>CM076582.1:272305247-272905247 GCA_034641835.2 Pinus albicaulis
GGTGGATCTTTAAGGTTGTGAAGGATCATGAGATGGACATTAAACTTGAGAAAAACAAGCTAATAAAGGGCAGAAGTAGAATCCTTTATATACTTGTAACTCCCAAAGCACGATCTATATGATCCTTCACACCTTAAAGATCCACCAAATAAGGTCATGAATGAGTTCATCAATGATTTCAAGAGCATTTGCAGGGAAATTTAACTTGGTTGGTGGATCTTTAAGGTTGTGAAGGATCATGAGATGGACATTAAACTTGAGAAAAACAAGCTAATAAAGGGCAGAAGTAGAATCCTTTATATACTTGTAAACTGAGAGAGCTAGAAGATTTATAATCATAGCAAGAGAGTGAAAGGGTTAAGCAACACCTAATCCATTTTATTTCAGATTGGAAGCAGATAATCAACCAAGACAAAATTCAGATAAAACATAGAAAGGAAAAAACTCATTTAATCTTTCACGGGTTTTATCATCAAGAGAAGGAAAAACATTTAAGTTGCACAAGTAAATATAACCATAGAAGAAGAGACAAACCCTAGCAGCCACAGTGATAGCTATGAGAGTTCCTTGAGACAATTTTAGCTTAGTAATGAAAAGAGTATGGTTAAGACAGACTTCTTTGACAAACTATAGGCAAAGCTGCTTCAAAAGATGATTTCAAGAATAGAGTACTTCAGAGGTAAAAATATGTAGGGCTAGCCATAAATCATTATTGATACTAACTGATCTAAATCATTCAAGAAAATAGACAAGCCAAAAACTTATTAGAGAGAAAAATATGAATTCTCTAACATATCTTAAGCAGAAGAAAACATTTAGGCAGTGAAGGAATCAAACAGATCTAAGGTGCCATCAACAAGCATATCTTAGTCTAAATTTTTTGTCCTACTGCAGCATAGATGGATGGAAAACACATGAGAAACTTAGAAAAAATTAACAAGAGAAAACTCCACCATCAACCAGGCCTATGGATCCTGCAAATAGTCCTTCTCCATTAACAAGTGAATCAGATCATGCATAAGCTCCAAGACATCAATTTCTCATCAAAGGCTTCAAGGGACTATGTATTACTTTAGCATAAGTCATCAACATCCAACAAAATATACAAGAGACTCATGCTCTATTTATGGAGCAAATGAGGAGGTGGGAACCGTAAGAGGCTTCCAGAAACCCTAATTCAGCCATAAATGTCATAAATGTGCTTAATGACCATGCAAGGCCCAAGACACATAAGAGATAAAAAAAAAAAATGAAACACACCAAAACATAACTCCCCAATCAAATCAGGAGTGTTTTTTCCAAGAAAATATTAAAAAACAATTTTCCATTAATTATTGTCTTTTGTTGACTTTTCGGCAAAAAGCTGTCTCTGTGCGTAGCTCCATATCAGGAAAAGTTGGGGTCTGTTGCAGCTGAGTTTTTGACCCCTTCTCGACATCGGATTCCGGATCATGATGGTTTTTTGGAAAGATACGGATGTCTTATTTGAGTTTTTCCAATTTGATTCCTGGAAGTTAGTCAAAAAGTAGAAACAGTTAAATAACCCAGGAGTGTAGCACTTGCTAATATTAGGGGCAGAAAGGTAAAAAATGGCAGTTTTTGGCCTTTTTGAGGGACCAAACAACTTCATTTGATTTAAAAATTTCTGAGCATGTTCCTTTGATGTCAAGGAATCCAAATATATAATTTTCTTCAGCTGAGGATGCTTCGAGAAAAATTTAAGGCACTCATGATTTTATGCTTTTAGGCCTAAAATTCACAAAAAACAAGAATGTGCCCAAAATTGCCCAATTTTTGTGAGTAAACCCCTTAAGGGTTTTTAGAAACATGTAATGAAGCTTGATCAAGAATTCCAAGCTGGAATTGGTATTTTCCATGTTTTTCCTCCGAGCGCCTCCTTTGGGCAGCTTTGAGTTTCCTTCGGGCAAACTAATTCAATTTCTTGTAGTGCTCGGTCATTCTCCTTTGTAGGCCCAAATCCTTGTTAGCTTTCTCCAATTTGGTTTCAAAATGCTGATTTTCCCTCTCAAGCCAACACTCTTTATCATTCTTAATTTCTAGAGCAAGTAGCTCTGTAAGAGGGTATTTGCTGTGCACGGGCTGATTCCTCTTCTTTTTGCTTTTCCAATGCTTTTCTAAGACCAATGGTCCTAGGCATCTTTCTTGCTGGTTCTTTGTCTTCATCATTACCTGCATACTCACCCATGTATTCTTCTAGCCTCACTTGTGACTTTTGAGCTTCCCTTCTGTATCTGAGTGCCCAGGGCTCATAGATTGCCATCTGTCCACTCATTTGTCTGTTTTGTATTTGCAAAAAGTGGATAATGTCTTTTGACCTTTCTAGGCCTTTTTTGAATTATTTAATCTGAGCCTCCCGATTTTGCAAAAGAGATCTAAGAATTCTGGCCTCATCATCTTCAGCATCATTTTCTATTTGTATTATGTCAAATTCCTTCTCATGCTCATGGCTGCTCTCTTGGTGTTCAATCTTTTCTTTGCCCTTGCCTTTTTGGCCCTTGATGCTCATCATTTCCTTTTGGAGGCATAATGACTATGCTATTTCTTTACAAATTTAAACAAACAGCCCTTTGTAGATGAAATGAATGTGAGGAATAAAAAAAGCACTCTTATAGTTCAAGAACTGGATGGGGAGGCATAATTTTACGAGAATACCGTGAAAAAGCCTTTATGTGTGATGAAGACTGAACTTTGGGCAAAAATTTGCAATTTTGGCCTTTTCTGTAGAAAATCTGGTAGTGCTGCAATTTTTTGCTCAGGAGCGTAGCACCACTGCACAGGAGTGTCGCGTCCAGTGCAAATTTGCACTGTGAGCTCCTACAGGAGCGTAGCACTAGTGTATAGGCACGTAGCACCAAAAAGGTCTTTTTGCAGCAAGGTTTTGGAAGCCTTTTCGGTGTCGAAATTTGTCCCGGGATGTGTTAAAAATATACGGATGTCTAGTTTCCAAATATACTTGAGTTGTTTCATTTTGTGTTCATTTGGATGTCCAAAAACTTACTGTCCCAAAACTGGTCAAAAATGGTGAATACTGGTGCAGAAATGTAGAGTGATGTTGCAGGCCACTTTTTGATGCCTTCCGAAATTCAAAATTGAGCTCATGATAGCTCATTGGAAAGATCTTCAAGTATATTTGTCATTTGATGCATGAAGCAAGTCATTTGGATACTCCATCTGTGAGAAAATGAGATTTTCCCAAGGTTACTCCAGCCGTGACATCTGTATTTTTGACATTGATCTCAAACCATGATACCTGTGTAAAAACTGAAGTAGGTTTTTCTTCTCGACCCTATTAAAGACAAAAAAATCTCTCACTTTTTCCAAATTCATCTCTGTTTGGTTTGAAACACAATTTGAAGCAAAACTAGCCCTAGGTGTGACACATGGCTTGTCTCTTGGAATGAATTCTTGGAAAATGATGGAGGCATGATTTTTATGAGCTGGAATAGAATTATTCTTGCTTACATGATCTATAAAATGAATCCTTTGCTCTTGTGCCTCCATTTCATTTCAAACCCTAGCTTATTTGGAAGAGGAAATTAGGGTTTGGTGTGAGGATTTAGGATTGCCTTGCAGAGGGAGGGGAATGAAGGGGTTAAGGGTTGTCTAAATTCTTGGGGAAATTTTGGGGGATAGGGATAGATGTTAGGGAGTAGGAGAAAGTGGAATTTCAGGAATTGAGTGAGGGGAAGGGGTCCAAAAGTTTAAAACACAGGCCTAGTCTTAAAAAGTGTCAATTTGTGGCAATAGACTAGGTCTTGTAGAAAAATGGTGATTATGAGGGATATGAATGATGGGAAGTGTTTATGGAGGTATTTTAAGGATAGGAGGAGGTGTAAGAGCATCAAGATATAAGCCTTGTTGACGATTAGTCATGGAGGTCATGAAACCAAGAAAAATTCCCTTGAAAACCCTAGTTTTCTCTGAAAATAGGCATGCTGCCTCTCCTTTGCTGTAGGTGTCTTTAGTGATGAGTTGGCCTCTTAACTTACCTAGTTATCTGCTGATAGCCACCTTGAAACCCCTTGCAAAAATGTCAAAATGTGTAATTTTCCTTTACAGACTTTGTGCTTGGCCAAAGAGGCCTTCCTTGGAATATTTTCTAATCTCCTTTGGACAACCACTTGCTAATCTTCATCCTCTTTGATTTTTCCTTTTTGGCATATGAAAAATAGTGACTTAGATCATAAAAACAACCCTACAACCTATAAAACCCTAAATGAACTAGTGGGAGGCTCTTTGGGTTTGTTCTCTGCTTGCAAACTTGACTTGGGATTATTAGGTGTAAAACAGAGTTTTGGACAAACTGATGTATTGAAGATCCAAAATCCAATGTACTTGATTTATCTAAAGAGCCTACAGAGATAGTTTTGGGATGATCAATGCTTGATGCATTTGGGAGACATAAAATAGTTGATTGGTTGGTTATCTTAGGTAGCAGTGGAGGGGTTGGGAAGTAAAATAATAATGTGCTTGAGGCCAAAGGTGACCAAACAAGAAAAAATTAATAGCATGAGCCCATGATGGGTCTTTTGGGAGTAGTAGGCTTAACTTGGTGGATTTCTTCTAAGGGAACATCAGTATTTTGAAGGGAACAACACTTTAAGGAAAAGCACCGTAAGGAAAAACACTGTTAGGGAAAAACACTTTAGGGAACAACACTGTTAGGGAACAACACCTAAGGAACAACCCTGCTAAGGAACAACAGGATAACCTTTTCTACGAAAAATAGATGAAGATTTTGGTGCACTGACAGACTTGGAAAGATGAAAGCAGTGAGATTTCTAGAACTCATAATGTTTTTTGCAATTTTGTTCTAGAAATCTGGGTTTGTCAAATTTAGTCATCTTTGGATAAAATCAAAATTATGGATGACTAACAATACATCTAATTATGTAAACCACATCTTTGGTAATCTTGTTCAAAATTTTTCCTAGTAAACAAAACCATGTTAAAAACAGTTGTTGAAATTGTAAGTTTTCATCATTAAAATATTGGTATAAAAAGGTTGTTCGAATCATAATTTTTTATTATTAAATTTGTAATTTTTATTATAAAAATGGATTTAGCTCCTTCAAAAATCATTACTACATTTGAATTAAAGAATTTCAATAATTAATATTTATTATTTCAACAAATTTATAATTTTTTACAACTATAGGTGTGTATTGCATGAAAAAGTAGAATTTTTGTTTTTTGAACTAACAAAATTAAGTGGACATGTAAGATTTAATAAAAGAGGTGGTTTTCAAGCTTCTGTGGTTATCATTTATTGAAGAAATCTCTGGATTATCTATAGTTTTAAAAAACATTTCCTTGCATTTTCTTACAAGCTTAGTGAGCTTCTTAGAATCAGAGACGGTGCTGCCTCTGCAAGGTTACCTCTTCCTTTTTCTTTGCCGTTGAGCCTGCCTTGTAGAGGCACTCCAACCACTTCGGTGATTTCGTCTTCATCCTTGGATGGTGTAGGACCGGGGATGTTGTTGAGTTGTCTTTGCGAAGGAACCAGGACCATGTCCCTCGGCTCTCAAGTAGGCTCACCAAGTGGGCCGAAAGGGTTTGATTCAGTCAACCATAATCTTCCCGTTGAGACAGGGTCTGAGAATCTTCAAGAGGCTAGTTTGTGTGACATTTTTAGGGAGATTTTGATTGATGTTAACCCTACCTATAACCACATAGGCTGCACTACTCATGAGCACGGTTTTCTGGGTAACAACCGTGATGAGGCAGGGTCAGATATTCCTCAGGTTGCTGGTTTCCACGACAATATTGGAGATTGTTAGAATGTGGTTAACCCTACCTCTAACCACATAGGAAAATTTTCTCATGAACATGGTTTGTTAGGTAACAACCCAAATGATCATGTTGGTCTTCGTTCCCAGTTGGATTCAGAAGTTAAAAGTAATGCTGTGTGTCATGAACACGGTTTGGTGGGTAATAAACATGATGATCATATTCATCCTCGGTTGGGTTCATGGTATAGGGAAGTTAAAAGCTATGATGTGTGCCATGAGCCTTTATCTAGTTGCGACAGGAGTAGTGATAAGAGGCTTGATAAAAGGCACATTAATGCACCCCTAAAAAAGAATTTATCGAGCATGGTGGGCAGCGGGTTAGGAAACGTGGAGGAGGGGACTCTTACAAGAAGTCACTTTAATGAATATTCTAGTGGAACCATTCACAAGAAGGTTCTGAACTTATCCTTAGTGGGGTTAAGTCAAGAAACTCTTATGATTCTCAGCTGTAATGTTCCCAATTTTTATGGAACATTAATTTTTTCCATTTTCACATGGGAGATAAATAAAATGGGTAGGAGACCCCTCCATTTCATGAATAGGGAATAAAAATCCTCTTAGTGTGAAGGAGGATCACTTATAGAGCTTGATTTCACACCTCCATGTGTGAAAAGAGACTTTTGTAGGAGGACTAGGACAAGTTTGACCAAGTCAAACTGTGCAGTGGTAGGAGGTGGAAGGCATCTTGTGGGACAACGCAGTGAAAGAGGAGGGAAGATTCTAGAGGAAGGAAACCCTAATGAGTGGGGTCCATGGAGAGGGATCTCACATTTTTTAAAAGGAGGGCAAGGTAGTCATTGTAAAACATCTTGAGTATTATTCATCTTTGGTCCTTGGACTTGCTGCAACTTTTTGCTGCTTAGCAAGAATTGCCGGGAAATTCTTGTTTAGGATTTCCTCTCCTTCTTGAGTAGCTCTTGGAGGATTTCACTCCATTCCCCATATTCAAACATTGAGGTCAAGCACCATCTTTCTTCATCAATGCAGTTTCATCTGGAGATTGTGCAAGGTTGTTGGGTGTTGCTGGGGAGGTTTTCTACAACACCATCCTTGGCTAGTTTTTCAGAGGAGGGAGCTTCCATCCCTTTGGGAGATCAGAAAAGGAGGTTCATGAGCTTATTCCACCATCTTTGGCACTAGGCCAACCAATTTTCATCATATGCAGTGCATTCCCTCTCTTAGACAACGTTATTCTTGGAGAGCATTTGTTGTGAGGGATTAGCAGATAGTTGGAGGGTGATATCTTAGGTGAAGGGATTAGCCTTTCACTTCAGATTTCCATTGGAGGAGGGTTCTTTATTTGATGCGTCCATTTCAGCCTTATCCATCTATTTCCAATTCTTGAGTTGCTGCTACCCAGCAACTCCAACATTTCTGCAGGGGTGCCATTTTTCTTGTATTTCAGTCAATCCTTCTTGAGGATTGATGTATTGTATTTTCAGGGGTTGAGATCATGCTCCACCACTTTATTTGAGCTTCTTATTGTTATATCTCTGTATCATTATCATTTATGCAATAGTGCCTTTATAGACAGCGCAGTCATAGTCAAGGGCTTATTTCATATAGCAGTGTTCTTCATGTTTACCATGCATATAATGAGAGGCTTGTATTGTATTGCTTGAATGACTGAATCTTCAAGTTATTGCATCCATTTTAATGCTGTAATCAAATATGTTGGCTATTTACTTCTTCTCATAAGCAAGCTTAGAAAAATAACGCAGAGAATCCATTGGATGTTCACAAATTTTTGCAGCCCCATTCTTTGGGCAATTTCTGAAGGGAACTAGGTGTGGGAGGCTTGTCTCACCACCCTAGAAGGATTTCTTTGATCCCAATCCTTGGATTTTGGCCTTAAACACATTGGTCTAAGGGATTCAGGCCTTGGTATCAAATCCTGTTGCCTCCATTTCTGGAAAAAGCTTTTTCCAGCCATGGATTGCTAGCTATTCCTAAAAAGGAACATTACAGTGGTATCAAAGCACCTTTCTTGGCTTAGCCTGTGGCCTTCAAGCCCAAGAAAGAAGAAGAAGAAGATGATGCAAAAGATGAACTTGATCTCATCTATTTTCAGGACAAAGAAGAGCCTACCCAAGGAGTAGAAGCAAAGAGAAAAAAATGAAGGTCCATGCACTTCCTATTCTCAAAAATAAAGCAAGAATGCAAGATGCTTGGATCATCAGGTTCTAGATCAATACCCGAGTGAGTATAAATCCTATTTTGCAGCATTCAAGGGAGCTAAAATGTTCCCATATTTTATTTAGCAGAAGGAGGAGAGAAGGCCCTATGGAAAAAGAGAAATCAAAGGAAATAGGTTTCTATTGTCTACATTTGATGGGAACACTTCAGCTAGAGCTTGGGTGAAAAAGCTAGAGGCATTTTTCTTGCTACATCCAGTGGCAGAGAAGGAAGCAGTGGATATTGCAGCACTACACATGGAGGATGAAGCCTATATTTGGTGGTTCAAACCCTTGGTCCATTCAAGGGTGATTTCTTTTGCAGAATTTGCTCAAAGGTTGATCCAAACCTTTGATGGAGAAAGGGCAGAGGAAGAAAAAGCCATACCCCCATGGGAGGAGGATTTCACCAACGCGATTACAGCTTTGGAGGAGCAGCCTTCTACATATATGGATGAGGCAGCCATTACATTGGAGGAGACAACTACTGCAGCCACACAAGAAGACCCCAAGATCCACCAAGGTATGAGTGAAGTTCCACTTTTCATTTCAGCAAACAATTTAAGAGAATGTGGAAACTCACATGTAGAGGTCCAAGGATCTATACACTTTGGTATTTTAGAGCACCATGATTTCACTACGCTGTGTAATGGGTCCAAAGAGGAGATGGAACCTAACCCTCATGCACTATTGATGAGTCTCATTTATCCCTTGAGGTTGGGATGTGAACCATTGGAGGATAAAACAAACCATGGCACCTTCATGAAAAACAATGAAACAAATTTTGAACCGGAGGATGAAACAACTGCTACACCATTGGAGGAATTAGCAGCACTATTAAAAATGGGTGGAGAGGAGATATTACCTCCTCACATTTTTTTCCTCATGGATCCAACATATTCATGGGTGAGAGATATTTTCTAAGAGGTCACCAAGGAGCTGCATTTCAAACTCTCATGAAATGCAAAGAGAGAGATTTGGTTTGGGAGAATGGTGACTCCTTTTGGAGTGGGCCATGAATTTGATGATGCTATCCATCCATTGTATGTATATGGGCATGTTTTTGATTGTATATTTCTAATTCACTCATCTATTTACTATTTAGTAGTAGAGGTGATATTTTCTGTACAATGCTTGCCATGTTATTTTCTGCAGCTGCAGTGGATGAGGTTGCGTTGTAACCCTATGAGACATTTTTGTACCTTGCTGCACATGGTATAACCTACAAAAAACATGTCATTGGGGTATTCTATGATGATCATGTCCTACTCATCATGGATGAAATGTCTTGGGCCAGCCGAATTATCATTGATGGAGGAGAAATCCTTGGAGGATTGCTCTTTATTTTGCCACTTGAGGGAAATAATTTTGCAGCCCATGATAAGCACACACTCTACACTTATCATAAGTGGAGAGGAGGACAGCATGGGGCAAGCTATGAAGCTTTCCATATTCATATTTGCAGCCCACCTTCATTTCTGGAGCTCAAGGTGGAGGGATATTTCTATGAGTTGCTATGTTGGGAGGCAGCTTATGTTGTATGGATGATTGCTTGTGGATGGGAGATTCATATGGGGATGATGAGTCCCATTATATATCAGATCTCATGCCTCAAGGAGGCCTTTAGACAACCCATTTTTTCCTTCATGGATATTTGTTTCTACATGACAACTATTTGGGGATGTTCACCAAAAGCTGGATTGCATATGTTGGAGGGACAACTTGGAAACTTGATTGATGATATGGAATCATTTTCTCAGAGGAGTTCATCATTCATGGATGATATAGAGAGATTAAGGGAAAATTTATCAGTCTATACTTGCACTTTCTTGAGGACAAGCAATCTTTGAGAGGGGAGTACTGTAATGTTCCCAATTCTTACAGAACATTAATTTTTTTCATTTTCACATAGGAGATAAATAAAATGGGTAGGAGACCCATTCATTTCATGAATAGGGAACAAAAATCCTCTTAGTGTGAAGGAGGATCACTTATAGAGCTATATTTCACACCTCCATGTGTGAAAAGATACTTTTGTAGGAGGACTAGGTCAAGTTTGACCAAGTCAAATTGCGCAGTGGTAGGAGGTGGAAGGCATCTTGTGGGACAACGCAATGAAAGAGGAGGGAATATTCTAAAGGAAGGAAACAATAATGAGTGGGGTACATGGAGAGGGAGCTCACATTGTTTAAAATGAGGGCAAGGTAGCCATTGTAAAACATCTTGAGTATTATCTTTGGTCCTTTGGACTTGCTGCAAATTCTTGCTGCTTAGCAAGAATGGCCAGGAAATTACTGTTTAGGATTTCCTCTCCTTCTTGAGTAGCTCTTGAAGGATTGCACTCCATTCCCCATATTCAGACATTGAGGTCAAGCACCATATTTCTTCATCAACGTAGTTTCAGCGGGAGATTTTGCAAGGTTACTGGGTGTTGCTGGGGAGGTTTTCTACAACACCATCCTTGGCTAGTTTTTCAGAGGAGGGAGCTTACATCCCTTTGGGAGATCAGAAAAGGAGCTTAATGAGCTTATTCCATAATCTTTGGCACCAGGCCAACCACTTGCCATCATATGCAGCACAGTCCCTCTCTTAGACAACGTTATTCTTGGAGAGCATTTTCTGTGAGGGATTAGCAGATAGTTGGAGGGTGAGATCTTAGGTGAAGGGATCAGCCTTTCACTTCAGATTTCCATTAGAGGAGGGTTCTTAATTTTATGCATCCATTTCAACCTTCTCCATATATTTCCAGTTCTTGAGTTGCTGCTACCCAGCAACTCCGACGTTTCTGCAGGGGTGCCATTTTGCTTGTATTTCAGTCAATCCTTATTGAGGATTGATGTATTGTATTTTCAGGGGTTGAGATCATGCTCCCCCACTTTATTTTAGCTTCTTATTGTTATATATCTGTATCATTATCATTTATGCAATAGTGCCTTTATAGACAACGTAGTCATAGCCAAGGGCTTATTTCATATAGCAGTGTTCTTCATGTTTATCATGCATATAGTGAGAGGCTTGTATTTTATTTCTTGAATGACTAAATATTCAAGTTATTGCATCCATTTTACTGCTGTAATCACATATGTTGGATATTTACTTCTTATCATAAGAAATCTCAGAAAAATAACGCAGAGAATCCATTGGATGCTCACAAATTGTTGCAGCCCCATTCTTTGGGCAATTTCTAAAGGGAACTAAGTGTGGGAGGCTTGTCTCACCACCCTAGAAGGATTTATTTGATCCCAATCCTTGGATTTTGGTCTTAGACACATTGGTCTAAGGGATCCAGGCCTTGGTATCAAATCCTACTGCCTCCATTTCTAGAAAAAGAGTTTTCCAACCATGGATTGCTAGCTATTCCTAAAAAGGAACATTACATCAATAAAGGTTTAGGATTTTTTGTTACTCCTAAACGCATTCCTAAAGAGAGTATTCTTTGAGGAATTAAAGAAGGCATTCAAAGTTTATATTTACATGATAAAGAAGCACTCAGACAAGAATGCTCCCTTATTCTAAGGAAGAAAGAGCCCCTAAAAGTAACCTCAACAAGGATGAGATGAATGCTGTTAAAGCCCTTCACGAAAATGAAAAAATTATTTTCCTTAAGGAAAACAAGGGAGGAGCAATGGTTGTTTTTTATAAGTTTGACTATATTAGAAAGATTAATGAGCATCTTGATTGTAGAAACTACTAGAAGCTCCAGCCCAACCCTTTGCTAAAGGTTTTAAGAGAAGTCAAGAAGGAAATATCAAACTCCCATCTCGATGACAAGTTAAAAAAGAAGTTGACCCCCTACTGTGAGGTCATTCCAAGAATTTATGGGCTACCCAGGATTCATAAAGAAGGTGTTCCTGATCAAGAGATCAAGACATATGCTCAAAAATGAAAGTGATCGAAATAGGTCCCAACCTGAGCGGCCAGAAAGGTCTCGTTGTTGCGATTTTGGCACCGAAAACGGTTCGAAAAACCGATGTCGTATGAGAAAGATATCACGTTCTGTTCATTTTCACAAATAACAAAATTTTGGTGACTGGATGCCCAGTTAGCTTGCAAGTACAGTTAGCAGAATATTCTAGCAATATTCCATTTTCTTCAGAGCCAGTGTGGTGGCACCACGTGGCACACTGTGGATCATTAGATGATGAGGGTACGGAAGGATCTTGGCCGTTGGATGTGTTTGTCGGTGGCGTCGAATGATTAAGTGACACGTGGCAAGCCCACAGGCTGCCATGTGTCCTCATAGTTGTTGGGAAAAATGTTGTGGAGTTGACGGGGGTCGAACTCGCGACCTCCTCTCCACATGTAATACCATTTACCAACCCGCCTACATTGAAGTTCTTAACCCTATATTTCTTCATATGTATTTGAAATTTATTAAAGTTTGCGTTGTGGGCTTGGGAGGCCAGCCCCGAAGGGCCAACCCCCCTCTATATGCCCTAGCGCCCAAAACCGTGGCTTCGATTCTAACCGCAACATCCAATCAAACTGACAAAAATTTTTGGTCACTTGAAATCGTGACATTTGTTACAAGGTTTCAATGGTTATATTAAACCGTAACACCAGTGGCTCCATATATCCCTATCACATGCGCAGAGTTAATAATAAATGCGACAGTTTAAAAGGTATGGAACATTTCCACTTCAGGTTCTGACCTCCGGTGGGGATTGATGCGAAGAACCTGATCACATGCAGAAGTTACGTTAGTGCGACAGTTTAATGTGGCAGGTTATGGAACCGCATTATGCAGAGTTCCAACATCAATGGTGGGGTTTTAAAACCGTAGCAGAGTATTCGGCAGGGGTGGCATGTGACCACCCTGCCACCCACATTAAATTTTAAACCTTATCCGCCCGCCTAATTTGGAGTGTGACCCCAAATTTGGGGTTCATTATAAATTTATCTGTAGTTAAACTGGCAGTCTCCACATTTAGTGGAGCTTTTCTAGCTGACATTGGGAAAAATGCATTGGGAGGTCAATTTTAGACCAATTTTGGTGAAACAAGAGTCTACCTAGACTAATTTGAGCATTCTAGAGCCATTGGTGTAGAGAAAGCATCCATTAGAGGCCTGTGAACATATTTAATTTACAATTTTAAGCATAATGAAAAAGAGGGACATGCCATTGGGAGTTGGACCAATAGATGTAGCCCAGGAGAGGTGAATCGGTTCATCATGCATACTATGTAAAACTTATGTGTGAATGTTTTTCTCTTTTTTGCACTATTGTTTAGTGTTTTTAAGGCTTCTTTACATGCTTAAAGTTCACTAATTCATCAATATTTCATGGTTAAATCTCTCATTCCTCAAGCAAACATGAAGACAAAATGTACATGTTTAATTCATCGAAAAGACACTTAGCACTACAGAACTAATACACTTCTTCCAGATCAAGTTGGTATCAGAGCTAGATTTTTTATCTATGGTGTTTTTATGTGCAAGGATTTGTTAACTATTTTCAAGGGTTTTCATTCTTACTAGGCTCAAGCTTAAGAGAGGAGAAGGCAAATTGGTGGAAGCAAGAGGTTCTCAAAGTGAGCCAAAACAAAGGAGGGAAAGATTGCCACATTCTCCACCACCTATTTCACCTCCAAGAGAAGCAAACATAGCATCAAGCATGCCTCCAGGAGAAGAAGGAACCCATGAAGAGGTGGATCCCAAAGAGGAAGAAAGAGTGTTCATGAAAGCATTCCTTGAAATCACTGAAATGGTGAGAGTCCTTTATCAAGAAAGGAATGAAAGACTAGAAGGAGAAGGATCCAAAATTCACAAGGAAGGACAGGGAGCATCAAGAGGTCACAATGATGAAGATAAATCAAAGAAGGGAAATGGAGGAAATGGAGGCAGTGGAAATTCACCATCCTCACCCTCATTATCATCATCCTCTACTTCATCTTCAGTACACCAGTCACACAAGTCAAAGAACACTGGTAAAAGTCTTTTTCTAAAAATTTATCTTAAGTTTGAATTGCCAATGTTTAATGGTGAATTAAATGCATAAAATCTTGATAATTGGATTAGGAAATTGGAGGTTTATTTGAGAATTCAGAACATTGAGAATGGAAGGTGCATCTCTTATTTGGTGGGAAGCCAAGACAAAGGAGGAGATCAAGAAATATGGTAAGATTATTTTATCATGGAATGATTCCATTTCTGCAATAAAACAAAATTTTTATCCATTAGCTCACATGTAGAAAGCCATAATGAACTGGAGAAATTTTAGACAATTGAAAGGAAAAAATGTACGAGTTTATACTCAAGAATTTATAAGAAGAGTTCTTTTACTAGGAGTAGATTTGCATAGCCAAGAAACTTTGCTCAAGTATATAGGAGGCTTACATACCTACCTAAGACATACAATCCTCATGTTTAACCATACAAGCCTAGATGAATTTTATGTTCAAGCCACACATATAGAGGCAAGGGGAAAACAAAACTTAGATGGGAATGAGGAAATTGAGTTTAAAGGCAAATGGAAGAAAAAGAGAAATGAAAATACTAGAAAAGAGAAAGGAAAATTCTTTTGCAAACACTGTTCTAAAACTAGCCATGATGAGGACCATTCTTGGAAACTTCATTCGGAGTTGAAACTAGAAAGTTTTAAAGCCAAAGAGAAAGCCAAGGAGAAAGGAAAGACAATTGCAATAGATGAACAAGACCTAGGGTTAGATTCAGGAGACAAAAAAAAAAAATAGCTATGGGACTAAAGAATATAAAGGGGAAAGAGATTGAAAATAAACCTAGTTCTAGTATACCTAACTATCACATAGTAGCTCCAAGTGAAGAAAAGAGAATTGAACTGTTTCATGTGAGGGTCATTTCCAAACATACCAAGGGTGATACACTGTTTGACAATGGGTCACAAGTGAATTTAATCTCTGAAGACTTGGTCAAGAAACTTAATCTTCACACCATTACACATCTGAAACCATATCCACTTGGTCAGATTTGTAAGGATGCAAATTTACAGGTTTCAAGGAAGTACATGTTGCGCTTTGTAATAACTACACATTCATTGACACAGTTGAATTAGATGTTGTTTCGCTTGATATAACATGTATGGTGTTGGGTAGTCCTTAATTGTATGACAGGAAATCTATCTTCCATCGCCATGAGAACAAATACCATTTATTCAAAGATGGCAAGGAGTACATTGTGAGAGCTCATAGTAAAAAACTAGACACTTCTTTAGTTAATGTAGGGCAGATGAAGAGGCTTGTCAATGCAAGTCAAAACTTGACATTGATGATGATTAAACAAAGAGAAGTTTTACATAATCCTTTTTCATGCAAATACTAATGTATATAATGAGTTGTTTCAGTTTGAAATCAGGTTGTCTTTGAAAGAAGATGAAAAACAGTTGTAGCAGTTGACTTTGGTGTTGAACGGTGTTGAAAACAAAGTGTCAGTGCAATAATTTGCAAAGTTTTAAGAGAGGGAAAAGCAACTTAGCAACGAAGGCACAGGATTTAGAAATTATCAATGCTAGTTTCAGAAAGGCATGGTAAAATGGAAAATAAACTTGGTCAGGAATCGACACAAGTTCAAGGCTAATTCAACAAAAAATCACCATAAGGACAGGATGCAAGGTGAGAGTAATTTCAAGTTTCCTTTGATTATAGACCAATGTAGAAACAAGATGTTTACTACAAAGTTAAGTTGCTGTTCTACAAGTTCAGTAAATGTGCACCATGACAATGTCAAAAACAACAATGGTTGGTCAACGGAATCAAGGAAAAATTTGCCGTTTCATGAAAAGCTCCAATTAATGAAATTAGGGAAATTTCAGTGGATTAAGATTGGAAGAGTGGGGACACAGTCTCCTCATCTTCATGTTCAGTAGTCCAGAGAGATTTTGGGATCCAAAAGCTTCCCAATGGGGAGGTGTGATCAGGAGATGAAGTCATACACTCAAAAATAGGTCCCAACCTGAGCGGCTGGAAAGGTCTCGTCGTTGTGAATCTGGTGCCATGAATGGTTCGAAAAACCGATGTCGTATGAGGAAGATAACACGTTCTGTTTTCTTTCCCAAATAGAAAAATTTTGGTGATTGGATGCCCAGTTAGCTTGCAGGTAAAGTCAGCAAAATATTCTGGGAATATTCCATTTTCTTCAGAGCCATTGTGGTGGCACTATGTGGCAAACTGTGGACCATTGGATGATGAGGGTGTGGAAGGATCTTGGTCATTGGATGTGTTTGTAGGTGGTGAATGATTGAGTGACACGTGGCAAGCCCGCAGGCCACCAAGTGTCCTTATAGCTGTTGGGAAAAATTTTGTGGAGTCGACGGGGGTCGAACTCGCGACCTCCTCTCCACACGCAATACCATTTACCAACCTGCCTACATCTAAGTTCTTAACCCTATACTTCTTCATATGTATTTGAACTTTATTAAAGTTTGTGTTGTGGGCTTGGGAGGCCAGCCCTGAAGGGCCAGCCCCCCTCCATATGCCCTAGCACCCAAAACCGTGGCTCCGATTCTAACCACAACATCTAATAAAACTGATGGAAATGTTTGGTCACATGATACTGTGACATTTGTTACAATGTTTCAATGGTTATATTAAACCTAACACTAGCGGCTCCGACCATCCCTATCACATGCGCGGAGTTAACAGTAAATGCGACAGTTTAAAAGGTATGGAACATTGCCACTTCAGGTTCCGATCTCCGGCGGGGATTGCTATGAAGAACCTGATCACATGTGGAAGTTACGTTAGTGTGGCGGTTTAATGTGGTAGGTTATGGAACTGTGTAATGCGGAGTTCTAACATCAATGGTGGGGTTTTCAAACCGTAGCGGAGTATTCGACGGGGGTGGCATGTGACCACCCTGCCACCCACATTAAATGTTAAACCTTATCTGCCCGCCTAATTTGGAGTGCACCCCCAAATTTGGGGTTCACTATCAATTTATCTGCAGTTAAACTGATAGTCTCTACATTTAGTGGAGCTTTCCTAGTTGACAATGGGAAAAATGCATTGGGAGGTCAATTTTCGACCAATTTTGGTGAAACAAGAGGCTACCTAGACTAATTTGAGCATTCTGGAGCCATTGGTGCTGAGAAAATAGCTATTGGAGGCCTGCGAACATATGTAATTTACAATTTTGAGAATAATGACAAAGAGGGACATGCCATTGGGAGCTGGACCGGTAGATGTAGCCCAGGAGGGGTGAACTGCTTCATCATGCCTACTGCGTAAAACTTATGTGTGAATGTTTTTATCTGTTTTGCACTGCTTTTTAGTGTTTTTAAGGCTTATTTACATGCTTAAAGTTTACTAATTCATCAATATTTCATGGTTAAATCTCTCATTCCTCAAGAAAACACATGAATACAAATTGTACATGTTTAATTCACTGAAAGGACACTTAGCATAGCAGAATTAATACACTCCTTTCAAATTAGTTCCCCTTAGACCGATTGTTAATACCATTGGATCCTCCACCTATGAATTGGAAAAATATGTTGCCAAAATTCTTAAGCCTCTCATTGGAAACATTGATTCCTTCATTAAGGACTCCAATGATTTCATTAGACTTATTAAGAAGGAAAGGGTGGAGGAGAGCGACATCTTGGTAAGCTTTGATGTAGTTTCATTATTCACCAAGATTCCATTAGATGAAGCAGTTCAGGTTATTGATGAGGTTACAGATCTAGAGAACGCTAAGCTTGTGCAGATTTGTTTACGATCCACCTTCTTCAGCTTCCAAGGAGAATTATATGAGCAGGTATCGTGTGTAGCAATGGGATCCCCACTCACACCTATTGTCGCCAAATTATTTATGGAGCACTTCAAGAAGAAATCCCTTGCCTCCTTCCCCTTAAGTCCAGCTTGGTGGAAAAGATTTGTAGATGACACCAACATAAAATGGACTCATGGTAGGGAGAATCTCGAGAAATTCTTTAATCTCCTCAACTCAATTTTCTTTGAGATTAAGTTTACTATGGAGATTGAAGAAAAAAGGAGAATTCCTTTCTTGGATGTCCTTGTTACCAGAAAGGAGGATGAAACTTTGGGGCATTAGGTACTTAGGAAGAAAACCCATACTGACAGTTATCTTCATGCTAAGTCTTACCATCATCCTGCTTAGAAATTTGGTGTTCTTAACACTCTTGCTGTAAGAGCCCTGAGGATTTCCGATGAAGAAAACCTAAAGGATGAAATCACTCACTTGACATATGTTTTCATGGGTATAGGTTATAAAGAGATAGAGATCAAAAGAGCCATCAAAAGAGCTGAGGGTTCGATCATATCCAAGAAGCGTCAAGGACCTCAAGAAAGATGTCGTAGGGTTTTTCTACCATACATTAGGGGTGTTACAGATAAGATAGCCAAGGTTTTGGGAAGGAGTAAAATTTTCGTGCAATTTTTAGCGGCAGGAACCATAAGACAAAATATGCGGTCAGTTAAAGATAGTGTTAGTCCTGAATAGCTTAAAGGTGTTTACAAGATTGATTGTTCATGCGGGAAAAGTTACATTGGTGAAACTGGGTGCTCTCTTCAAAATCGTCTTAAAGAGCATGGTGCTGATATTAAACATGAGTGATCCTGCACCTTGGCCCTTGTTGATCACTCCTTGAAAACTAAGCATCATTTGCATCTTGAGGATGCTTAAATCTTTGCTAGGGAGGAACACTATTGTAGAATAAAAATTAGAGAAGCGCTTGAGATTATAAAACACCTACATAACATTAACAGAGATGGAGGATTCGAGATCAGTGATAGTTGGCGACCACTAATTCGATTGTTGTGCTCTCAGAGTTCATCCTCTTCCAAGGTATAGTATTAAAGGTTTGCTTCTCTTCCTTATAAAAATCTTTTAGGTCTTGATCAATGCAACAACTATTTGAATTATTTACTTTTAATGAATATTCTTATTAATTAATTTTTTTTTTATTAAAAAAAATTAATTAACTAATAATTATTAGTAGTATTTATAGTTTTTTAATAAATTAATAAATTAAAAATAAAAATAATAATTATAATTAATCTTTCAAATTATAGCGTCAGATTAATTAAGATTGGAATAATTTTTTTTATTATAAAATTAATTAATAATAGTTATAAATAATAAAACTTAGTTTTATTAACATTTATTTAATCTTTTGAATAAATATTTGTTAATATTAATTAAGTGAACTATTATTTATTATTATTTTTATTAATTTGGTAAATAATTCTAATTATTATTATATATATTCTCACTAAATTATTGATTAAGAATTTACCCTTATTTTATTTAATTATATATTTTAAATTAGTAATAATTATAATTTCTAAAACCTCTTTTGGTAATAATCACCTGTAATGGAACACCGTCGACGCATTTCGAACCAACCAGTGTGGTTCATCATCATCTAGCCTCATGATGAACCACATTGGTTGGTTCGAAACACACCGATAATGTTCCATTGCATGTGATTATTACTGAAAAAGATTTTAGAATTTATATGATGGATCACAGAAGCTTAAATTCTAAAAATAATTATAATTTAAATAAAATTTTAAAATTTGTTTATTAACATTTAGGCTTTTAATTAATACAATTATTACTTTATCTTTTTATAATTTATTATAAAACATTTTAATAAAAAAAATTTAGTAACATTTAGGTTGTGTCATTATAACTAATATAAAAAATTAAAATTTATTATATAACATTTTATTAATAATATAATAATAAATTATTTATTTATTAATAAAAAATTATTAAATATTTATTAGAATAGAATAGTTATTTATTTATTAAAAATTTATTAGAATATATTAGTTATTTATTTATTATAATAAAATAAAATTATTAATATTATTACATTAAAAGATATATGATATCATATATATATTTTAAAAAATATCATAATTTACTAAAAAATTATAAAATTTATTAAAAGAAATTAATAAATTCATTAAAACAATTAATAGATTTATTAAATAAATTATAGATTATTAATTAATTTGCTCTTGTCGGCTTTTTTTCTCTTTATCACTATATAAACCATGATCTTCTGTTCTTCTTTCATTCTTCATTCAAAAATCTTGTCTTGAAGATGGATCCCCGTTGGGATTCGAAATGTCGACCATTTTTTTTTTAAACTGTGGATAATCCGGAGATTTCTTCAATAAATAAAAAAGGTATATTCAAAATTCCATGAATTTCTAATCGTAATCTTAGAATTTAATTGGTTTTTTCTTCATCATTTTAGTTTTCAATTTCAAATTTGATTTTGGGTTATCGATATTTATATTTGCATATTACTTATGTATTGAATAAAATTCATGTCAATATATTTTCTATATTGAATATACTTCATTCCAATAGATGTTGGATTCATTTATAGACTTGTAGAATTTTATTTGTAGCATGCAACAATTGCATAAGAATAGATTTTGGATGTCATAATTGGAAGGGTAAAGCACATTTTGCGCCTCTAGTAAAATAATCTCTTTACTATTGTTAGAGTTGTTTTTTTCCATTGCTTCCTTTCCCAATGAGCTAGCTATAGTAAGTTGTAAGTTCACATAGGGATTTGTATCTGTATAGTTGTCATAATTCTCCTCAACCAACACTGGGTCTCTTCCATTACTATATAATGGAGATGTTATATGTAATTATACACAATCGTGAGTAATATAATACTCTTACATGGTATTTTCCATATCCCATTTTTCTTAGGAATCAAGGCTCAATACCAGTTGTGATATAAAAGCACCATTATCAACATCATTGGGTGAACTTGACAATACAACAATATAATTATTCCTCTGAGCATTATGAAGGAAACTAACTTCCAATTCAAGGTGCTTCATGCACTCTTGCAAGTTCTGAATGGTCTTATCCTTCTCAATCAATTATTGTGACAAATCATCATAGTATTTTTCATAGTTTAATATTGATCCAACATTGAGGCTTTTAGAAAGAAAATATTCATAACCTGCTAATTATTTTTCTCCTTCAATGTGAAAATTTTCTTTCGCAAATTTCCATTTTCAAAGTCAGACAAGGACTCAAATTCCTCCTCCAAATCATTAAGGAGGTCAATCTTCTCTTGAAACTTGTATGTAAGCTTCTAGAAGTACTAGCCCATGGTTGAATCTAAACTGTTAACCTTCCCTATTTTCTCGACCATTGTAGTTTGGCACCGATTCTTAACTACTGCATTCTCTACTTGAAAAAGAGATATGACTCATTGCAACTTGCTACAAAATTGCTGAGATATCTTCATTTTCCCAAGATTTCTCCAAATGTGCAGCGAGGGGTCCAAAACAATGGTAGAAACATGTTTTTAGGGAACTTTTTGCATTTTTCTTGAAATCTATGTAGGAGATCAGAAAATGAAGGAAATGGGTCTGAATTAGAGGTAATAATATTTCCAAAAATGTTGAGTTTTGGTCATTTGGATGTCCTGAGGAAAAGTGCAGCGTGAGCTCACGAGACATCTGGTTATGACCAAAATTGCCAAAATATTCAAAAATTTACAAAATTGTAAAATTTCTTCAAAACTCTTCAAAATTGGTCCAAGCATGATCCATGAAGTCCTGATGTGTTGTGCTATGCTATTAGGGAAGCATAAACAAGCAGGTCTAATGAACCCTACTCCTTTTGGATGATTAGGTTTCCTTCAGTTTTTCTTACAATTGTTTGACTTTGACCTTGCAAATATTATTCCTTGTGTAATACTGGGCAACCATAATCCTTTGCAACTTTATGTCTCTGTTGGCTTTGTCAAGGAGCTTCTCTAAGTGAGAATTCACTATGTCAAGCCATAATTCTCTATTTTCATTGATTTTCATGGCCATCCTTTCTTCAGATGTCAACTCTTCATCTGGTGAATTTTGTTTTCTTTCTTTCTGAAGTGCCCTCTTGAGGCCCATGGTCCTTCGCCTTTTACTTGTCACCTTCTCCTCATGCTTATCCAAATATTCACTGTCAACCACTGCTTTTCCCTTCACATATTGCATACTAGCTTTAAATATATTCTTCTTTGAAAGTAGCTTCTTTACCTTCAGTTGATTATTTTCGTGCTCCAGGAATGAAATTATGAAATTAGCCCTTTCAAAATTGTCCTTGAGCTTCTTTATCTCAAATTTTTTTTCTTTAATGACCTGCTGTAGGGTTTCATGCTCTTCACTTGTCTCCAAGTCCACTATATCAATGTCCTGATGGATGGGCTCCTCATCATGAAAATATGCTTCATGCTGTAATGGTGATCCCTGTTCTGGTGATGTAATCTTGGCCCCTTCCACAATATTTCGAGAAATAAAAAAGTCTCCTTCATCTTGCATAGGTTTTGGTCACTTTTTCTTTAGTTTTCATTGTAACTGATTCATTTGGTGGCTGAGCAACTATCCTACTAGAAGAACCCACCTCTTGAAATGTTGGTGATAGGGTTTACTACTTGCTAAGTGGACTAATAGTAGGCATGAGCAAGGCTGTCTCAATGAAAGTATCCCATGTCATATTATTTTCTGCCAACTAGTGTAGAACCATAACCTTCATCAAAGTATGATTAAAAATTCTAAGATGATGTTCTTTTCCTTTCACTTGCACCTTTTCAAACATTTTACCTATTCTCCTATACCAGAAATTACACAAATTGAGAGATTGAGCAGTTGTGAAGTGCATGAGAAGTCTTATGTCATATTGGTTTTGAACCTTGAGAACCTTCCTTCACATGTGAAGTATTTCATGATCACTTTCATCAATGGAGCATACTTCTTAAGTAAGTATCTAAATGGAAAAACATGTGAAGGATCATTTTTGTAATGTGATTTTAGGTAGGGTGTGTATTCCTCAATGACCAAATCCATACCCTTGAACCAATTGTCTCCATGATTAGGTATACCTGTGGCTTGAGAGATGGAATCCACTGAAAATATAAAGTCTACTCATGCTAAGGTATATTTTTCTCTCTTCAATGCAGTGGAAAAAAGTCCTGTGCGTTGCTCATGACAGCCAACCTCTTAGATCTTCTGGAAAAAATCCAGGCAGTTTACATTGCCTTCAAAGTATTTCTTTATGAAGGGACAAGAAATGATTTATTTGACACTTGAAGGTTCAAACCTCAAAACCTTGCCTCCCTTGTTATATTTTTTCCTTTTTGAAGGTGAGGTATCAGTCTCCACAATGAAACCCTAGGTGATAGGACGGTAAAACAGGGGATTTAAGGCAATGGGTAGATGAAGCTCTGATGAGGTGTAATTGAAGGTATGTGAAGGAGTGTTTCAAGGTTTTACCTTAAAAAATGAAATATGGTGACTAGGAGACCAAAAAAACAAGAAAAACCCTAAGAGAAGGTATTGCTTGAATCTTAGGAAAATTGATGCAAGGGTTGAGATGAACGCTATTACTTACCTCATTTGAGCTTGTGGAACCTTATTAAGTGAAGAAAACCCTTGGATAATTGGCTGTACTTCATTCCACAAAACGATGGATAATTTTCCCAAACGCACGACGTAGTATTTCTATGTGCAGCGCAGATGTGCAGCGAAGAGCTCATGTGTGCAACGATTTGACCAAATGTGCAGCACTTTGGCCAGATGCACAATGAATGATAAAAATTTCCAAGGAGAGGCAAAAAATTTATTTTCTTGCCAATGGGATAGGGGAGCTCGATGGTAGGAAGATAGATGAGTTCCAATGAATTTCTCCTTTGTTTTTTTTTACTTTTATGAGCCAATTTGACCTCTTTTGAGTGGGGATGGAACCCAATTGTCCTTTTCCAAGAATGAATTTGCATGTTTGAACCTTTTTCTTTTGAGTTTTTTTATGAGAATTATTACTTTTTGATGCCACAAAACAATTGAAAACATCATCTAGAACCTTTTTACAAAATTTCCTCTTCCATTCATGATGACCTAAGTGTGACATGACATTTATTTGACTTTTAATTGTTTGAATCCATCATGACACCTAATGGACCATGAAACCATGAATTTGACCATTAAACCTCTGAAATGACCTATGAACATGTGATGATAATTGACATGATGATTATATGCACAACTCATGATTCATGACCATCCATGATGGCAGTACCAAAATGACATTTTAAAACCCTAATCATGATGGAATAATGAAAACACCTAAACAAGCTAAACCAATGGCCAAATTTTTATTTTAAACCTAATGAAATGATAAAAATTTGTCTCGAAACCCTAACAACAACTTTGAAAGAGAAAATTTGATCACTGGTGATAGGTAGAACTGACTGACAGTAACATTGGCTCCAACTGGCGATGCCATCTCCTTGGAGGTGTCAAGAAAACTGCTGACCAAGTAGCGTAACCATTGGGCATGGAGTCAAAAATAAAAAGACCCAACTCAAAACTGAAAAAAAATTGACAAACTCAATTGACTGTGACTGAAACAAAAACTTACTAAATGTATTGATGACAACATATCATCGAGACTTGAGGGCTTCAAATCCTGATGAAAACCACCCACCTGCTGAAAACATATGTACAATTATGTGAAATGATCCTTCCAGTGTAACCAATCCAGTAGATGGCTACTTGAATTATGCTCTCATTTTCCTCGAGCAGGCAGAAAAAACAAAAGATAGGCAACTCCAAGTGTCCACTAAAAATGTCCTCATGATCCATAAATTCAAGAAAATATTTCATCCTTATTGACTACAACAAATTAATGTAAGTATCTTCAATAACTTGAAATGTTACCTTGTCTCGAGATCTAAAAAAAGAAGAAGCACACCCTTCATTTTGATCTATAAGTACACTTGGTTGTTGATCCATACGAAGGCATAGGGAAGTATGATTTTCTGCTATCTGTGCCTTGGCTGAAAATTCTTGAAGCATGAGAAACTCTGATTCTATCTCTGGCATACTGTCTCTCCCAGACTCATTCTCCTTCCATGAATACTCTAAGTCATCTTTGAACATAAAAAATTCTTCATGATTGTTAAACATGGCAGCCCTATCATCTTAATGAAAGAAAATAATCCCTGTTAGTTGATCTCTTTGTAAGAAATCATCATTACAAATTGGATTACTCACAACAAATTCCCATATAGTTTCATTAGTCTCATGACTATCATCATTTAAACTCAGATTTTCATTTTTAAAAATGGAAGAAGTTTCACTAACACATTCTTGACTATGTGAACACTAAAAACGTAGATTAGCTTGGGTTGTAACATGAATTTATAGGAGTTGATATATTTCATCTTCAGAAAGAGGAGAAACTTGAGTTTTATAGCAGTTAACATTGGCTTGATGATTTTCATTTTCAGGATCGGGAATAGGAATTTCTATTTTTTGGTCCTAGTCTGTTTCATCCAAGGAGGAAGCTATTGATTCTTATTGGGAAGAAAAATCATAAAGGGCTTTTATGATCGCATCATCTAGACACTCTTCACCCCCATACAAATTTTCAAGAAACTCAATGAAATTTTTAGATATATCACAACAACTATCAATCATCGACAAGGAATAATTAGAGCTTTGATAATGTTGAAAGAAAACTAAATGAAAGTCCTTTAGAGAATATAAATTGGCATATGGTAGAATCTCATACCATGATATCACTTTTTCCTCCAAGGTAGCCATGAACATATTCATTAGAAAATATTTAGGAAACTCAATCTTTAGTCTGTGAATATGAAAATTAAATTTGACTAAATGTAAACTAGCATCTTTTCCATCCCGACCTTTAAAATTTGGCAGTCCTGTTTGCCAATATATACAAGGAATATGATTCAGAAAACCAGGAATATGAGCTCGATTCATAGGAGCATACCTTCAAGTAGTTGAATCCATTTTGACAACAATTAAGTCACCAAGAAGTTCTTTAGACTATCGGTTCTTGAAAAGTGGAGTCGCCATGAAAATTCTGAACCTTTGGATTCTTCGACACTGGAGTCGCCAAGTGAAAGATGCACATCCCTCTTGTGCCTGATCATTGTTCACCATTAGCAATCAGATCTGATCCTTGTTTTTCTTTCCCATGGAAGATCTGCCACCTTGATCCCGGACAACGACGCCAGAATGTTAGCACTCCACTAGTTCTCCCAAGGATGAAAAGGAGACTGACAAAGGTAACCACAAACCAGTTTGACCTCGTAGCTAGCCCTACCAGGCTGAGAGGGCTCTCTCTATGAGATCCCAGTCAAGGATTGACTGTGTAAATTCTAGTTCTCTCGGTAATGGTGTTCACATGAAGGAATGGACAAAAAAATGTTGGAATTTCATCCTTGGTTACTAGCCAAAGGTTAGTGCAATGGTCAATGGGTGGTTTGGATTCCATTTTCTAAATGAGGAGGACGCAACGAAGATTGTAGGATTACCATGGGTTAAAGTTCGAGGTTTCTTAATCCTTAAACATTGGAAACTTGGCTTTGACCTTGTGGTTGAAATACTAAAAACAAAATAATTTGGGCGAAGCTTCCCAGTTTCCGAGTGGAATTATGGAGAAAGGCTTCCATTAAGAAAATTGTAGGAAAAATAGGTAAATTATACTATGTGGACAAGGGTTGTTTGGTTGCTTGATAAGAAGGATTTTTTGTTTCTGGTTGAATTTAACCTCACAAGGGGGTTACCAACAACAATCCATATATATATTGGGAAACATTTTCTATTAGACAACAAGTTGACTATTTTCTATTAGGTGCTTGGAATGCCATAAAACATGGCATCTTCTAGCCAATTTCCCGATGCGCTTTTGGGATAGTATACATGTATCTAGGAGTATTATTATGGACAATAGACATCTAGGATGGAGGGATAGGGGGCATGATCAAAGCATATTTTTCTATGGTGGAATGACCAGTTCTTAGGAATTTGCGCAAAATGAACAACCTATTCCTAATTCTAGAAAGGATCTGGAATTACCTATGAATGAAGTGAATGGTAGTAAATGGTAATGAATATAAGGAGAAATATGGGGAGTCCCCTTTTTGAACTCCTATAAAAATAAATGGAAAATAGGTTGTACAATCTGAAAACAAATCCAATTGGTTATTTCTGTTATCGCCAATCTGCAACAAGAATACCATTGATACAAATATTTCACCTTTATAGGTGAACATGGACATCCAGACCTTGGAGGATTTTCTTGGATTAGATCTGGAACCTATTTCTATAAAGAAAATTAATACTCTTAGTAGAGCATCCTTGAAGGATGGCAACCATGTTTCATTGGAACATAATTGATGGAGACGTAAAGCGCCAAAATTCAGAAAAGTTACCCCTTCTGGTGATATCGAATTTGAATTGAATCACATATTTTCTGAAGCTGTAGAGGAGACACTTATTCCCTCTTTTGATTTGGGACCTAAAAATGACTCATATGAAGCCGAGTATGATTCACACGATTAGGACCTTAGAGAATATTTCCTGATGTCTTTCAGTTGTCAATGAAGCTTATGTCCCTTAATATGAGAGGGCTGTGTAGAAAATATCTAACGCAACTTTGATACCATGTAGAAATTACACCAATGGATTCAATACGATCATGCAATGTACTAAAAAAATACACTGAATCCTTCTATAATATTTTCGGAATATAAATAACGATTGCTCAATCACATGCAAGTAAGATAAAGACGTAAATCAATCGCACAAAACAAGATTTTCCTAGGGAAAGTAGCTACTCAAAACCCCTCCATATTTATTGTATAATCAACCAAGGAATCATGAAACAATACAATGCATATGTGATCACCACAACCTCATACACTCTACCACTTGTCTCACACTGATCTAGGCCAAATTGGACCAATAAATAGCCAATTTCCTACCTACCTTTAGCCTGCCTTGCTCACGCAATCCCTAGGCAAAATAATTCCTATTAAATAGGAATTCCAACCTTCCTTAACTACGCAATCCATCATGGGCTTCTTGTGGCTTTATAATTGCACTCACATAATTCACTAATAATACAACTGATATTTTACTTTCCTTTAACCTTTGTCTCAAATGGGTCATCATCAAAATTGACATGCATGCAACTATTAACAGTGAAACATCAGTTACTTGGTAGATCACTACTTGTGAATTAAATCTGTTTTAATTCACTTGATCTTCCACAAGCTCATCAATTAGTTAGAACTAGTTAAACTAATTTTAACTCGATTAATTTGAGTTAACTAATTGCACTCACACCACACTAGTGCTACAACTGCAATTGGACCCTGTAAATAATAGAATCACTCTACATGCCAATCCTTCGACCCTCAACTCGAAATTCTTGAGCTAACTAACTCTATCACACTTAGTTAACTATTACAAGTTGTTATGAGATAATATTACAATTTATTTTCCAATTTATTGAAAAATTGGTCATCCACATTAGCACTAATGTGTCACTGAATTCATCACTCATGTGTGACTTGGAATCCCACCCTAGTATGTGGTGAATTTTCTTATTTAATTTCAACACCCCCTCTCAAAAGGAAAGGGATTATCAACTACCCCAATCCTACCTCTGTGGTATTCAAATTTTCTCTTCGCAAGTTCCTTTGTCAAGATATCTGCATTATGATCCTCCGTGGGAATTTACTGCAACAACATAATGCGTCTCTAAACACAATCTCTGATATGCTGGTACCGGATGTCAATATGCTTGGACCTATCATGGAATACCAGATTAACCAAGAGTTTTATGCAACTATGGTTATCACATGTATCACCATAAGATCCATATGATGACCAAACAAACCAACAAGTATATTCCTCATCTATATACTAGTTGCCATGTACTCTACCTCAGTTGAACCGAGTGCAACTGATCTCTACTTCCTGCTATACCAAGAAACTATTGTTTATCCTATGTTGAAGATGCCCCTTGATGTGATCTTCCTGTCTGATGGACTACCTACCCAATTTTCATCGGTGAAGCCTTGAAGCTTCACTCCCTATATATGTCTATACCATAATCCACACTCTGTAATGCCCTTGAGATATCTCAACACATGCTTCCCCACCTTTCGAAAGAGCTTGGTAGGCTTAACAATAAATTGAATAAGTTGGTTAACTGCGAAGCATATGTTTGGTCATGTGTTCACCAAATACATAAGTGAACCCACAAGCTTCCTGTAAATAGTAGCATCCATTACCTCACTTGAAGTAGCATCCTTCTTCCTCCAGTTTCCTGCAAGAGGAATCTCCATGGGTTTGTTGCCCTCCATTTCGAAATTACTCAGAATCTCCTTGGAATACTTTCCCTCAGATACAAATAGTTTCCCATATCTTTTCCATATTTCCAAGCCAAGGAAATAGTGCAAGAGCCCCATGTCCTTCATGTCAAACTCCATTACAGGATCCTCTTTGCAAGAATTTATGAGCTGCTCATCACCTGCTAGTATAAGATCATCAACTTAAAGTACAATAATCAAAAGCTTACCATCAACCACAATATGATATAGGTTCACATCCGCTTCACTCTTTGTGAAGCCCAACTTGGTGAAATAGTTGTCGATCCTGTTGTACCAAGCACAAGGTGCTTGTTTCAGCCCATACAATGCTCTCTTGAGTTTGCACACAAACAACTCCCTATCAAAGGTCTCCAAACATTTTGGTTTCTCAATGTAATATTCTTCCTCAATAACTCCATTAAGAAAGGTTGTATTTACATCCATCTTATGTATCTGCCACCCCATCTACACTGAGAGTGAAAGGATAGATCTAATCGATGAGCACCAAGAAACCGGTGCAAAAGTCTCCTCATAGTCAATCCACTATACCTATGAGAATCCTTGGGCCACAAATCTAGCCTTGTATTTCTCCACAGTCCCATCTGTTGCTTGCTTCACCTTGTATATCCACCTAGATCCAACCACTAACTTCCCCACTGGCCTTGGGACCATTTCCCATGCAATGTTTTTGATAATGGAGTCGTACTCCTCAACCATGGCATCAACCCATGTTGGTTGCTGAACTGTTTCCTCAAAAGAGGATGGCTCTGTCACAATACACTCGATCATAAGAGTCATGTATCAAGTATAGATGTTGGGAACCTTATCCGCCTGTGCTATGATGTAGGTGCACCTACATGATCTGTCACATATAACATAAATATTTTAGCCTCTCTGGTGCGCTTCCTACCATTTCTGGTGGATGACTTTGCATGAGTGGGTTTTGGCACTCCATGATCCTCTACTTGTGGCTGCTCCAGATAATGAGGTTCATCCTTTGGAACTAGGAGTTCCTCATCTATATGCAAGTTAAGCTCCCTCTCAAGGGACAATCACATGGATTTCTCCTCATCAAATTTAATAACTCTCTTGACAATTGTCATCCTGTTAGCCAAAAAATACACCTGATAGTTTTGGGGAGTATCATTATACCCCACAAATATCCCAACCTCTGTTGCTGGTTCTAGCTTATTCCTAGCATCTTTGGTCACATGGAAATAGACAAATGAGCCAAAAATTTTAAAATGTGAAACATCTTGTTTCTTACCTAAAAAAGCCTTCTCTAGTGTACTCATGCCAAGTATCTGATGAGGACTACGGTTCTGCACAAATACCGCTTAGGCCCTGATCATGTAACATAGCTCATCTTTCTCCCACAATTGTTCTATTCTTTATTTCTGCAACCCCATTCTGTTGTGGGTTATGAGGTGCAATCGATTCTCTCTGAATTAATTCTTTGTCACATAATTTCTTGAATTAATTAGAGATATACTCACCACCTGTTGGCTTGAGGGATCCTGACCCAGGTTCGGAGGTTAAGGTTTGCCAACAAACCCCTATACTACTGGCCCTTTTGGAAATGACCTACTTGCGCAAGACAAGATCTCACCCGAAGCAGTATGGGAGGGTGTTGGAACAAGGTTTCCGTACCCAGAGAGAGAGTAGGTAAGTCGAGGTAGATCTGTGTTCACAACTTATCGGATTTTCACAAAGTAAGTCTATTTGTAGGCTTTTAATAGTGTAATCATTTATTAATCATAATAGAGATATTACCATTCACAGATCTATTCAATACCCTCGCATCCACCTGTGTAACAGCAATTACCAGCACATAATATCATAAGCACAGCTACAGATACATTCGCAACATAAAAATATAGCACAGACGTATTCACAACTTAAAAATATATCATAGACACACATCAATAGTAAACACAATAGATCCAGATACCACATAGATATTTTCACAATACTTCACATTCATTAATATTCAGATCCACTTACAACCAAAACCAACCAGCGCACACAACCTAGTGGGGTCCGCACACAGCAGCACTAAGGATCTTCGTGCACACAGCCAGCAGGAGTCCTTACCCAAACAACCCAAAACAGATCTAACAGTTTGCACGTAGCAGCAATCTTAATTCTTGCCTACCTCTAGACTCAAACTATTCATCTATTTATATCGATGTAGCCTATGCTATCTTATGGTCCGCAAACCGTGGTTTGTGGACTCTAGGCCTACCCTTTGACCCATTACAATGCGTCGGGGATTTGACCCACCCCAAAACCTTTGCATTAGACTAATTAATGCATAAATATACAAAATTCACAGCTTAGGGAGCCCTGCCCCAATAGGCCCCCAACACAATCTTGTGACTCATCCTGAGTCACTATGGCCATGGGTTTTACATCTTCTCCTAGAGCTGCTTGATCGCATCCACCAGCAGGGGCAGAACTCCTTCACTTTGTGCAACAACATTCTGAGCAATCTCCACCAATTTCTGCGACATTGGAGCCTCGGTAGCAACAATGACGCTCTCCAGAGTTTGGTTCAGCTGCTTTACTACGATATTGATGTCCTGAGATAGCTTGAGGGCCTCATCTGCCCATGGATTGAGGTGATCACTCAAAGACTTCTTCTGTTGTCGAAGAGCTTCCATGTCATCCCTGATTGCATGGCTAGTGCGCAATCGGGCCAAGCGTTGAGCGGGGACTAGAGTGGTTAGTGTATCCTCCATTTGGTCGAACTCTTCTTCCTTCTGGCACAATGCTTGATTGATTTCACGCAGGAGAGGATCGCGCTGCACCTTGGCCAACAGTTGCATAGCTATTTCCAACAGTTCTGCCCCCTGAGTGATTTGATCTGTAATAACATTGGTGGCCTCTATATCCAGTGCAACTCACTGGGCTCATACCTCTGGTGGCGTTTCTAGCTATAACTTGGCCTGCAAGGCCATAATCTATTGTTCCATCTCTGTCTTGACCGCTTGTATCTCGGTCCTTAAGACCTTTAGGGGGGTGGAAAAAGTCGGGATATCGTCGGTGACGTCCACGCAGATCCTAGTAATGAGGTGCTCCAATTTTTTCTGCTATGCAACGATGAGGATACATGCAGCTTATGCTTGAGATACCTCAGCAATTTTTTCTTCAATTGTCTGCTCAGCTGTACTGAGCTGCTTGTGCACTTAACGGTCTCTATGTTGAATCTCTTCAAAAAAAGACGCGTGAAGGATCTGCAATGGTTCATGTGGTAGGCGAGCGAGATCCAACTGTACCTCTATGCAGGCCTAGACTTGCACTCGTAAGTCGTGTGGACTCAGTATGAGGGATGCACCTGGTAGAAGGCAGAGGCGGCTTTCCGGCGTATTGATTACTATGCTTCTTGTTGCTGGGGTCAACCTTACCTGGATCATACTCATCTACAAAGTGTTAGTCTTTAGCTGTAGAGCCCGAAGCTTAGCTTGTAGGGTGTCGACCGTGGCTTTCTGCTACTCTTCCAGAGCCAGCCATTTGTCCTCTGCAGCCAGGGTAACCGCATCTGTTATTTTCTCTAGGTCTTCTTCTGTTAGTGTAAATCTTGTGTTGCATTCCAGCCTTTGTGCTTGTTGCTTCTTCCGTAGCCCTTTAACAGGGTCACCAGTCCACTTCGTACCTCAAGGGGAGTCAGCACCTCCCGCATCCAGATCTTCGGTGCCTAGATCCTGCTACGAATCCTTCTGCGATGCCAGTTCGGTGCCTTTCCAAATAATCTTAGCCTGCTGTGAATCCTTTTGTGATACCGGTTCTGTGCCCTTCCTAGTATTCTTACCCTATCCTCCGATCTCCTGGCAGTGGTGGGAGGGGTGAACCTTGTGGTGCTTGTTCCTGACTTGAAGCCAAGCATCTAGTGTGGAGGCCAAGTCACAATTAGGTGGTCAATTTCTTCATCCACAACCATATACGGAAGTGAGACCCATGTTGGATCTTTGCGGCCTCTGATTTGTACATTACGCATAGTTACCTGAAACGCGGTGATGCTTTTATACTTATCATAAATTGCTGGCAACAAGCACGATTGTGAATTGATGGCTGTTGCGAGCTCACTCTGAAATAGGACCCAGAAGAATTTATTTTCCTCAATACGTTGCGCGTCCATTGAGTCACACAAATTCGCATAGCATGCCCCCTCGCACATATTTGGTGTGAGCACAGGGAGGACCAATTCTTCAGGAGCTTCCCATGAGACCAACACAATGAGAAGCAACAACCAGGAGTAGCAAAATGCTCATCCCTGATCCTGGGCTTCGCATACATTCGCCAGAAATTCTTTGCACTAGAACTGGGACCAGTTAAGCAGACCCCTTTTTCACATCGGCCCGCCAGCTGAATTAAATATGTAGGGATGGTGGCAGCCTAGCATTTGTGTATCATCTTGCATGACAGCAACAAGGTATCCATCTACGCACTGGGGTCACTGATGGTGTTGATCATGAACCCCTGAGTGTTGTGCTCCACACGGTAATCCTCACACACCCTTTTAGTGATATTTTTCTCATACTTCTTTCCAACGCGCAGCATAGGGTCTGGCCCTTCCATAGGGAGACCAGTAATATGGTGGATAAGTGCTGCATCAATGGGGATTCGCTCCTAGATCCATAAGCTCCCATTATAGACCAAGGCAAGCAATTGGCGCAAAAGTAGGTCTGTGACATTGTAGTGGCCAAAATGAGGCATCCTCAACAAGTTTAATAGTACAAAACCAGCCAACCTGTGTGCCCATGGCATGGGGACTAATTTTATCCTGTCATCTTCCAATACCCTATCGAGATATAGTTCTGGTGCCAATTCGGGGAAGGTCTCCAAATTGGCCAGGTCGTGGTCGTCAAATTTTACCTCATGGAGCTTGCCAAAGGGTTCTCCAATGATGGGGACCTCACCCGGAGTCAACGACATTTGCAGATAGGTGCGCAGGCCATTGATATTCTTAGGCGTGCATACCAAAGGCCTGCGAGCCAGAACATAGGGCGGTAGCCAGTTGATCGGTTCAGCAATCCGGCCCTCTTCTTGAGTGGACATAGGTATCTTCAATGTGTTGGGAGAACGTGCCTAGGGCACCGTTTGAGGGGACTTCACATTTTAGGGAGAGGTACGGGGTTTCACCCCACCCCATTTTGCAGGTTTCCCCGACCCTTGCACCTTTTCTTTCCCCTTCTTCTTTTCATGGCTTGGCGTGGATATAACCTCCTCAACTTTGGGGTAGACTTCCAACACTTCCTTAGATTCTTGCTCTATTGAGGCCATAGTCTAGGAGGATTATGAAGGGTAGATGCAGTCATTCTGGCGCGAAAAATGAACTCAGGGTGGCTACTATCTGAGGGGGAAGCACGCTCAGTCATGAACAAGGCGCAATATTCACGGACTCGTATAAAACACAAAATTCTCAAGATACATGAAACCCTCTTCTGAGCTATACTTCTGCTTTTATAGCCTTGGAGATTCACCAATGGCTAGGTGAATCTTATCAGGAAATTACCATCAAGAAAATGGTAAAATATCTTCATAAATCACCTCATTAATTGTTGGCCGCCTGCTCCTTTCAACGATAAAATTTGCTTTCTACCCAATTTTACTGTTCCAACAGCTAGTTTTCACACCTCTTGTGCACCTAGTGCACCTCCTGCGCTCAAAACACACCCTTGCACTCATAGCACACCTCTCCAGGCCTTCAAACTTGTGATCGATACCTCCACGTACCACAGTATTGCCTACAATTTCCTCCCTTTGTGCGCATATTATACCCCAGACAACTCCTCTGGCCATATAATCATTTGATCTGGTATGGTTTGAGCTAGCTTTCATTGAAATATCTTGGTATCATATTTCCGCACAGGGTAGCTAGCCGAAAAACTCCTCCATCAGTGATTTCTTTTACCATATAGGGACCTAGCCAGTGCTGTTGGAACTTCCCCGAGTGTTTCGCAAACTACCTATCATACAACAGGACCAATTCGACCTCCACAAATGTCTTTTTTCCGAATATGTCGATCATGCAATGGCTTATCTCGAGCCTTGTAAGCATGCTGATGGAAATTGACAATGAAACGATCTTCCTCCAACGCCAAAAGTTGCGCTAAACACTCCTCCATGATATCGGGCTCCACCATGTTCGTAAAGGCTGCGATGCATAGGCTAGGAACAATATACTCCATGGGCATAATGGCCTCCTTGCCATAGACCATCCTAAATGGTGTCTTCTTTGTGAACTTCTTGCAGGTGGTTTGATAGGCCCAAATAACTAATGGGATGCACACGTCCCAGTCAGGCGATCGACATTATAGACCTTGGCTAGTGCCTGCTCCAAGATCTTATTAAAAGCTTCTACAGCTCCATTTTCTTGAGGATGATACATGGTGCTTTTCATGTGGTGGATCCGAAATTATTTAGTTAAGGCCTATATTATTTCATTAACAACGTGCGTACCTCTATCACTCATTAAGATCTTCGGGCAGCCAAACCTGGTCAGAATCTGGTCAAAAATGAAGTGTTCAGCAGTATCTGAAGTGGAATCCTTCACATCTTGTGCTTCAGCCCATTTGGTTACATAATCAGTTGCAGTGATGATGTAGAGCACACCTGTCTTCTTTCCTAGCGAGTTGATGGGCTGGACGAAGTCGATGGCCCATTTATCAAATGCTTGCAGGGCCATTTTCTGTTGAAGGAGCATTCCGTCTCTGCGCGATGGCCTTTTGGTCCATTGGCATGTATCATAGGCTTTGCAATAGTCGTGCGAGTCGCTATGCAATGTGGGCCATCATAGCCCCGCTCTCAAGATCTTTTGCATCGTTGCTTTCCCTACGTAGTGACCTCCTGCTACGCCCTCGTGAACTTCTGCTAAGATATCGCGCCTTTCATGCTCCAAAAATTATCTTTGTAGAATATCGTCAGCTTGCAGCTTATACAGATGGCCTACAATGATGCTAAAATCTATTGCGTGGGTTACCAACTCTTTATTCTGTTGTACTAAATATTCTGTAGGTGCCATCCCTGTAGTCAAGAAGTGAATGATGGCAGCGAAGTGCACATAACCTACCTTAAGAGAGAACAACTACACATATGTCAATCCTTCTTCTAGGTTGGTCGGTTCTTCACCACTTTCGATTCGGGATAAGTGGTCTGGCCCATCATTCAACTTCCCCGGCTTGACGATGATCTCAAAGTCATATTCTTGGAACATGTAGTAGCCATCGGCAGATCCCCCCCGCCAACACAGGCTTATTCACCAGGTACTTCAAATTTGAGTGATCTGTAACCATCATGAATTGCCCTTCTAATAGATAATGCTGGTATTTCTACAATGCGTAGACCATGGCCAACCCCTCAGGCTCCATAGTGGAGTAATTGTGGTCCGCAACAGAAAGTTTCCTACTAGAAAATGCAGTTGGATGGTCAATGTATCTATCTTCAAGCTGCGTAAGGATAGCTCCCAGGGAGATCCCCGATGCATCTACATGAATATGGAACACCTTCGCCCAGTCAGGAAAGATGAGAAGAGGCGTAGAGACCATCTTTTCCTTGAGTAGCTCGAAGCTCTTCTGACACTCATCATCCCAAAAGAAGGAAACACATTCTTTAGCAATTTTTCCATAGGTGTTGTGATTAGCGCATATCCTTGAATGAACTTCCTGTAGTAGCTGGTGTGTCCGAAGATTGAGCGCAACTGTTTCTCAGTTGTAGGTACTACCAGGTTTATGATAACTGCTACTTTGGCAGGATCAACCATTAATCCTTGTCGACAAACTATGTGACCGAGCAAGATCCCAAAAGGTACGCAAAATATCCACTTCTTGATATTCAGGGAAATATGATGCTTTCTACAGACGTCTAACATTATGCGTAGGTTTGAGACGTGTTTCTTTACCAACCTAAATACGGTTTAGTCATCAAACTATACCTCCAAAAAGTTGTGGATGAACTCTTTGAACACTGCAACCAGCACCCGCGAAAATATGGCAGGGGCATTCTTGAGCCCAAACAACATGAAAGCATACTGAAAAGATCCCCATTCAGTGGCAAACGTGGTTTTGCTGCGATATTCAGGTGTGATCCTGATCTGATGGTAGCATGAGAACACATCCATGAACGAGTTTGCTTTCTGCCTCCCCATGCTGTCAAGAATTTCATCTGAGAATGGCGTAGGGAAGGGATCATGTATGCAGGCATCGTTTAATTTGCGCAGATCAACATAGATTCATATTTCTCCCTTAGTATTTTTCTCCTAAACCACCATAGGACTTACCCAATCTGACTGCTCAATTGGTTTGATCATACCTGCGGCTATCATCTTGTCGATTTCTTACTTGACCTTTTTTTTATACTTAGGGTTCAACCGATAATGGCACTACTTCACAGGGCGCACATCTGGTTTTAAAGTGATTGGCATGACCCCTAGGTCCCCTGTAATCCCTTTGAGTTCCAAAAATTTTGTCGAGAATAAGTCCTGGTATTCCGTGAGGAGTTCTGTAACTTTTCCTACATTATCATCATCCTAGTAGTCCCCAATTTTAGCCATCTTAGGTTGCTCCTCCATTCCAATGTTGACTTCTCACAGCTTCATAGGCTTAGTGACATCAACGGTCTGTAGTGGGGGTCAAGCAACTGTGTGCTTTCCTTCCGACTCTGGGATAGAGACATTTCGCGGGTCTTCATCACATTCTTCTATTGCTAAATTGCGGCAATTGACAATATCCTACAGCTGTGTTTCCCATGTTGGTGCCCCGTGTGCTGCGCAAGGGTGTGATTCATCAAATAATAAGGCATCTATATCCTACAGAGCTTTTTCGAGTGCCTCCGTTCCACCTACCAACCCAAATGTCCCTACAAACTCGTCTTTTAATGTTTCCCAATGGCAGGTGTGGTGATGTAGTTCTGCATCTAAATACCATGAAGTGGGAATTGGCCCCAAGACATGAATGAACAAGTGAACCCATTCTTCCGTAGTTCGTTTGCACCATTTCTCCATCCATGCAAAAAAGTGCTCACATGGGTCCCTTGGGCTGAGGAAAGTCTTTACGCGCAGGTGAGCTGGAGGTTCAAACTGTAGGACCATCATGCCTTGACATTCCTCCCAATCATGGAACTTCCCTTTATGCGTATCCCACCACCTTGCCGGAGTTGCGTGCATGGCTAGATTAAGGGCCCATAGCCTTCACTCCCATGGGACTTCAACTTCAAATGCTCGCAAAAAATCCCTAATACTACCAGAACCATCAAAGTAGGGTATTTATCTTACCTATGAGGAGATGCATTGGAAGTTCTTTGTGATTCTAAGACATCACAGCACAGATACATCATGTATCTGGTTCTGCCAATTTTCTATCTCCCCATCGAAGTCAGAGAAGCATTCACTGTCCTTTTCCCAGCAGAGCACACCATTAGTCATAGGATTGATCCAATCTTTGTCCTGAGCGGTTAACTTATAGATGTGATCCACATCCTCTTCTTCGCACACTGTTCCTATATACCATTCTCCTTCCGCAGGGTCTAGTGGGACTATCACCCACATACCTTCATTCTTAAACACCATGCTTCTTTTCTTTAGGTTGATGATGCCTCCCATGTCTATTGCCCAATCCAATCCTAGGAGCACAGGATAGGGGTCCTCATCTTCCACAATATGAATGACCTCAAAGTCGGTGCGGACATTAACTCTTGTGATATCTACTATAATTTTTGACAGTCTTCCAAACGATATGATCTTCTGTTGTTTGGCCATGCACAGCTAGATTGTGGACCATTCCAACTTAGGTTCTCCCATTCGCTGCTAAGTTTGCTTAGATAGTACGTTCACATTTGATCCTGGGTCCAAAATAACCTAATCCATTTCATAGTCGCCAATCTGTGCTATTAGCCACATTTCTCGACCAGTGCGTTTATTATGCTTGTAAATTTTGTGCACATCCTTAACTTCTGGGGATGGGTTAGTTCTCTCTATGCTACTATCTATCAGTCCTTGCATATTCTCTAATACCTTCTGGTTGCGTAGAATCTTCATACATTCCTGTAGGAATGGTTTAACTTCATCATCTGTTCTTAGGTTTGTTGGAGCTTTTGAAATAGGCGCCTCATCCTTAGTAAAGTCTTTGTTGGTTGCGATGAAGGTTTCCTTTTCCTTATGTAGGTCCAAGTTTTCCTACTTGGTAGCTTCTTTCTGGATAAGAGGTTCGGCTTTGGATTTTTCTTCAACTCCTCCCGTAGCCATGCCACTATGCATTATGACATTAATACTTGGTCCTTCATCACGTGGTTCTGCCTTAACCCTCTGTACATTCTGCGTGGGTGTCTGCTGTTTTTCCTGCATTTTTGCTATCAGAATTAGACAATCCTCAATCACATGGTCCAATTTTCTACAATAACGGAAAGATCGTCGTGCAGGTTTCGGATAGTCCCTCACAAAGTGCCCTATCTCCCCACAGTTGTAACAGATCAATTTTCCTCTTCCCCGACTTGTGCTTCCACCCCTTCCCCCTCCCCTGCCCCTTGTTGGGGAGCCTCCTCTCCTTGATGGGGATAGTGGTAAGGAAGGGTCAGCCTATACCCTATATATATTTCCTCGATTTGTCATCAAGTCATAGGTCCGGAAATTATACTCGTCATGCCCCATAGAGGAGCAGAATTGACACCATTGGTGCTTCCATTATGGAATGTAAGCACCCAGTTGGGGACAGTGGTTAGTGTCATGTAGCTCGGTGACACGACAATCAGCACACCATAATGTTGGACCACTTGGTCCTGCAACCTCCTAAGGATGCAATGGGATGGGTCCCCCAGCTTGCATGTAGTCTGCCAGTAGAGGACACTAATCCTTGGAATGGTTGGACACCCTACATCTTATGCACCATATGTCTGGACTAGCCTCCTTCCCCCATTCTTTTCGCAGGTTTTGTATTTCAATGTGCATTACCTCCAACTGTCCCTAGATCTACTGTACCCCAAACTGAGCATCATCCCTTAGTGCAACCTCTAGTTTCATATCAATCTCTAGGGCCTTCTCTTGCATTGCAATCGATTGCTGACCCATAGGTCTACGTAGGTGAGGCAACAACATAGCGATAAACCCTTCCTTGTGTATCTATCATCATACTAAAATTCCCCATATCTGATAACCTTTTTTAGTCGCTGCTCATCTTCCCATACTAATTCAGTAGGTCCCTGTCTAAAGTCTTTCAAGTCGACCACTATTTGAGATTAATATTTAGGCTTTCAAAACTCTTTTCTTAACGCTGTCTTAATCTCCTAAATATATGGATCCACATGATGTCCTACATACCCCATATACCAATCCAGGGCCCGTCCTTCGAAGGCGAGTGATAGCTGCACTCTCTTTACCACATCGCTAGCCACATTCTGCGTAGCCCATACTGATTCTACGACAAACCAAAATTGGTCCATATCTTCATCCCCTACACCCTTGAAGGTAGGTAGCTTCATGTGCGTGGCCATATCATCTTCCGGTGGTGGCGGAGGTGTAGGTGAGTTCTTACCTTTATGCTAACTTGAAGGTGGTGTAGCTAGAGGGCTATGCGCATTCGATTCCCTCAATGGACTTGTTGAAGACTCAAAAATCGCTGCTTCAAACATTGGGGGATAACCACTGGGTCGGGACCTTAGGACAACTCCTTTTCCGTTTGGTGTGGTGGCTCCGATTGGATTGATAGGACCAGTTTCCTAGTAACTTAAATGGGTTGGTAATGGAATGATTGGATGAATGGAAAATGGGACTAAATGACTGAAATAAACTATCTAATCTAATTTATAACTGATAAATAATTCTAAAACTAACCTGGGTGTCAAATATGAATACAACTTAAAGATTGTTTCGATCAAATATATAACCATGAAAATGTATTATAATTTAAATGAAATATGTAGTAACAAATAAAGATAACTCTATTTAAGAAATTAAAGAGAGTTATAATAGCACATTGTACTCATTATTTTATATATCATTCACATATACTGAAAGAGATGAATATTTATACACACTCAGAGATGATATGTATAAAGAAATATTGTAAAATAAGTACATATAAATGATAGCAAATTTTAAAAGAGAATATCTCACAACATAAGAAATTAACAGTGAATAGATAGAAATACCATATCCATCTTGATACTTTCTGACGCAATTCGATATCCAAATCCAACAACTTCAATGTAAAACAGACTCCAAGATACAGAAATGCAATTCTTAAAGGAAATTTTGCATAGAACCACTAGATCTGATCCTTTATAAAAATATAAGAGTCAATGGAGTATAGAAATGTAATCCCCAAGTCAAAATATTACAAATTTAGGACCCCTTTCTAAATGCATGAAAGGGGTTTAAATAGGTACTTAATAAAACAAAATAACTAAAACTATTCCTACAATCTATCTAATCGGAAATCTAGAAAAAGAATTGCAATTTTGAAGTGAAACCAATTCATTGATTATATTCTTGGTTTAATGTGCCCAGATGGCATATTTTGAGCATATCTTTCACTTCTGTTGGATGACTTAACCTTGAATGTAGCTGCCCAGTATACGTAGCATCGGAGAATTCAGGAATGATACACTGAATGACATTTGAAAGGAATTTGATAGCTATTTGTTTACTATGTGCCTTGATCAGATTAGTCCACATAATATCCCATGAAATTCCTTGAAGCTTGCTAATCTGTTGATTTTTATTGATTATCTCTTCTTTCCATCTGGAATCAGCTTCTTTTTCTTTCGGTAATTTGCCTGGGTTACAATCTGAGATCAAATTAATGGCATACAAGCTATCATTAACCAATTGTGTAATATTATTCATCATACTTTTAGCTCTTGATATGGCTCTTTCTGATTTCATCAACTGCTGTTCTCATTCTGGAATTAAAATTTCCTTGTGTCTTTCCTCAATTCTGGGAAGACTAGCTTTTCTTCCCTGCTCTGTATCTTGCCATGAAAGGAACTCAGAAATTTTATCATCAGCATTATCAATTTCTTGCCTAAGAGTGACTGCTTCATCTATCAAAGATGATTTTATTTCGCACAAAGGCTCAGCTTGTGTCAATTTCAGACAAAACTCATTCAATTGCTGAGATAGCAGTTTGTTTGTTTCAAGGGCTTCATTTTTTAATTGCTCTAATTTAGGATAATCCTTGAACTTGTCCAATGCTAATCAGAATGTTTTCTCTTGTTCGATCTTTGTATTTTTCTCACTTTGCAGAAGATTTTGTAGCTTTTCTACCTCTTGACTCAACTGCTGTTGTTTGTTCAAGGCTTATTCATCAATATTCTTCTTTTCAATGCTAAGCTGCTCTTCTAGCTGTTTAGATTTGATCTCCTGATCTTGAAATTGTTTTTCCAGCTTAACAAGATTTTTTTGATGCTCTGTGGCCTGTTCTTCCAACATAGGTATCTGTAAGTATTTTTTTTTTATCAATTGGGAGACTTCAGAAGCTTTTTCTATAGTTGCAGCACTATAGGCACCTACGTATTGAGATAATTTAGTGAGATCCTCAGATGGATTCACCTCAGCATTTTTATAAACAATATTCATAAACTCCACTTGTGATGTTGAAAGTGTATCCTGATCAGTTCTTCTCCTCTTTCTCTACTTTCTCAAAACAACCCTATGTTTGAGACTGTAGAATATGTCTAGAAGAGGAATTTCCTCTACTTTCAGCATAATTTCACCTGTAGGATTTTCAGGAATGACTTCCATATCCTGATCTTCTGGATCTTTAACTTGGGGATTATTTTTCAATCCTATTTTTTGGGAAAATTGATTATATTGGTCCAACAAATGGGAAGAAACATTAATTTCAGTAGATTCTACTACTTTATCAGTAGTTTTCTCTCTTCCAAGTTGTAAATCTGGATTATTGTTCATATCTTCTGTTATTGTTTGTATAATAGTTTCATTGCCTATGTCTTCCTTTTAAGTATCCACATTGGCCTTAGTACCTGTGCTTTTATTTTTTGTATGAGTTGTAGACTACTGATCAGTATGTACATCAAGTTTAGCAGCTGTTTCTTTCTTCTTAGTATCAACTTTGCTGCTAATGTCTTCTTTCTGCACAGCAGGATTAGTTCTTGTTACTTCTTTCTGTGTCTATATGATGACCTTGCTGGTAGATGTTTCTGTTACTTGTTTTCTAGATGTATCCTCTTTTTTCTTCTGCTGTGACTCAGCCTCTTGCATAGGAACTCTTAATTGATACAGAGGAGCTTTGAGTAATCTATGGCTTCTAAATAACATAAACTTATTCATCTCTTCAGTTTGGAATTTGGACTTGGCTAAATCATAAACTTGGGACAAATTATCTACAGAAACAAATAAATCATCGAACTCATCTCGTTCGTGTTCAAATCGAGCAATTGAAATTGAAGTGGTAAAATCAAATGCCACCTTCCTTGGGTCATATTGTCTGCCTTGGACTGTTGAAAGATTGAGATTGTTTATCTTGCCAACTTCTTTCTCAGCATGAACAAAATTATTGAGAGTATAATCTCCACATTTAAAAGGAAAAGTAGGCCACATTAGATTCTTGTTATTCTTTAAAGACCTGGACATGCCTTCTACTGTTAGCTGATATGAAATTTCCTATGCTAACAATTTATCTAGAACATACAGAGGAAGAATATGGGGTTCTACAATACTCCCAAAAACTCTGATATACGTGAATCTTTCTTCTCCCAACCAATCCCCAATCGAGGATAAATCAACTTTAGCCTTCTCAGAAAGTCTAGGAGGGAATCGACCAAAAATAGTTTCATAAACCAGGATGAGGAAACCGTGAAAAACTCTGTAAACATGGTTTTTAAAATGCCCCTTCCACAAGAACTTGTGATATATATGAATAGGAGCAAGATATTTAGGGGTCCATTTCCATCCTAACATGGGAAATTCAGAATTGAAACAAAGGGCATCTAGAATATAAGCACAAAAATAAAAAGGAGTAGTATTTCCTGTGTTTTTTTCCTTCCTATACTCAAGAATCCTATTGGCTATCTTATCAGAAAGAATGAAAGCCCAGTCCATTATTTTGGAGTTAACAGTAGAATGAATTAAAGGTACCATTTATATAGAGAACCTAGATGAATTGTCATTTCTGAATAATCTTCACATCATTTCTACGGCGTAACTGTATGGAGGCGAAAGGGATTCCACTGAGTACATACCTGATGCCTCGTTTTTGTGTTTTTCGGGAGCCCTTATCCATTCTCTAATCGGCTCCGTCTAATTTTCATTATTTGCAGCAAATCCCTGGATGAAGGATTTGCTGTAGATTTTCTGCGGGTCCAGAAGGTGGTACATTTCTTTAATGTCCTCTGCTTTAAAAGACCCGAATGTTGCTCTAGAAACTGAAACAAACGTCCTGTTCTGAATGGTCACATTGTCAATTACCCACCGAATCACATCATAGTATGGGAAAATGTTTGCTCGAGCTGCAATTCGGTGTAGGAACGAATTTGCAAGTGCTTGAAGAGAATTTTCTGAATTAGACTCTGAATCATCCTCGTCAAGAACTGTTTCCTTCGCCACAGTAACCTTAGGCTTTCCCCTTTCAATGAGTTTATATACCTCTTCCCAGGATAATTTACCAAGACCTTGGCACGACGTGTCTTTAACCATCTTAATTTTAGCTGGTTTCTCTTTAGGTGCCATGGTGAAAATAGGGGCTTTTGTAACGACAAAAACTTTTTCTTTCTTGGATCTCTTCGACATTTCGATATCCGGTAACGTTTCCCTCCCTCTGCGAATGAAAGGGTTGGGCGTTCTTTGGTTCTGCAATGGAGAAAAAAGCTTTCAGACATGGTAAAAAGAGAATAAAGAGAACAACTATATGAAATATTTATTCATTTATTTTCATTTATAACTCCGTATTTTAAACTTAAATGCTCTCTTAAGAAGTCACACTCACGCGTTCGAAATAGAATCAATAGCCATCATCCTTTTGATTTTCTATTAATAATAAAGGTGCAATTGGATATCAGCGGTTTTTGAAATGAAAACATAAAAATTTCCCTTGGAACCATGCGATTACAATGAATGAATAATATATGTGCAATGTCAAATATAAAGATTAAGTGTTAATTGCATCGGAGATTTTCAAGAGGGACAACAAATATGATTTTATAGTCTCTGTCGATTTCCGATTGCGATGATGGTGTATCGCATCAGAGATTTCAGTATCATGAGTGATTACAACATTTCTTTCTCCGAAATGCGATTGCGATCAATTGCATCTCATCGAAGTTTTGAAAATGACCAAACAAGGAGTTTTCATTTTCGATTTGTGATTGCAATGGCGGTGGGGCCCATCGCATCAGAGATTTATAAAACAAGCGCATATGATATTGCTTTTTCGAAATGTGATTGCGATCAATTGCATCGCATCGAAACAAATGTGAAAGTTATAAACCTTTTGCGATTTGCGATTGCGATTGGTTCAATCGCATCGGAGTTTTTGAAAAACAAATATACAACTTAAGATATCTCCGATCATACGATTGCGATTAATGTATGTTGGACTTTTTCCATTTAAATACTTTTATGTGATAAAGTCTTTATATTACATCGGATCAGAAATTATTTCAATGTTGTATTTATTTATACACACTTGTTAATAAAGATATGCAATATGTCTTTCTAACAATGAACTCTTATTTCTAATTAAAAAATGATCAGATTGCTTCTAAATCTTTTATTTCTATCTAAAAAGAAAGATAAAAAGGGGACCTATTTCTAAAAATTTAGAAATGGGGAGGGTTGTTGTACAGTATAACAATTAGTGATTCACTGGAAGAAACAGTTATCTTTGAAAAAATAAATTGAACACTATATTTCTAGTAAGTAAATTTTTTTAAAGATAATGAAAACTATCTTAGAGAAATTTTAAATAAAATCTAACTCTGAAAAAGAATACAAATATTTTACAATTTCTTTCTAATTCCTCAAAGATAAAAACATTTTTTGGTTTTCTCAAGCTTTGATTGGTTGATAATAATGAAGTAGGGGGATTTTTCAAATTTAGCTTTTGTAATATACTCTATTGTCATAGGCATTACCACTGCTTCTAGCAAACGTTCATAGTTTCAACAGGGTTACCTTTTAACCATTAACCATTTCATTGTCCAATCCAACTAAGATTATGACTCTTTAAAAAATAAATTCATAAGACATATTATCTCATGCTTTTTTTTCTTTTTCTTTTACTTATTTTTTAGTTTAAGAGCCATTGCTCTGGTTTGGTAGCTAGTTAGTAACAATGCCATTCACTAGTTGTAATTAAACTGAACAAGCTGGCTCGTGATGAGACCCCTTGTCTTACTTTTATAAGCCATTACCCTGTTTTGGTATGCAGTGTTGGTAATGTCAGTGTTATTACTTCTTATGATCATGGTAAGTAGGCTCATGATGAGACCTCTTATCTCTTAAATTTTGTCATATAATTTCTTAGAATTACATTCTAAAAAATCACAACCTAAATGGATGAGGTGAAATAGTTATATTCTTAAGAATCAATGGATGACAATTTTCAGATTTTTTATTTGTTTGCTAAAGCTTGAAAAAGTCTTTAATTTTTAAAGATAACCTTTCTCTGCTCAATAAACTTATAATGATTTACATTTTCTCAAGGTTTCAAAAGATCATGCAAATGTTTTGAATTTTTTTTCAAAGTTTAACATTATATTTTAAACTATCCAAAACTGTAATCATTTCCCTAAAAATTCTTATTTACACAAAAAAAGTATTTATAATATTCTTTCTAAGACATTTTCTAATAGTAAAAATTCAATTAGAGACTATTAACAACCTTTATTTACAAAACAAACAAAAATTGCATAAAGGAATATGTACAAGTAAGAAGGGGTTACCTCCTTATTAAAGAATTTCTTTAAGACAAGCCCATTTACAGGAAGAGATTCTCTCTTTCCTGTTAAATCTTGGAGTATGAATGTATATGAGCCTATATTTTCAGCAATATGAAATGGTCCAAACCACATTTTCTGAAATTTGGTATGCTTACCTTTTCTTCATGTGCTTTATCCCATTTCAGAACAAGATCACCAATTAACAAATTTTTTGAGCTGGTGGAACTTGAATCAAAAGAATATTTTACAAGCTGTTGATGTTTTTCATGAATACTTTTTTTCTTTCTCTCTATATTCTTCTAATTTAAGGATTTGATCAAATCTCAACTGAATGGATGAGGAAGGATTTTCTTCAATAAATTGCACTAGAGCTAATGATGGGAGAGCTAGATTTGATGGTATCGCAGCTTCTTTTCCATAAACTAAATTGAAAGGTGAAGTTCCTATTGAAGCTTTAAGAGTAATACGACCAGCCCATAGTGCAAAAATTAAATACTTGTGCCAATTCTTTTGATTTTGATCAATTGTCCTTTTAATGATTTTGATGAGATTTTTGTTAGTGGATTTAGCTAAACCATTACCTTGTGGATAATAATTTGCGGAATATTTCAATTTAAAACCTTTTTTGATTACAAATTCCATTATAATATTTCTAGAAAAATAAGATGCATTATCGAAGACAAGAGCGTTAGGTACACCAAACCTGGTAATGATGAATTAATCGATAAAATCAATAATTGTATCAGAATTGGCTACCTTTAGAGGAATTGCTTCTACCCACTTTGTGAAGTAATCTGTTGCTGTGAGGATGTATTTGTGCTGTTTGGAAGAGTGAGGTACTATCTCACCAATGATGTCAAGCCCCCATTGCTCAAATAGTTGCTCAATGTTTACTGGTTGCAAAGGAAAAGCTGGCTTACTTTGTCTTCCACTAGCAGTTTGACAAATTTTGCACTTCCTCACATAATCATGTGTATCTTTGAAAAGGGTAGGCCAATAATATCCAACATGGATGATTTTGTGAGTTGTGGTATCACCTCCAAAATGACCTCCTGCTGGTCCATCATGTAATTCCTGCAATACCTTTTTTGCTTCAGTCTTTTCAAGACATCTTAATAGGATTGAATCATAATTCTTTCTGAATAACACATCATAAATGATTTCATATTTAGTAGCCTTCAATCTTAAAGCACGTTTATTCTTATAGTTGAGATTAGAAGGAGCATACCTATTTTTCAAGTAAAAGATCAAATCAACATACTATGATTCAGAATCTGTAACACTTATCTGACTTACTTGAACATCATTGTCTAGATCTTGATTTTCTGGTATGTTGTGAGCTCCTGCTAATAATCTGCAAAAACCTTGACCTCTAACAATCTTGGCTGGCTTAATATCAATATCATATTCTTGCAAAGCTGTCACCCAATTAGCCCTTTTTTCTCCTACTTCCTTTTGAATTAATAATTGTCTCACTGCAGAGAATGGGACAATAATTTTTGTAAAAGTTTTTAGGAGAAAAGGTCTAAAATGTTTGATTGACTTAAACACAATGAAGGCTTGTTTTTCTACATCAGAATAATTAAGCTTAGCTCCTTGCAGATCCAAGCTGAAGAAAGAAATTGGTGCTTCTAATTGTTGATCATTGAGCTGTGTTAAAACAACAACATAGGATGTTTCGGTGGCCAAAGTATTCAAAATAAAATCTTTAGAAAAATCTAGAGTATTCAATGCAGGTGCATTAATGATTTCCTATTTGATTGCATCAAAGGCTTCTTTCTCTTTATACCCCCATTTGAATATTGAGTTTTTCTTAATCATATTCTTCATAGGTAAAACAATTTGAGAAAAATCGGGAAAGAATCTTTTTACAAAATTAATTTGCCCTAAAAATGATTGCATGGATTTTTTGTTATGAGGTAAAGAAATATCATAAATTTCTTTAAATCTGTCCGAGTTGATATATATACCATCTTTTGACACAACAAACCCTAAGAGTTTTCCTTCATCTAGAGCAAAGAAGGATTTCTTTGGGTTTAAAGAAATACCAAACCTTCTACATCTTTCAAATATTTGTTTCAGATCATGTAGATGATTGGATCTCTTCTTTGAATATACTGTTATGTCATCAAGATAAATAACAACTGATCTATTAATCAGACCCTTAAATGATATGTCCATGGCTCTTTGGAAAGTAGCTCCTGCATTTATTAAACCAAAAGGCATTTTCTGATAAGCATAGGTTCCCCATTTAGTTCTGAAAGTGGTTTTCAACCTATCATTTGGATGTAATAATATTTGATTATAGCCTAAAAATCCATCAAGGAAGGACATGAGTTCAGAACCAGCTACCTTTTGGAGTATTTTCTCCATGGTTGGCAATGGAAAATTATCTTTTTGACATGCCTTATTTAAATTTCTGAAATCAATACAGATTCTAATATCACCATTTTTCTTCCTGACATGTACCATGTTGGAAACCCAATTAGAATGCCTTACTGGAAAAATGATTTTGGCTTTCAAAATTTTGTTGAGTTCTGTTTTAATTTGACTTTCAAGATTTGGATGAATCTTTCTTAAGTTCTGTTGAACAGGTTTAACATTAGACATCATTGGAATTGTGTGTTGAATCATAGAAGTATCATAAGTCTTTAAGTCTTCATAGTTCCAAGAAATTTTTTTTTTATACCTATTCAGAAGTTTAATGAAAGCAGATCTTTCCTTTGGAGTTAATTTGAGTCCTAGATTAACATTTTGAGGTTTAGAGTCAAAGCCAAGATTCACTAATTCAAATTTCAAAGTAGAACTTTGAAGTCTAGCATTAGTAACTTTCTTGAATCTATCTTTAATATCATATAGATCCTCAAGTTTAACAACAGATTTAGGAATAGGATTTTCATTACTTTTTGAAATAATTTGCAGATCATGATCGTCTTCATCAATAATTTGTTCATCATAGGATTTCTCTGAAGTCAAGAAATTCAATATATCTTGATCATGGTAGAATACTCTCCAGTTTGTGATATTATCGGGAACAAATGGGCGAAAAATCAATTCTACTGAAAATCTATCAGGACTGCAATCTTCAGCAAGGAGGAGTTTAGATGCAACATTAACTAAAAAATCAGCTGATGTGTTTTGATTTATAGGAATAGAAGAGATATTAAATGCCAGAAATTGAGTGGTAAGGTCTTGCACTAGGGTTTGATAATGTTTGAGATGTCCTGAAAGACAATGGATGGTATTCCTTACTTGTCTTATGACAATTTCGGAATCTCCATATACTTTCAAGTATTTTACATTTAACCCTATAGCTTTATAAAGCCCTTGAATCAAGGCTTCATATTCTGCAGTATTGTTTGTGCACTCAAATTCTAATCTACATGATAGCATGGTTTTCTCTCCTTCTGGATCAATTAGGATGCATCCTGCTCCTGCTCCATCACTAGATTTTGATCCATCAAAATAAAATGACCAAAATAAAGACTTATCTACAGGTTTATCTACAAATGTATTAGAAACATTAACTATTCTAGAAGAATCAGATTGCGAAAAATTTTCAATTTGAGAAAAAAAAGTATTTACAGAAAAGGGTGATTGTGGTGCAGTAAAATTCCCAAGGAATGACTCAGCAGAATAACCTCCAAGGATATTGTTGTTGAAAGCTACAAGTTCATTTGGTTGTTCAAATTCAGTTACAGTGTATGTCATGTGTTTTTCTCGCTCGATTTTGATTTGATTTGGTTTCCATTTGTAGGGAAGCCACATATGTGAATAATCAGTTGCGATATAACCATTGAGCTTTGCTGACCAATCCCTTCTTAAGACTAATCCATATAATACAAGAATATCTGCAATTAGAATATCAATTCTTTGGACAATCCTAGGATTAGAAGCTAGTCTAATGGTAGCTGAATTGATTTCTCCTACAACTTGAACTTTAGAGCGATCCAATTGTACAATGTGAACTGCAGACTTTTGTGGTTCAATATTCAATTTTGCACAGACTGAAGTAGGCATTATATTGGAGGATGCTCCGGAATCTATCAAACAATTATGAAAATTCTTGTTGTAGATTTCATAAGTCAACAGAAAAGGAGGTGTCTGAGAATTTGATCTTTATCCAATAAGAACAGTATCTGTGGCATCTACTTTGTCTGGTGGTTTACCAGTCCCTTTAGCTTCTTTGGAAACTACACCACTTGGTAGAGGAGCAATAGGTGTAGCATTTAATTATTTTAATAGCAGCTTCTGTTGATGTTTAAGTTTGTTGAGTTCATGTAAAGAAATGTTCACTCTAGTATTTTTCATGTCTTCAACAATGTTATAATCCATAGGATCTGATACCACCAAATTTTTAGATGTTGATGTAGGAGGATTAGAAGATGATGGCTAATTCTGGGTGGGTAAGGGAGAATTTTTCTTTGTAGGATATTTGTCTTTGGTACTTGGAGTTGTAGTTTTCTTCTTAGGAACAGATTGAATAGGTTTCAATGTAGACTTGCTCCTTGTACTCACAGGCATAGCTTCTTGTTCCATTTCATTGTCCGAGTTAGGGAGAATGAAATCCCACATTCCATGTAAGTCAACTATTTCTTCTTTTTCTTCCTCTTCATCTGATACTGGAGGAGTATCTTCTTCTTTCTCTTGTTCTGTTGAAATTGAATTGCAGGAGGTTTAAGTTGACTTGATTTCTCTTGGGAATTTAATCCCAGGAGGTCAGGAGGTCAGGAGGTCAGGAGGTCAGGAAGTCAGGAAGTCTGGAGTCTGGAGTGCAAAATCTGGAATGCCCTCTACAAAAGAAGGATCCTCTAGCCCTCTAGCCCTCTGTCAATGCAATGCAATGCAATGCCACAAAAAAAAAAAAAAAAAAAAAAAAAAAAAAAATATTGTGCTTGTTCAATTCTCTTGGTGGTGTTTAGCCATTTTCGCATTTATCGGCAAACAGCAGCACCATTTTTCGCCAAAAGCTGACCTGCGCGGTGAAGAATACTATATCTTATTCTTGGTAGTTTCTCTAGAATGTATTCGGATTGAGCTGCTTAAACACAAAAGATAAACGTTTGAGAAATTTCGAATTTTCGAACACTAGTGGAAGATAATTAAATTAAAAATCAAGTCTATTAGATCTGATCAAGGAAGAATATACATCCAAATAATTTCTGTGAATTTTGTGAACAACTACGGCGCAAAAAACCAGGTTCTCTATAAATTTTGGCCTCCACAACGAGAATGGTGTTGAGAAGGTAAACGAACAATTCAACAAATGACTGAAATATGCTTGATGATTCAATTACAGCACATTTTGGGAGAAGCGACACGCTAAGTGACAAACATTCTCAACAAAGCATGTTCGTGTAAATAGTGATAAAACTCCTATGAACTACGGTATGGTAATCCTCCCACTATAAAGCATTTAAATTTTGGGAGGCAAATGCTTTATTAAAAATAATGATGAAAAACTTGGCAAGTTTGAACGGTACGATGAGGAATATTCTTGGATAATCCTCTAGAAATCAAGGCATATAAATGTTACCAATAAAAAAGACTTGAAAAGATTGTTGAATGCATTGATGTTGTTATTGATAGTCCTACTGCAGCCCCAAAAGAAGAAGAAAAACGACAACAAATAGAATGATGGGAGACACACCTTCAACTACTACATCAAAGCTGATAATGATACAAACGGTACACCAGGTAGAAGAACACGAAGAAGAGAGTACATGCGAAAAGGCTCCATCTAAAGATATGTTCAAAAAGAATCATCCGAGAATCTCAAATCTTGGGAGAAAAGGAATCGGTGTACAAATAAGAGGACTCTTGTGAGATCTTCTAGCAACATGTGCACAACCTACGGTTGAACCTCACGAGTGTACGATCGGCTAGCAAAGATGAATGTTGAATTCAGTAGGTAGAAGCTTGATCAAATTGAAAAGAATCACATGGGGTTATTACCAAGGCCTCATGACAAAAATGTCATTGGAACTAAATGGATGTTCAAAAACAAGTTAAGTAGAGAATAGGATGTTATAAGAAATAAGCTAGACTTATTGAAAAAGGGTATGCTCAACAAGAAGGTATACTTTGAAGAACGCACATCACCAGCCAACAGGACTTGGAAAACCATAAGAAGATGTTTCTTGCGTTTTCAAAAGCTGACAAGTCGAAGTTTGTCAAATGGATGTTAAATGTTTTCTCAATGGTGATCTAGAAGAAAGTTTATATAGAACAACCGGAAGGATTCATTTTGAGAAATGATGAAAAACTTGTTTGCAAACCTTCGAGAGCTCTATATGGTCTCAAACAAGCTCGAGGGCATGGTGCTATCGTTTGACAAGAATACTGTTCATCAACAAGGATTTTCAGGGGGTTTGTTGATATGGCATATCTAAGCGAACAATAAGCTGATTGTGGTTGTGTATGTGTTAATTTTGGGCAATAAAGAGTCTGCCGATGAGAAATTTATGTGATATTATTTGTAAAAATTTGAAATGTCTTTACTAAAAGTTACTTGTTTTCTTGGCAGAGTACAGCAAGCAATAGACAAATATATTCTTATACAAAATAGTATCTCGAAAATCACGAAGAAAGTATGGCATGAGTTACCAAACTGTAAGTACATAATGCTTCAGATGCAATCTAGGTTAATGATAATTTAGTAAATCAACGAATACAAATCTTAAATGAAGTCTACTTGTCTCCTTTGAGACAAGACGGACATCATTCATGCGGTTGGGATTGTTAGAAGATTCATCAATCTAAAAAAGAGTCTCATCTTACGGTATGAAAAGAATATTCAAGTATCTACGGGGCAAAGACTTTGGACTATGGTGTCCAAGAATACAGTCTTACTCTTCATATAACAGTACGATTAGGCAAATGTTGATGATCGCTTTTAGTGGTGGTGCATTCTTTATGAGGCCCCTGAATTAGTATCTTCGTTCAGCAAGAAAGCAAAGCTCCATTGCCTTATCTTGTTGAAGCGAATATGTGGTACAGCAACGCCGAGTTGCACTCACTTCTTTCGAGTCAGTGCAAACCTACGAGAATTTTAAATCAAATATTCCACCTCCTATCTCCATTGTGATAATACATTATCCAATTATCTCAAAAGTCTGTTATGCATTCCAAGACCAAGCATTTCCCATCGATATCACTTCTTCGAGAACAATGCGCCAGAAAAAATTGAAATTAGAATATGTTTCCTCCAAAGAACAATTCTTTGATATATTTATAAACCTCTACCCGAAGCATTCGAATATCTGGGCAGAAGCGGGAGTAATGCTGCCATCGAGGAAGGGATGGATCCTATGATCTGAAGGGCCTCGGTGGTTGTAGGGTGTTGTGCGAATGCACGGTCGAGAGGAGCATTGGTCATGTAAAAAGGATGAATTGCTAGTGTGTATGTTTGAAGATGCAACATGATCTCGGGGGAGCATGGGGTGGCAGTTCAACGGTTTGTGATCAAACTCACCATTAGTGTCAAGGAAGAGAAGCTTACAACAAGGCGTCTATCGGGTCATCAAAGGTAGAGTATTTCCATGGGCACCAAAGAGATTGTTGGAATATTGTCATTGATGGCAAAAGATATGGCAAAAAGTAGAGAAAGAGTCGACGAGAAAATAACAAAGGACGAACGAACGTGGAAGATAGATAGGAAGAGTACAAAAGCGCAGTAGCGATTTTTTGGTAAACAATAACCGCATTCAAAAAGGAAAAGGGAAGAGAAATGTAAAGATGAATTAATTGTCATGAGCATGACCAAAAATTGAGAGAGAGTTGATTATGGTGTTGGGCGAATAAAATGTTTACGGTGAATACGATTATTCCGTAAAATCTAATTTACGGAGGTAGAGTTATTCGAAATAGGTCATTTGAAATTTAGCCCTCAACAACCAAGTATGAAGAAAATTGTGATATGCGGAAAGACTTTCGTGCCAGTCATGGCGGGACAAGTGGTCCCTGCAACACGAGCAAATGCGTGAGTTTTGAAGCTTCAAGTGTCTTGTTGATATGGAGTATTTACTGGATAACTACGATCATCGCAATATCGCATTATCGCAATATCATATTTGTTATTCATCGCATAGTTTTAACATTTTACGTGTACGATCATCTGTATCGCCGCGAATCTTAATATCGCATATTCGAAGTGTTCCTCCATACATGTTTGATCGCGCCATACTTAAAATGACACGCATCGGAAGTGTGGAGCCCGGGGGTCAAAGAATGAAATTTGAATAAAAGAAATATTACGGGGGACGATTATGAGATTTTAAAATAACATTAGGGCTATAGTTATATTATATGGTGGAGATAAAAGATTGAATATTATTGAAGATCAGGTAGTTGATTAATCATGGTGAAGTTAGGGTTTCAAATTGGATTGGCCGATTATTAATACAAAACGATTGAGATATGTGGCTGTTAACGCCGGAATATACATAAACAAGACACTTGCGTGTGGGCTTGTTGGATATTGTTTATAAAATCCGAAGGTTAAACTTTTAGGTTAAAGAAATTTTGAGGGCGCACATAGATAATTTGAATCTCCTCGTTTGGATAAAAATAAATTAAAAGAAATAACATTAAGCGGTTGGTGGTTTTGAACTTATGGTATTGAGAAAGGCGAGATCTATATAAAGGACAAAGATCATTATTCGATTAAGTGTGGCGGCGACCCGAACAGAAGAAGGAATTCCTTTAAAGAATATCATGTAGACGGAACAAGCAACAGTGGTGGGTCTAGTCCATGATGCACCCTTGAGGTTGTTATTCAAAGGTGATGAAGTTGTGAGAGTATTCAACGGAAAAACGATGAAAAAGCAATGGATGTCATGAAAAACATATGGATCTAGTGCATATAGCCAGTTGGAGTTTAAAGAAAGTTAATACACATATTAGGATACACGAAATGTTGAATATAAATTCCTAAGTACGGGATTACGATCAGATATAGTTGTTATGTAGAATTGAGAAAAGTATGTTTGTTAATTAAATAACGAGTTGTGAAATATGCTGTATATAGAAGCTGATGTTGTGATACGAGGGGTTGTGTCTCCTTCCAAAAAGGCATTTAAATGCTTAGAAAGGTTGTGGCGTTCTGCAGGTGGGTGCTAATGTTGGTATAGTCTGCTGACATATATTGTAAAGGTTTCTGCTAATAAAATATTGTTGAGATTACAACGGTGGTTTTCTCCAGATTGGGTTTCCACCTTAAATCTCATAGAATCCTCATATGTTAATAGTTTGTTCATTATTTAGGACAATAATAATACTTATAAGTGAATATAAATATAAAATGGCAGAATATCGGGACATACATGTTGAATGCGATGTTTTGTAACATGTGGTTTTTAAGAAGAAAAGGAAAAGAAAATTATTTGGCATGTCCCAGTTCACCCCCCCCCTATGGTGCTTTTCCCAACAAGGAAAAAGATTGTCCTCATGGAAAATTGTTTCATTTTGCATAGCTTGAAAAAGACATATATCGACTAAGCTGATTCATTTTTCGCAGAGTTGTGCAGTCGAGAACTTTTCTCGCTCATTCATTTTTTAACGAAGTTTGACTCAATAATAGGAATATCACTCTTGCCAAGCCCAGTTCATTTTTTAATGAGGTTGACACAGGGAAAGAACTAATCCTCTTTGTTCATTCAGCAGTTGACTGAGTAAAAGGAAACATCTATAAAGACTCAACACAGTTCATTTTTTAATGAGTTTGACAAGTAAAAAGGAACTATCATAATAGCTTTAAATTCTAATCTGTTAATCTACCCTACCCCAGTTCATTTTCGACGGTTCCTTTGGAAAAAGCTGTCCTCAACTAAGACATGTTTCATTTTTTAATAGGGTTAAGCAGGTATTAAAGACATCCTCAAAACTACTTATTTCTAATCCTATTAGCTACTCTCTACAAATGTGCCTTGTTTGTTTTAATAGGTTGACATATGAGAAAAAGAAGCATATACGTAAAACGTGATTCATTTTTGAGGTTTGACAGGTAAAGAACTCTCTAACAATAACGATTCATTTTTTAACGAGGTTAAGCACGATTAAAAAGGAACTTTCCTCTATTGTGATTCATTTTTAACGAAGGTTAAGCACGGTAAAAAGAACTCTCCTCATGCCTAACTTGATCATGTTGTTGGAGAAGAAACACACATGTCCCAATAGACACACCTTGACCATGGCTTCCAAGAGGTCTTCATAGGAAAGGAAGAATAGTTCTCTTGGAAGAGCATATAGGGTGACTCAAAAAGGATAATAACATCATGTTCACGACGTCATGAGTTTTCCTGCTAGCTAGGATCTAGTGGGGAAGAGAGCATACAATGGAAGGCTCGCTTGTGATATTAAACATGGGACTAGTTGTAAAAATAATTAACCCATGGCGGGAGGTGAAATCGCACGAATCAGAACATTTAGGTATATGGATTATTGGTGAAATGATAGAACTAGGGAATGAAAAGAGTGTCTACAGTCTGATATTTCCATTGTGAGGAAAACATCACGCAAGGTGTCGATACGACGGCTTTCATTGCATAACCATAGGTCTTTGAGAATGAAGGTGAAATCCAAAGGAGACATGAACTGTAAGATCCAATGCAAACAGTTTGCACCTTCCAAATTAATAGAAAACTTGGGAAGGATCATAAAGGTTCAATAATGGATACATTAAAAAGCTTCAGTTCTGCGTATTAGCGCTGGTGAGAGGACTGACTTTCCAAGCGATTTAAGGAGGATAAAAATACTAACAGAAGCACGTTCACTCTGCTGTTAATAGTGTGTGTCACCACTATTTGACAATTTGGAAAAGGACAGAGGAGGGAAGACGAGGTTGCATCGGTCTATTCAAATCAAAGGAAAAACCTCGGTGTGGAGGGTTAACGACAGAAACGGTGAAATTCCCCAGGCGTGAAAGAATCAAATTAACAAGAAGAACTGTGGGTATAAAGTTCCTCTACGAAGGCCAGGATGAAACTAAAATCTTAGAATTAATTAGACTGTGATCAACTAATGGATCATGTTTTGAGAGTGATATAAATTTATCTCCAATGGAGAAGAGTGGTATCGATTGTACTTGAAATTGAATCCTCACTAAAAAATGGGTTGACGGTAGGTTGAGAGAAAAGTTCTGATGACAATTACTGGAAATTCTTGCTGTGCAGAGCAGATGAGTTTTTAATAATTTTGAGAGCTACATCATACACAACGAAGGAAAATGTGAGTTTTGATGACTCCTTTGCATAACTTACAAGGGAAAACTAACGCTGCCCTTTTCTGAGAACTTTGACAATATCATGAATTTGATGGATCAATGAAAATTGATGGATGTTTTTGACCACCGCCCAAGACCTTTGGAATACCGGAGACAATTGATAAGGAAGTGGTCACCCTTAAAATCTAACAAGGGTATTTGGGTTTACAATACTGTGTTGAGTTCCTCCTTTAGCTATTGCTACAACCATGGTTGGTTGGACAACTACCCTCTTGTTATTCTTCTTCACTGCCCTTTCTTCTTTAACCTTCTTAGCCCACCTGATTTGCTAGCATCCAGAGCACTGGGTGAAGAGGAAGAAATGGAGGAAGAAATATTGAGCGAAGAAGGTAAAGGGTCATGAGAAGGTGGTGATGTTGGATGGTGAAACCTATTTAATTGAAAAGCATACGGATTTGAGGTTGAACAATTGGGGTATTAGAGCCAACGAAGTTGAAAATAGCCATATTGGTAAACCTGCTTGTAAATCCGGGCAACAAAGTAACCATGTAAGGAGACCAACATTTCCAAAGGAAGAAAGTATGGATTTTGCGTTAGAGGGTTTATTGGTTGGTATGTTGAACGTTTACCATTATATTCCAACTTCGATCGAATTTTATTAACAATTTAAAACTAAGAATTAACAATTTACAGTTCACACCTAACAATTAATTCACAATTACCACCTATGGTCTCTCAAAGTGAAAAACAAACAAGTTACTTTTTTCCTCAAATCTAGGAGTCCAAACCACCTGGCTTGATATTTAAAATGCTAAAAACACTAATTAAGGGCAGTAAAATCCAACATACGAATTTAGCCAGAAGAGCGGTGGGAACGATTGCACGACAACCTACTTAATGAGAAACGGACTGACACAAGTTTCTTCACCGACCATCTCGAGTGAAGAGAACCCCCGGAAAAGTCGGTGAGTCTAGTCGGCGTGCGCTCCGAGTCGTTGAGATCTTTCCCCTTTGCGTCACCTTGGGGAAATAATCCAGCTTATGAATATAAGGTTCTTCAACAATAACAAATACTAGTGAGAAAAGTCTGCAGTGCGATTCTTGTACAGGCGAGGTATTGCAACTCAGTACGCCCGGGGTTCATAGTGATCATTCGAGGGTTTCTTGAGCAAGCGACTTTGACTCTCGACAATGGTTAATCCGAGAGTTTCGTTTCAATGCGCGTAAAATCTTCTGTCTTTCCCAATGAAAAAACGAATTAATTTGTCTCAAGATCGGACGCGGTCTAGCGATTAACTCCTTTAAGAAGAAAACTTTGATTATACAAGTTACAGTGGGTTTGTTCCTACACGCAAGGAATTTGTCTACTTGTTTTTTTACTATCTTGGAGGGTTTAATAATTATCACTATACGAATACTAGCTGTCTCTTCAGTGATAAAAACCTAAAAATGTAAAGTACTAGATAGTTTAATTAAACGTTGTGTTATTTGAGTTGTTATTGCTCAAAAGGGTAGTGGATAAAACCAATGAACATTTATATTTAAATATTTAAGCGAATACAATCGAATATGATAATGCATCTTTTCAAGCCAAATCCCTAACTAAATTAAGGAGAAATTTCCATTCATTTCCAACAATGAAAAAATTGATCACTAAGAGAGAAAATACTATGGAATTCTCTAAAATACTTTACGTTTTATCTGAAAAATAATGTAAATCAATCCCAAAACAATTTTTATTTTTGTCTTTTAAAACAAAGCATAAAAAAATGTTAAGTTAAATCAAAGAAAAGCTAAGTCTAAATCTACGATTGGTTTTAAAGAATATAAACATATCTTGATTGTAATCTGTGAAATTAACTTGAAAAATGTGGAAATGTAATCTGTATACATTTTCAATATATTCTGGTAAATTCTAATTGTGCAAATGTTGTAATTCTATACGGTAATTCTCAAACATGAGACATTCTAATTTAATCAGAGCTAAATGAAGGTAAGTCAAGAAAATCGGTGAAATTCAAAAAAGATGAAAAAACACTCAAAAAGTGATTAACACTCATACACAATTAACGAAAAGAATGAAAAATTGTGAAAAAATGCAGACAAATCTCCGGAAAATGACAGCCAAAAAAATAAAATTAATAATTTCTCAAAAAAGAACTCAAAACACCCAATTAACCAATAGAGATTGATGAGATGAAAAATTGCTAAAAAAATTCGGGAAACAAGGATTTTGATAGAAAATACGATTTGGATGAATTAAAGAATCACAAAATCAAATCTAAACTAAAGCTGGAGGAAGAATAAATCTAGATTTTTAAAAATTTTAACAAGGTCTGGAAGCTCACTTGAGTGCGGTCCACATTGCATAAGGAAAGTGCGGCCACAACAACAACTGACAAAAAAGAACAAGGTATTCCCCAAAAAAGTTCAAGAAAAAACTTAAAATTTCCAAAATTTTCAAAAATAGAAAACTGGCAGAAATAGGAAGGTCATAGGTAGAAAACCGGAGAAAAACTGCATATCAAATCAAAATAGAAGAAGACAAAAAACAACAAGTTCTTTCACAGTGGAGTCGCAATTTGTTGGCGAATAAATCATTCTTGGTGAAGGACAAGACGAATCTCCTAGTACTAAAAGTATCTAACAAAAAATATTGAATAGATAATCTTTCTCTAAGCATGTAAGTTTACAAAAAGCTCTATAGAAGTCTTATGAAGACTTCTTGTATATGTACTTACATTTGAAGTACGTTGCTTGTCATATTTTGTGAAGGTTTTCCTAAATAAACCTGGGTCAAAGAAAAATATTGTAGCATATGAACGTATTAGCAACCATGCTTATCATGGTGATCAAGGAATCTATGAAATAAACCATGAACATACGAGCTTATTTAGAAAAATGAACATATTTGTCGTTTCAAGAAAGAAAAACCTTTGTTTTGAGCCCAGTGTTGAAAGGCCTTCTAAGAGATCAAAGCAGTCTCCTCTGCTTTGATAAGCTGAACATATCTGACAAGAAAAATAGAAGAGTGTGTAATCTTATCCCGAAAGTCTTGATATCACTTTGAGGTCTAAATCTCAACGACGTAACGTCAAATCTTCTTAGCTTGACCTCCCTTGCATTCTTCGTGCCTCTTTTGTAGTCAGAAGGAAGGTTTTCCTATTCAAGTATGAAGGGATAGAATCCTCCTTCCGAGATAAGTTCCTCACATCAAGGGTTGGCATCACTGAGTGAGAGATTCACTCACACACATGAGAGCGAGGGGGGGGGGGGGGGGGGGGGGGGGGGGGGGGGGGGGGGGGGGGATTTGTTCATTGAGCTTTGAATTGTCCTTTTGATCTTACGAGTCTGCACCACCATAGATAAAGTGCGTTCCGTCTCGAAAGAGCTGAACGTTAGGTGCGGAACCGCGAGCAAGATGAAGGTACGACACCAGTTTAGAATTTGGAAATTTTAATACGATTTTCGAGCTTTATATGAAAGGCAGTATTAGACTTTGCCAAAGGGTATGTATGAGTGTTAATGAGCTCATCTGGTCAGGCTCAGGTAATAAAATTTGAACATAACACTAATGTAGTAGTTCTTTTACATAAAAACAATGAGGGATATGTGTGTCGTTCATTCTTTTGTAAGGCTTTTAAGAAGATGTTGCATTGAAATATATAATGGAGAAACAATCCTTTGCCATAATAAAAGAAATCAAATATTTTGAGTATCTATTCTCATTCTCACATATTAATTAATTAGGTGTAAATTTTGTGGTTGAAAAGATATTTTAAGGTCAAAATGGTTCCAGAGATGGTAAAGAAATTAGTGGATTGCCATTGTTTATAGGTATGACATAGAAATAAAACCACCAAGCCACATCGAGGAGCTGGGGACTATTAAGGTCAGTGTATGAGTCTATTTTCATGCCTTAGATATCAATTTTGTAGCTGCATTATGATCAAGTGGAGAAGGAGACTCCCAAAATTGATAAGGCTTTTATAACCTCATGGTCACAGTACGAGAACTCATTTTTGTTTGATTCAGTTTAAATACGCACCTAGTTTGACTATAGAAAAAAGCTACATATTTCTTAAGCTAAATGAAAGTGAATTTTTATCATAGATAACATTCTATATTAATATGTTGGTAGAATTTACTAATTTGAAGGATTGATGCGGAAGAACTACTTGGGGGAATTTCATGAAGGAAGCTGATCAGAAAGGTATGTTGAACCATCGCTATGAATCCTTGAAACTAGTTTTGACCTGTGCACACACAGTGTCCATAAGAAATTTATCTTGCTGCCAAAAAAATGCAAAATTTTGAAGGAAAAAGAAAACTCTTCTGCCTTTGAAACATATGTCTTTTGAAAATCCATTTTAACGATGTTTTTCTAATCGTTGGCCAATTTCCGACGGCCAATTTGTCGGTTTTCCGACGCCTAATCCGTCATAAAACAGGGTTGGCGCCCAAAGCGTGGTTTCCATAACGTCGGTCTTGAACGCTTCCATAAACGTCGGTATTGTGACACTTTTAAACGTTGCAAAAAGCGTGTCGCAATATCGCTTGGCTGTAATTATTACTTTCAATCTGCGGGTGAAGTGTCGCAATACCAACGTTGTAGCTAATACTTCTTCTAAGGTGTCATAATACACCGCTATTATTAATAATTGTCATAATCTTGAGCAGCCTAAATGTAGTGTTGGAGAACCCGACGTTACTTAGTAACCATGCTTTGAAGTGTCGCAATATCGACATTGGCGAAGTAAGCCTCTTCACGACGCTGGTGGTATGCACTCTTCAAACGTTTGGAAAACGTCGCTTTTGAGCATCGCTCTTCGGCGTTGGTATCCTTTTCAATAACATAGTAATTTTTAAATGTAACATGGTCTTCTGACGCTTATGGCGGCGATAAAACGTGATGGATTAAATTTAAAAAAATATCTCTTCGAATATTGGGTAAGCAGATGTTACTGAAACGTCTACGCATCATCAATAATTTTATTCATTCGTCTGAAGCAGAGAACTCGAATCATTCGCAAACTACCATCTAGATTACAAGCAACAATAAGTTCGGTACATAAAAAATGAAATAGCTTGGTCATTATGGGTAACAGAAGATTGAAATGGCGACAACGAGGATTAGCGCAATGAATTAGCTTGCAATGTCGAACTATGAAAAAATGAAGTAAATGTGGATTATTGCTGTTCAAATGGAAGCGAGAGAAATCATTTTAGCGAGAAAAGACAAGTATGTAGAAAGAGGCTAAAAGATCATTAACTTTGAAGAAGAAAAGTTTGTGATGGCAACAACAATTTTGTTGTTGATCCCAAGCTGTTGGATGCTTCATTTTGTAGAAGCAGAAACTTAGATGCTATATGAATGTTGGTTAGGGCCTCTAGCAGCACATTGAATCAATTGTTGGATCGCTAACGCTAAAGAAAGTGATGAATTCCTAGGTGAGAAAAGATTGGTGTGATGCACTCTGTCTTTTACTATGCATTTGCTTCTGCTATCTGCCTCTATTTATTGTGTAGGCTCTTAAATCCTATTTTAACTATTCATACTCTTCTCCCTCCACCTTGCAACTACTTGATCAGCCAGGCTATTAGGACTAAATCCGGATCTCCTCGCCTGGATACGCAAGCTATGTCGCGTGATCTTCTTGCAAGAAAAGGATTGTAGCTTTCGAGGAGCGAAGAGGCGCAATAACAGAGGGAATTGGTTTCGCTTGTGATGAGAGAGTTGGGCACTTTATTTGATGCGCTTTTAGTTTGTGCCCAAGACTGCGGCGAAAAATTCTGGACTAAAATGCTCAAGACGTCTTGGTTGGACTACGAGTTGAAGCATGACAAAGAAACAGTAGCGACGGTTTGTTCAATAAACGGAAACAGTGGACCTGGTGGAAATTTTGAACAACTACTGTCAAAGCGCCGGTTATAAAAGTGCTGGCCTAACAATTTCATCGCAACTACTTCTCGTGGATAGGGTCATCCGTGCGGAACAACATAGCGTGGTGGGTCATAGTTGGACCAGCGTTTGAGTACTACAATCTAAAACCAAGGAGGATTGTGGGTGGCGAGGTTGTTTTAGCGGCAGAGCGATGGAACACGAAGGCAACGGTGGAACAATGATCATTGAACGGTAAAGGTGGTTTTTAAATCCAAACCAGCTGATGTCGAGGTCGAAGGTGGTGAGTTTTTATAAAAACAATAACGATATACTCACAGTGATGGACCGTGTAATTAGCGGTTTGTGATACCATCTATATCGCGCGCGCTTAGGGTAAACCTCCATGTGGAGACGGAGTGACATTTGGCTAAGACAATGAATGATGGACCTTGACATGGATGAAGGCAGCAAATCAACATGTGGAATTAGATAGGAGGCAAGGTTGACTTTGCAGTTGGGGGTGGTTAGGCAATAAAGTTTTGAAAAACCGGGACTATGGGTCCTACATCACATCGAGTTCCAACAACCAAGAACCAAATTGTATACATCATTCCTACAAGCAACAGTATATCCAAGGAGTATACGGGTGTTATGAAATTGGTCACAAGTATGGAAATAACAACATCTAGTCGAGGATCATGGTAATGGGCCTATGGTCTCGTCTCAATAGATATAAATAATAAAACCAAAACAACAATATTGTACCCCATAAAACAGGAAAAATAAAGTAGTTTCACAGTAAAAAATATTTGCAAATAAATTGAAGACGTGTAGTCCGTAGTTATCTTCTAAGAAAGCAATACCATCATGATTGATTATCCGGATGACTCATTGGATGGTAGCTACCATGTGAACATCAAATCAGTTTGGATGAATGGTCTAGGGACTTATTGTTTTGGATGACTAGCACTTAAAGATAGTCCCTTTGCTGAGCTTGTTGAAGAAGGAACATTTGAGGGGATGCTCAATGAAGGGTTCATATGTGGGTTCATAGCCCAGTACTGTTTTGTATTGTACTTTCAAATGTATGAGGAAATAGCGAGCAGAGTGAAGTGTGACTCAATAGTAAGTTCTGGGAATGAAAATCATGGTTGCCTAGATGAGTTCATTCCCTAATACCAAGTTGTGTGCCTATACTTTCTAATACAAAATCAATGGCAATCAAAAGTTAACACTTTTGATATGGTAAGTTCCAAAAGATCACGGAGAAGTAGTTTCATCGTTGATTTGTCTCATTTGTGTAAGACGGATGGTAGCAGCAATTTATTATTAAGAGTTTTAGCATTATTGGTTTAGCTCTTGGTGAAGAAGGATATCAAAGGAGCAAACAACAGGGTTCAACATTATGATAATATAACAATGTGTTAATTTTTGTAACATGTGTTATTCTATTAATGCTAGTGAATTGCATTTGGATAAATGTTAAGGGTACACGTTCATTAAGAAGCTATGTCTATGACAACTTATGACAGGTTATTGGCTTAATGACCCACATTCAGAGAAACCTTGAGCATATACTGCTTGTAGGGTTTCTGGATGGTTAATGATTATATTGAATATTTATGATGTAGTATTCATGCAGATTATTGTATAGCATTGGAAAAGGTACTAGTGAACCTTATTCTTCATAGAAATAGTGAGGGTAGGTTGAGCTAATTGATTCATATCCACTTGAGATGAGTTCTTGTTATAAAAAAAATGTTTAGTGGTTTTGTAACATGATAAATATAACAATAAATGAAAATTTTAGAGTTGGGGGTCAAAACACCATAACTCCTTAAGGATGCTGTAAATATGTATGTGGGATCATGTGCATGAAATGCAGTAAAAGCAGGCTTCTATGTTGGAAAACAAAATCGGGATAGCCCTCTTATGTTATAAAAGCCAGAAGCAGTATAATAAAAAATTTGGCTGCAATAAACTAGACATGGAAAATACGTGGTAGACAATGTATATATAAAAAATCATTTAAAAATATCATGACTATTTCAATGTGATTCAAAAGAAAGGTAGTTGTCAAAGTAATCCTACAAATTCTGCAAAACTAGTTTAGGAAAAAAATGCAATTTCAAAAAGGTTTCAAGTATTCAAGTTAGTAACAATGGAAAAGCCATCTGCTGTTCAAATACAATTTGTCCAAGAAATTAACTGAAAAAGACTATAAAATAGATCACGGACAAAATTAAAAATAGCCCTTTGAATCCAAAGTAAAAGCGATCACGAGAAGTTGAGATGGTCAGTTAATGAAAGATGATAAAACACATCATGGGAACTCTTGTTGTCTTGTTAATTTAAAACACCAAACCAGAATTATATGTTAAATCACATGCAAGCACGAGTTACCAGCCTCTTTCTCCCAGTGCCATTTCCTATTCATGCTGCAATAGCAATACCAACAACATCAAGCAGCACAATAACATCACTATCATTGTGGTTTAGTTACACATGTTGAATACGCTAAGAATAATTTTCAGCATGTATGGTATCGATGCGTGACCCGAAGAATAAAAATGAAAAAACTAAAAGTAACACAGAAGAGTTAAATATTTCGTGCTTTGATTGTGAAGAATTTTTGGAGATTAACATGTGGCATCATTAATAAACAAGTAAATTCCAATGAATAAGGAGATGTTGTGTTCATTGGTGAAAAGAAAGATTGAGTTCGGGTTATTAGAAATGAGAGTAATCACGTCATTATATAGTAAATAAGGATTTTCTGCAACTATTCTAATCGATATCGAGAAAAGTTCAAGTAGGAAAATGTATTTAAAATTTCTGTTAATAGACTCAAACATTCACTACGGACTAAGAAAAAAACATAGGAAATTGGTCTCATACTGTTTGCTAGAATAAATTGACTATAGCACCTAAATTGATACAGAGACTTTAGTGTATATACTAAGACCTTAAAATGAGAAGCTAAACTTAACAACGATTATGAGTCCAATCACAAAAGAACATCTTATAATTTGAAGGTGAGATAGACACAAGTCCATGGTGAATTTGACGAATAGATACTTACAATCATGGAGTTTCATGACAAAGGGCAGTCCCCTAGCAGAGCTTGACTCTGCGATGTCAAAATATGTAACCAAAAAATGGTAAATTGACCCAGAACATAACTCTAATAAATACAGCCATCCACAGTAAATACGGAATCCAAAAATAGCTAGATAATGCAAAGCAAATAAATGTTCAACTTCCTTTGTTTAGGAACTGTATTGTAACTAAGCATGAGATTTTAAAATTTGTCATTTCATGTTTCAACTTTGGTGTAAACTGTGACAAAGCATCCCAAAATTAAAGGTTGTCTTTAATTAGTGGCAAAAAATATAATTGTGTGACTGTACAGGATTTGATGCTAGGTATAATGATGTTTATTTATGCCAATAAGGGCTAATGGGGTAAGACTAGTAAGTTTTGAGTATCTGTCATTTTACGATAATCTCCTTTTAAGTTGAAGTAGTCAAAACGGAAACAATTTAACCTATTTCACAACCTTAAAACATAGAAAACATTCTCTTACATAAAAATAAAACTCTCAAACAACAGTGTTTTCTCCACATTCAAAAACATTACAAATTTAAGTACATTTTTGTAGTTCATCCATAATACCTTCGGAAAAGTTCCATCAATTACAGTTCTTTCTAAAGAAATGTGGTAGAGTTCCTCCCTAATAACTTAAAATGAAGTTCCGAGGTTAGCCATGGACTTGTTTCTTTGAAAGTAAACCAGTCTGAGAATTTTAGATCTCCTAAAAAAAAGTAAAAGGTTAAGGTAGAAAGACTTCACAAAAAGAAGCCAACCAAATATTATTTTACCTCTTCACTGTAATAACCAGCCAACCATAAGCGAGGATACCTTCTCCAATTCATAGATAAAGAAAGTGTAAAAATGTTAGCATGAATGTTTCATTCTATTTAGTGTCTGTATATCGTGATAACATGGGAACATTTAAATGGTCCACATGTTGTGTTAAGTGTTTGTACAATTATAACATGGGAACCTAATGTGTTTGAAAATAGCATGCAATTATAACATGGGGCTAATGTGTTCAATGTTTGTTCAATTATAACATAGGAACTAATGCGTATGAGCTTAGAAAGATTAAAGCTCTATGTTTAGTGCAATTAGCCTGGGCTTTAATGAGACCTTAGTCCAATAGGGCACGATGTGGAGTGAAATTAAACATAAAGCCCGCAATCTCCAAATACCTGAAGATCAAGTTCTCCAAATCTCATTTCTCAACATACATAACAATTTTTTTTCTGTTGATTCAATTTCTGCCTTCTCAATTTCTATCCCATTTTGGACAACACAAGCACTTTTACTATCTAGAATGGCTGCAAGGATATGTAACGACTTGATTGGTGGATTTCTGCCATTAGGTATGCTGCTATTTAACGGCAATGAAATTGTTGGATTCACGAATATATCATTCACCCGAGTCGATTTCACTGATATTCTTACGACTCAAATACTCGATTTAGCAGCTAGGTGACACTGTATTGTACATATAGACAATGTTTGTTGTATGATAAGATGAAGTTACGTGAGTCTGAGCTGAATAATTGCTGTTAGAAACTTTCCTTTTAATGTCGTCTTGTTGATGTAGGAGATATTTTCTAATTTTCAAGTGAAGAGCACGGTATGTAGACTGTGGTAAGGAATTAAAAAGCGAATATTTAGCTATGAAAAGCAATTACGAGACTATAGATTTAACGTAACTTTACTTTTTTGGTTGTTACTTTTTAAATGGCAAGTAATTTCATGATAAAGACTTCATCTTTTTCTTTAGCTAGCAAGAGTATACTTTTAATAAAATGTCTGATGTAATTACGAAATTTCTGCTTGTTATCTTGCTTTCCATAGAAACAAATAAATGATGGACCAAAAACATACCGGTCTGGTTGTACACCATAATCAAATCACTTGTATCAATAGCGCGTCAATATCATATAGATAGCTACAACCTTCATTGTCATACGAATTAGTAGTAATTTAAAACAAACAAGAAAAGCGTTAGCGATCGCTTAATGAAGTGCATTAGGTTAGAGAACAAATTTTGAAAGTGAAAAATAGCAGAAAGCAAAATTTAATACAAGATAAAAATTTACCTTTCTCCTCTTTTATTTGTTTCTTAAATCTTGTTAAGACTCTCCAGTATTCACAAGCCGTTTCCCGTGAAATTACTTGTGCAGCTCTACTTGCCTAACCTAAATCAGCCGGAAAAACGGACAAAACATTGAAAGCAGGTGGGGTCTTGTTGCACCTTGGTTTATTGATAATTTTGAAACCAAGATTTTGCTTTTTTTTTTCGAAAAAAATGCATACGACGACCCAACAAGTGAAGTTATTTGTTCTGAACCATGATTACATTTCAGCAATATACAATACTTCAATACTAGATCTTCAATAAAAGAAAAATAACACCTTATGCTTACATTTTATATACTTCAGTCTTGTTACACTCATCACGCTTTCGGTTTGGGCATTCTTTATTACGGTACTTGCATAGAGTTGCATTCATATACCGAAACCCTTCTGGAGAAAAAATAGACATTAAAGTCGAGAAAAGATAGGCTAACCACTAGAACTACAATGCTAGGCAACAAATTGAAGTCATTGCATTCTTTGATTCTACATGCGACGAAACTAAAACACGATTGAGAAACAAAGAAAGGTTTGTGATTTTCACTTAGCAGGCTAAATAAATGCTAATGCTTGTTGAAGGAACGACTCATTGTTAATTAAAGTAAAAAATGACAACCGGTATGCCACAATTATTTTCATATATTAGGCCCTCAGCTCCTTATGGTGCCTTGAAACAATACGAGACAAATCATAATGAAGTTTGTAACTTTGTTGTCAGAACGCCCACGGATAGGTAAACGTACGATTTGTCATAAAATAATATTATATTGACAAGAAATTTTATTTTGATATTATTTGTACTCATAAGTGATCAACGAAAAGAGGAGAAGTGACGATGCATTAAAGTGTAGTTGGAGAAGGTGGTTATAAACTAATTGAAATTAAGTTTTAGAAATTTGATGGGAATGCTGATGGATTAAAGGTGGCGGATGTTGGATTCTGATTTAGTATTTTAAAAAACGTTAGGCGCTACGATGGCCTTTTAGGTGCTTACATATGTCTTGGTTGTTCGTTTTAAATGATTTTTCTTTATAACATAAAAAACGCAAAAAAGATCCAAAAGCGAAACCTCAACTACGACGCCGAAGGCAAAGTATGCCCTAAAGATATGATATTTTATTATTAAGCAACCGAAATTGCTTAGCTCTAATTTCAAGAAAAATACCTTCATCTGATCAATTTTATAATGCTAATGGTACCAAACGAAAACATTAAAAACTTACTTATAATAAATCATCAAAGTAAATACAATAATGGTGCTAAAATGCAAAAAGAGCTTACAAATGACAAACTAAGTATTTGCAATCGCAAGCGAAAAAAACCCAAGGGCATTAATGGCTCATTTTAATTATCTTTATTAAACTTGTAAAAATCATAATACGATTCGCCATTAAATTATGATAACGAGATTCAACAAAATTAGAACTATTTTAGAAATAGTGACCGAAATCGTTGTTCAACTATATAATAAACGCCTAAACGGAATTTGTTGCCTGGTTCTAATCTAACTAATAAAAAATGCTTTAATCGCAAACTCTTATCAAATGCGGTTGCACTTTACATTATGTCAAATGAATGAATTCATGAGCAGAAATGTTTGTCAATAAACAAGTTACAAAAAATAATAATAAAAAAAAATTAAAAACAGTTTTAGAAATCATGGCTTAATCCAAAATATAAATTTAAATCAACGCAAAACTGTAGAAAAATATACACACGACAAACGCAGCTACAAATGCATAAATAAAGAACTAAATACCAGGATTTAACTAATAGCAGGCATTGTCATCTTCAAGAATCTCAAATAGTTCACCCTATCATCAAAATCATTTATAAGTCTATGATCTGTAAATGCTTTGAAATAATTTCAATGCAGTATATTAGTGGAAAGATAAAAGTGGCACATGCTATAATACAAAAATCATAAATGCATAGCAGAATTAATACACCTTTAAAGCTCATATGGAATTTCAAATGCATCTAGCATCTCACCAAATGTTCTCATGGCCAGCACAACAATATCGACAAAATTGTAAACATGAATCATTTCATGCTGCACAATCCAAGTAATATAATCGTCGCATAAATGGTTTTCCACCAAATGAGGTTTTCAAACCAAATTTGTGCAATACCAAAGATATTTCCTGAGATAGTAATTCAATAACTAGTCAATGCACTCGTTCATCAAATTTGCTTCACAAGGAAAAAGTCATATTCTAGCCATTGCATCTTCCTCGTTAATTTCTTTGAGCGGGTAATTGTTAACTACAAAATGAAACAACCGTTTAGCTACTCTAGGCTGGCCTTGCTACTCTTGCTAGCATTCTTAAATATTATACATATATGCATATATTTATATCTATATGAATGATTTGGTAATGTATTAGGAAAAGCCACAATAACATGACTTTTACATCTATACAAATGAAATCAATAAATACCGAGCAGAAATAAAAATATTCTTGCTTACATAAGACATTAAGGGCGATTTACGCACCATGAAGTACAAAACGACTGGTGTTGATAAGATCAATATATACAAAGGAAACTATAAACACTCAACAGATGCAACTCAAGGTATCATCATCTGGAGTTTTCTTGTAAAGTATACGCATCTTTATGGCAATTATAGAAAGACGTGTAAAAACTTATAGGGTTATCAACTGATTCGTCTCCAAAACAAATTCCAAGTAGAAAAAATAATTATTGATATAATACTTGTTTATAAGGCTAGAGAATGATCATCTTCAAGAAACAATTGTAAAGAAGTCAAACATCAATAATGATTTAAGTCAAAATAAGCAAATCATCGTGAAACATCAATTCTATCATGACGCCAAACGTTCTATAACAACCAAAGGTAGACCTAATGCGATATTAATAAAAATATTTTCCATACTCTTATGGCAATAAACTATTATCGGCAAAATTCGCGTATCACATCAATCTTACTCAATAATCTGTCTAGGATCTTCACACACCAATGTTGAGACTTTAGTAGGTCAAATTTTGCCTTACAAAGATTACTACTGGTTCAATATCTTTTACAGTATACGATACTGAAATCACATGGAATATTAAAGAAGCTGATTACCGCACCACATGGTACAAAACGGAGAATTATGACCTTTGATAAAAAAGTATTAAGAGCTTCAGTGCAACAACATGTTATACTAGGGTAGATAAATGTGCTAATAACAAAAACAATAGGAAAATAAGTCCTGACATCAATAACATCATTACTGTTTCGGAATGTAGATGTCACATTTCACTCGAGGTTGTTCAATCAATTTTCCCATATCATTTTCTGTTAAGTTTGGCATGCATATCTAATTTTAATTTCAACACCAAAGCTATATTCATATTGATCCCAATGACCCATATAGAAACGATATGATGCTATAAAAAATGGATTTAAATGATATGTTTGATGGAGGTTTGGATGAATCTCCTTTGTGCGATAAATTCCACTCTGAATCTCTTCCATTCACAAAACAACTAACGGTTTTATTAGTCTCTTGCTCATTATAAGTAAAAAATATATCATGAACAAGAAGCTTCGCTCCCATTAGAATCTCATATTATAGTGTATGCAGCTTTATTACAAATTGCGTCATCACTACTAGTATGAACGTAAAATATAACATATACAATCACACCGGTTACACTACACGGTGCCATGCTCTTCACACTATACTTCAATCCCACTACAAAGATGGCAACTATCAATTAAACCATGGTAAAGACCATTCGACTTGTTTCATGTTTTCAAAAACCATAATTTATCAAAATGCGGCATATATAAATTGAACTCAATACTCTACTATCGGTCCATTCAACACCATTAAATCAATATTAGATCGTTCACACTTGTTGCTATTGACAAAGACTAAATAAAAAATGTTATTAGAATTAGCTTGCACCAAAACAAAGAAATACGCTGATGATTACCAAATTAAATAAATAATAAAAGGCACGGGATCCTTTAAATTCATAATTAATTTCCACTGACTAATAAGATAAAATCAAGTTTAATCTTGTTTTAATATTTTCTTAAATTTGACTTGGATCTTTCAAGTGTTAATCACCACCATCGAAAAAATATTTTTAAGCTGAACAGGTGTTTTCCAACTACCATATTGGGCAGACACGAACCCTGGAAGGTTGAATTTGTGTGTTCAAGCACAGTGTCCTCAAAAATAATATTTGATGTCTACAATATAAGGTATACAGAGACATAAGGTTGAACAATTAGGCACTACGAATCTAGTTGGAAATTAGTTAGGTCAGATAGGGTGTGACTAGTCTTGTTTCTGCAGATATTAATGGTCAAGCAGGTAACATTACTACTGGTGTGCTTACGGAAGGACTTAACTATAAGGTTTCCACCTCTAAAGAATAAGGACAATAAAACAATTGTTTTAATGCCCATGTCAGGCAATTGTTTTAATACCCCATATCAATGATAAGTAAAATCGTTTATATTTACGGTATGAACCTCATGTTTATGCAAATGAGGTATCCAAATATGTCATATGTGGCTGTATACGGACACTTGTCTGACTAGATAAAGAAACCATGGAAAGCAGGTGCCCATATTGAGTCCATTCCCATTTCAAAAATAAACAGGCAGTCCATTATTGTGTGATTTATGTAGTGTACGGAGAAACCCATAGGTCATGTGAAAGGCAGAAATGATCCTATTATAGGTGCCGAGCTCGACGTACGGTTTTCAACATATTATAAAAGCGGGCCCCTGACAAAACAACATTCCATGTGAGTAATTTACGGGCTAAGCATGAAGTTTATCGAGCTGCACTTGATACCAATAACCATCTGACGTCCAAATATAAAGCATAGGGGAGACCATTCATGTTGATTCTTTGTAAAGCTCATTGAGTGAAATTTTACGTTGATAATATCATTCCATGTTTAATTAAGAAGCAATGAGGCTACTTGCGGATAAAACAAACTGAAAGCATTAACCAAAATAAAAACACATTCAACATCCGATACGCTTATATGAAACATAGTGGAGAGGGATAACGAAATTATTCATATATCACATTAAGCAGAAGACCATCGGATGGTATATATAAATTGTGTACGAAAAAGCCCACCTCCCTGTTGTTCTGTGGTATACGGAAATTTTGAGTTATGAAGTGCAATTTTTTTGAATACGCACCTGTGTCTGGGTATAAAATTTGTGAATTTTTGGATCTTGCATGCGTACATTTCAGAGTGTATGACGAGTTGATCTATCCCATCTTCAATTGGATGAACTCTTATCAATGTGGTACTGCTTTACTAAGTACCTCGACCTCATTTCTTCGTACTCCAAACTTGCAACCTTTTGTGAGTTTGTCTCTTATTTGTGGTGACGGTAGATGAATGAGCGATTACCTAGTAGATGTGAGAAAATCTACTTGGGAATTAGAAGCTCCCTCATCATATCATGGGTACCCACGAGCTCTGTTGACGAATTCTTTGCCCAATGTTTATAGGAAAGAAGAAATTGAAGACCCAGGTCAAGACGTGATCAATTCTTGCTGGTACATTTGTAATGCACGCTTCCATGATGCTACCAATTTGTCCATTACCTCGGTTGCTGACCATAAACCATACCCTTTTCTATGGTAACTCTATTTCATGAGTAGGGACAATCATCGGTGCGTGCAAAACACAACCATGTCATTGAAGATATCCTTGAGCTCACTCCGATCCCGGACAATGAAGTGACCTTGTGTTCGTTTTACCTCGAACTGTGCTTATTTCACCCCTTAGTGACGAAGACCGGGACACAACTTTCGATGCTGATTCCTCGGCTTGTCATCATAGCAAAGCAGTTTCATTCCTCAATTACATTTATTTTGCATTTCAAATGACGCGCATTGCAATTTCATTTCAAATGAACGCATATTTAAATGGCAAATGCATTTGATTTTTAGTTTAATTTTGCACAACGTCGCAATAGCAACACACAAACATAAGTATTTGTAGTGCCCCCCCGAGGGAAAACGTTGTGTTAAAGCACTGTGCCCAACGTACGACATTGCGACGCTTCCTCCAAACGTCGCAATTGCGACCGCCAAACTAGTGTCGCAATTGCGACGTTTGAAAAAGCCGTGCGCAATAACGCTGGGCATAATATTCGTGTGCCGACGAATTTCTCCAAACATCGTAATTGCGACACCTTGTCTGGTGCTTCGTGTTGCGACACTGATCTCTAACGTCGGTATCGCCAGCAATTTAAAAACAAATTGCTGAAAAAAAAAGTTTTAAAAATTTGAGGAAATTTCAAACATTTTGGTCAAAAGTGTAGAACAAGTGTCGAATTTCCGCCAGAAGCTCTTACTAGTGGTAGGATTTCATGTTCATTGTGAAAATCCATCACCATTCTCTTAACAAAAAATGGATCCTCACGACCACTAACTATTTCACCAAATGATTAGCTAAACCCTCCATATGTGGCAGTGTTATAATTATAAATTATAGAAACCAACACTGTGTCAAATTTGCATATTAAATAATATTAGAATAATGCACCAACTTGTAAATCAAATAAAATATGTTTCTCTGTTGGTGTATATATCTGTTAAATTCAACTACTTATTATAAAGGAAATAGGTTAATTGAATCTTCAAACAAAAGTTTAAATAAAATTATCAAAATACGCGATGGTAAAATTTCATGGCATGAAAGGTGATAAATGCCACTTTGCCTGGCTAATAGGCTTTTTCACAAAAAATAAATTAACGTGTCACTACATACAACAGGGTTTATGGTATGGATATTTATTTCTTCAATCTTCTTCTAGGGTTTTGGTCCTGAAACCATAATTCAAAGATTTGAAGGTTGAACCAAACCAATCTATAGAGACGTACGTCAGTTGTTCATTCATAGTCCATGGAAAAGTCTGTAACAAAAAAAAGGTTATCTAGAAATATAAAAAGATTTTTGATGAAAAGACTAGGCAGATTAACATAATTTTAGGTGATGGGTTTTAAAGTGGGATTAGAGAAGAAAGACAGAGAAATCATGGAAAATTTCATGTGTATATGTGGAAAGGACCATATACCTAATTTACATGATTTTGAAATTACAATACATTGCAAATATTTGGATGAACGGTATGGTGGAACTGTGAATGGTGAGATGTGACATTATTTCTACAAAAATAAGTTTTTCTTAGATAAGTTCTGTTAAATATAATTTATGTTACTATTTGTTAGACAGCCTATTGAGAGAAGTTGAAGCCCGTGAGGAAGGCCTAAGTTTCTAATTATTGTGCTACTATAATTACTACAAAAAAGAAAAAGAAATAAGCTAAATTCACTGAGAGCAGAGCAAGCACAACCCTGCGGTCAAGGTTCTTGGCACCTGTGTGGAAATGCCATCAGTCTGTGTGGGTCTGTGGCTTATCAGCGGATCTCAAAGTGAATTGAATATCTCACTTATTTGATATTGTAAATAGCAATTTATAAATTATTTCAAAAAAAAAATATACAAAAAATGAAAAGAGATATTAAAAAATGAATAAAGAGACAAAAAAGAAAAAGAAAAACGGGTAGAAAACGAATAAAAATAAGATGAGAACCCCAAAAGAAAAAAAAATAATATTAAAAGTGTTGTAAATATAATGCCACTATAAAATAGATAGTTTCTTCTGTTAATTAAAAATGAGGTTGTGCAACTTGTTAAATGAAATTGTTAGTCATTCGTTTAATCATACATAGCTTAATCATCGGTTAAACAATTTTGATTTGTTAATTGGCGAAGAATATTCTTAGCCAAACTGATTAATAGTGGCTAATAAGTAGTTGGGTAGAAAATGATAATGATTAAATTTTCTTAATGCGAATCAATGGAAAATAAAAGGAATGAGATAGAATAGGCATTAGTTTTTCATAAGAAGTGGTGAGTTCTAGTTTGATACACTTAAGGAAAAAAAAATTTATAAAAGCAATTTGCTTTAATTGAAAGAATTGAGATTAAATGGGCGGGGGAATAATTTTATTCAAAAGACCCATCTTTTAGGTTTTAGCTAACTTTGAAAATGTTCTGTAAAGGCGACAGAAGGTTCTTGTTCATTAATATTTTTGTCAAAGTTCTGATCAAATGAAGAAATTTTCCATGATAAAAATGTTCATCGTGTTTGGATTAAAGATACACATTTTAACCACCGATGCTACGAGCACACACGGTCAACAGTGTCTTCCTTTCACCCCTACACCACTAGTGCTGCCTTTATCGTCATGGTGGGGTGAGGGGGGGTTCCGGAAGTGGTTTTCCCTGTCCAGGACCCCACGCTACATGGCACCCACTCTCCATTTCTGCCCCCACCTCAAACCACTCCCCTTCAACCCTTTCCCGCTGCCTGCCCGCCTCCTTCCTCCACTAATTCCCTACCAGCACCATTCTCTCCTTTACCAAATCGTCCACTTCTCAAAATTACTGACCTGATAGCTGGTCGCACAGGTAACTTAGTTTGAATCCAGCAGTTTTGTGCCTACAATGGAAAAAACAAAAATATTTAAAAACACTTACGTCTCATTTAAACTTTTTTTTTTTTTTGCTCTCATCGAGTCTCATAAAAATCATTATAATTTTAAGTTCTCCAGTGTGATTTGAAATTGTTCAAGTGATTAAATGCCAATATGAGCACCAATATCATACCTTTCTCTATATATGACAAAAATACATTCTGATAATCTTCATTTTATACGATTCTTCGTAAGAATTCACTGTTGTTAAGATGCCTCCCAAGAAGGAAAAAGCAAGGAGGACTTTTGTCAGCTTTCTTTGGTTCTTACACAACAAATTTATACACCATATCCCCTTAGCTGATCCGAGATTGTAAATCACAGAACTGATGTGGTTGAACTCTGAGCTCTGCTACTGACTTGAAGACAATTTTAAATAAGTAGAAATGAAGCACCTCACAGGGTCTGATACCATTAATTTTTTCTGACCTTTGGTCTCTTAAGATTCATGGAATATTGCACACACCATTTTTGGTCATATACTTTCGTACCCTTAGATGGACCCAGTACATATGTGAACCAAGTTTTACCTAAGTAAAACCTTTACTGTGAAACAGGAAACTGAAAATATTAAACAAACCCATGTTTGTGGGTTTTCCTCATGGAATAATTAATTATTAAACCATAATTTGAGTTATTAGCTTGAATATATTTATTGACAAAAGTTAATTAGATAAACCTTTATTTATCTTATTAATTTCTAAAGATAAGTATTTTGTTGTTTAGATAATATTCCTTGTCATCTATATTAAATGCTAAATAATTAAATAAGTATTTATTTATTTGATTATCATTTTAACTTAACTAACAAAAAGATAAATCATTTTATTTCATTTATTTTTAATAATCGAGATTTGACCCAAGTCAGACACTTTCCTCATTAAATATAATAAAATATTCCATAAAGGTGGAATATAGATTTGTTCATATTTTAATCCTTTTAAGATCCCGAACCAGCCCAATATTTTGTTATAAATAAGAGGAGTTTTCCCCATCATTCTTCACCTTTTGTGGTCACTAGATCACTAAGGTCTACGCCAGTCATTCCATGTTGTCTGACTGAGCTTCATTTTGCATTAGGTTTCTACACCTACCAAGCTTCGTCCGAAGTCATGAGAACAAAAACCCATCCATTGAGGAAATTTGGATACATAATAACATTTTCTCGTTTTCTTTCTTAATAATATAATTAATTAAAATATCGTGTTCTTGTCTTGTCTGACTGGATGCATGGAGCAGGCTTCTTCTTTTCTTTGCTTAAATATACTCATTTGTGATCCCCAATTTGTTCATGACATTTTAATTACGAATCGCAGATCTGAAAGATGTTTGTGGCCTCTGTTGTTTGTTAGGGCTGTATTTGTGCAGCTAAAGTAGTTCTTGCCATTGTGACAGAAGAATTCTTCTTGGGCTGAGCTCCCTGTGGTTTTGGTCTCGGCCATTGTCGTTTTCCCTTTCTGCATATCCAGCTCATACAGACCTGGGGCTACACACCAAGCTTCTTGGTTTTCACTCTTTTATGTCATTTTCTCATAAAACCTAAAATTCAAATTTCCTTAGTGTGTTTGGCCCTATTAAGGTAAAAGGGCACTGAACACTTTAAGAAGCTGGCAACTTTAAGAAAATGCGCAGGAACAACGGGGCAGTGGTCACGCTTTTTGGCTAAACCTGGGCTTTGGCCCTCTGATGCTTGCTTTCCTTCATTTCCTGAAACACCTTTCCAGTCCAGATGGAAATTTAAGTACCTTTTCCAGCTAATTATTGTGCAATTTTTTAAAGACCTGTGTTCTGTCCAGAGTCTTTCCATTCTGTGCCAGCCCGCCTTGACAAGATGTTGGCTTTTTACTCATCTAGTGGTTGACCTGGGGCTTTGTTCCCCCTCACTTTTTGTGGAAAATTTAACTCTTCGATGATAGGTGCAAGGCCAGCCCTCTTTTCCGGATATTTACCCTACTTTCAAATGTGATCAGCCTCTCTTTCTTCCAATCACCCCTTGTCGTTTTGTTTGGACCTCCTTTGAAGGCCTCCTTGTGCCCTCTTGTTTTTTTGTGATTTCTCGCCTTTCGTACCACGCACCTCTGTCTTGGCGCGGTCTACACTGCCTCACTGTGACATATCCGGATGTCTCCTTTAGGCCTAAAATGTAACAAAACACTTTGTCTGTGTTTTATGAATTTTCCCTTTCTTTTCGACATAGTTTGAGGCCCACCTTCTTGGGTTGAATATAGATGCACGTAGCGCTGTTTTATGACTGACTAACGTATACTGACTCTGTGATTTCATTCATGACACCTTTTTTATTTTCTCAACAACGAAAGGTTTAAAAATCGGGTCACGCCGCACACACGCCGACCCTGACAGCCGCACAATTATTTGCCTGGCAAAAACTCTAAGATACGTTGTCTTTTAACTTTCCTGCATAACGCCATTGCGCCAGTTCTCCCTTTTAACCTTATCGGTTTCCTTCTTCCTGTCATCATTCGCCCCAAAGGCGCCTAGAACTTCAGCCTTCACCCACTCAGTTTAAGTTTGATCGACTACCTCGCCACCGCCGTCGTGGTCACCTCCAGTGATGCCTCCGACTCCTCCCCGATTCCTCGAGTCCTCCTTCTCTCTACAATTTCTCCCCTGTACATACTATATACCGGTCCCGAGGCTGGCCTAGTGGTTCTCCCACGACTTCAGCTGCCGGCCCTCGCCTACAGCGGAACCGCCACCAAGCACTACCCGGCCACCCGCTGCCGTGCAGCTGAAGACCTCGGCCTCCCGTTCCATCCCAGTTGATTAATGACCCATTCACCACAATGCTACCGGCACTTTCGCAGCAGCTGCCCTCTGACATCCCTAAGTTTGAGGGCAGCAATGAAGAAAATCCAACCAATCACGTCTCGGTCTTTCCCCGCGGTGTTCTGGTCTCCACATTGGGCGCGGCTAAACAAAATGTTCGTTTGTTCGCGCCGCCTTTAAATTGAAGCTTCTAAACAGGCTGTCGAACAAGCCACTCTTCCTTCCATTTCGAGACTCTTGTGGCTCCTTTTTGTCCTTCTTCGACTCCCTCTCCGTCGACAACGGCCACCAGGCTCTTACGACAACAACAATCTCTTCCACACGCCTTTATTGTACCGCTGTTCGGGGAATGGCGGCCCAAAACTTGTGTCGAGCTCCTCCCCTTTGAAGATGGGTTTACATGGACGGTTCTCCCGCACCTTCCTTTGTGACGAATGTCGCCTCTCTTTTCCTCCCAGGCGGAATAGCCGCCTCCAAATGACTTTAAAATACTTGTTCAGTCATCGATAAGATTTGTGTTTATACCGTCCTTGACATCCCGAGCCCGGTGGCGCTAATGCCGAGGCATCTCATTCACCGACGGTATGTTGGATCTCTTTCCTGTCCATACTGCTCAGCATCATCTATGAAGCTGCAGATGTCCCTCGGGGGAGGAGCGACCTCAGCTCTCTTCCCCTCCCGGGAAGCACGTGGTATCCGAGGATACGACCGTACCTCCTCCTTTTTAACCTCATAACTTATCAGTGTTGCCCAGCCCCAACCCTTACCTTCGCTCCACAACACCGAGTCGCGACTCCTCCGACATATGCGCTTCCACACTCATGCTCCTCCACAGCCAGCGACGCGAGCCTCCCGAGCAGTATTTGCACGGGCGACTAAGTACATGTGCAAAGGCGGAGAAACGACGTACGCCGCGTGCCCATCGGACCTGGTCACCGGTGAGCCTAACACTGGCAACCAGCAGCCAAGGCATTTGCACTTTGGCCAAGACAAACCGCCCGCACGAGCAAGCACATTCATGTTTAAGGTGTTTGTGGTGCGTACACTCCCGTTGTCACTTTGCCCGGATACGTGAGATGTCGGTCTCGGCCACATTCTTGTCGGACAACACACCTGCCTCATGCTCCTCCCTAATATGACACTATCGCTTGAGCGTGTTTACGGTCGCTTCCCTCGGCGAGATTCATGACTGCCCAACACTTGCAGTAACTGGGGCCGCCCACTCCCCCTCATTGCGTTCCTCGGTTACCCCGATCCTTGCGATGCCTCGGTCTCTGCCGTCAGCTAATACCCTTCCAAACTAGGGTCTAGTAATTACACAACCGCCTGTCGATGTTGCTGGTCTCCCTCTCGAGTTCTACGAGCACTCTTTCGACATCCCCCGGCCCCCTACATATCCCTCAACCCAAAAGTTGAGAATCACTTCCCTGGTCCCAAAGGACAAATGCCGTATTCGAAATACGCCACGAGCCATGTTGCTCATTCGACATATTATAGTAGATGATTTGGCGTTCCCACACTGCCATTTCCACAGAACTCTCGGTCGTGCCCTTCCCAAAAAAGGCTCTACTGCCTGCCGTCGTGGCTGAGATCCTCTCCCGGTAGTAAATGATTACATTTTTGACGCCCACTCAATCGGACCATCCTCTTTATCGTGGTCGCCTTCGTCCGGGTCAAAATCCGAGCCGCTCGTGTGTCCGGTGTATAGTTGATGAGGCGTCCACTGCGTGATGTCGGCCGGTTTCAAGCAGCACCCGGGATCACGAGCGCCCTCACGGTCACCTTTCGGCGTGGTGGTGTTTATCAGGCCATTGCTTTGTTCGCGCTATCCCAATCACCCTCGCCGGTAAGACCGTTTGCGTTGACGTCGAAGTCATTGACGCCCCTCTAGACTACAACATTCTATTGGGGCGAAGCTACACCTATGCCATGTCTGCTGTCCCATCCGCGGTTTTCCGCAAGATGTCTTTCCCACACAATGGGAAGATAGTCACTATTGACCAGCTATCTTATCATGAGCCGCCGTCTCAAACCTCCTTCGAGACGACCATCTCTTCTGTAGCCAACAAGCAAACCATCGATTCTCTGACCAGTGTCTCCCCCGGCGTCTACAAAGATTCCACCTTGCTTGGTACTTTCCCTCATCTTCCCCCTCCTCCGGTCACTGATCCCAGCTTGTCGAATGTTTGCATGATGCAATCGTCTCAGGCTGCCCATAAACGGCCTGCCTCGGCTAGTGAGCAACCTCCCCCTCGCCCTCCGCAACCCGCTCCTAGCCATTCATCTCAGCCAGCCGGACCTCCTCCTTCTGGCCCTCCCCCTACAGCTGGTATCCCCGAACCTCTTTATCCTCCAGGCTCGGTTCCCCCTGGCCTTAACCATCTCGGAGCCGTACCTCCTGGTCATTACCCTGCTGGACAAATCCCTTTCTTGGCTCCCCCTCCCGGAGTATATTCTGTCCCCGTCATGGCCACCCTCTCTCTCCCTAACTTGACCTTGGGCATTCCGGTTTGGTACCTTGACCCCCCAGCCGCCACCCCCCCTGGTCACCCCAAACCTTATATGGCTTTGACACCGGTTCAACCGGTCCCCCTCGCTTCCTCCATAGCCACTGTGCCCCCAGCACCTCCACAGGACCCTCCTCCTGTTGTGACGGCTCCCGGGAAGAAAGGCAAAGCCCGAAAGGGGGCAACCCATCAAGACCAGGCCCCCCCGACAACCCTCCCCCCCCACGAAAACCAAAGCCCGCCACTCGATGCGCTTTGTGTGATGTCGTCGGTCATGCCACTCACATGTGTCCTGAATTGCCACACCTCAAGCTTCTGGTCAACGAGACATTCCCCGACTCTGATATCCCAGAAGTCCATGTCACCATCCCCGACTCCCTCCCAAAACTCAAACACTTGCGCACAAACCATCCTTGTGCCTTGTGCGATTTTCACGGTCATTACACCCACCTCTGCCCCCGCCTTGACGAGTACCGTTCCTCCTTGGACATGTACCACCAATTCAAGGCCGCTTCGATCGGACCAGAGGACATTCACATTCCGCCTCCCGCTTTTAAGCCAACGGAGCCCTCAGTCACCATTTTCTACCTGTCATCATCCTTGAGAGATAATTCACCAGCCACTCAACCTACCGATCCCCTCAGCTCCTCAGCCGACCTTGGATATGTTGATATCGCCCATCTGAGCCCTTTTCCTCATGATGAACCGTCCCCCACCACTACTTCCTCGGGTGTCCCATCTTCCTCCAGTCTTCCCATCTTCCAATCTGATGAAGACATCATGGAAGCCATGACCAACCCCGACTTTCCCTGGGATGATATGCACCATCGCGCATATTTCCTCCCACAGCAATCCCACGACCAATACGCTGTGGAAACCAAAGACTTCATCCCTCATGCAGTTGATTGGTTCAAAAACCCCATTCCTGCACCTGACGCTTTTGAAGAAGGAAACATGGCCAATATCTCGTCTACCATCAAAGTTAACATTTCGGCCACACCAGGAATCGAAGAATACATCACATTGGGTGCCCAATGCACCCCGGAAGAAATTGAAACTTACACCAAGCTTTTCAAAGAATTCCGCGATATCTTCGCCTGGTCCTATTCTGAAATGCCTGGACTCGATCCTGCCATTGTCGAGCATCATATCGACACCTGGCCTGACGCCAAACCAGTCCGACAAAAGATGAGACCCATTCATCCTTCCCGACGTGACGCTATTAAAGCTGAAATCGATAAGCTCAAGCAGGCTGGTTTCATTTACCCCATTGAATACACCACTTGGGTTTCTAACCCCGTTCCTGTTCTCAAGAAATAAGGCACCATTCGTGTCTGCACGGAATTTCACGACTTGAACAAAGCTTGTCCCAAAGACAACTTCCCCACACCGTTCATCGACCAAATCATTGACGAGTGTGCGAGGCATGAGGTCCTATCCTTCATGGATGGTTTCTCCGGATACAACCAAATTGCTATCCGTCCTGCTGATCAACTAAAAACCGCGTTCATTAGTCCGTGGGGAACTTTTGCTTACCGGGTCATGCCTTTCGGCCTCAAAAACGCCGGCGCCACCTTTCAATGGGCCATGTCTTATTGCTTCCACGACTTAGCTCATATTATCCTTGCCTATTTAGACGACCTCACGGCACGTTCTAAGCATCGGGCGCAACACATACACGATCTGCGCACCATTTTTCTCCGATGTCGCAAGTATAATATCCGACTTAACCCGTTGAAATGCATCTTTTGCGTTCCCGCCGGCCGTCTCCTAGGCTTCATCGTGTCTAAGGACGGTATCACTCTTGACCCTTTGAAAGTTCAAGCCATTCTTGAACTCCCCATCCCGCGTACCCTTCGCCAGCTCCAAAGCCTCCAAAGCAAAGCTAATTTCCTTCGTCGGTTCGTCCCTGACTATGCCACCACTGCACACGGTTTCCTTAGACTCCTACGCTCTCATATCCCATTTGTTTGGGATACCCATGCTCACGAGTCTTTCGATGCCCTCAAGCAGGCCCTCACATCTGCTCCCTTAATTCGCCCTCCCGACTTTAATCGAGATTTCATCCTATATATCTCCGCTTCCACCTATTCGGTCGCTGGAGTCCTTATCCAAGAGGATGACCATGGCATCGAGCATGTGATCTACTATGTCAGTAAGAACCTTGTGGGACCCCCTGTCTCATACTCCTATGACGAGAAATTAGCGTTGGCTGTCGTGTTCTCAGTCCAAAAACTTCGTCATTATATCCTCCTGCGCTCCACCAAGGTTGTGACAAATTCCAACCCCATGGCCTTCCTATTGAGTCGTCGTATACTTACTGGGAAGTACGCCCGTTGGGTCGTTATCCTTCAAGAATTCGACCTTGAATTTGTCACCCCAAAAAGTAAGAAAGGCTTAGCCCTCGCTGAGCTTATTTCTGAATTACCTACCGGATCGCAAGACCCTCCCGTTAATGACGATTTCCCTGATGAACACCTGTTTGCCATTACTTCCGACGACCCGTGGTATGGCGATATTCTTACTTATTTGCGAACCCAAAAGTTCGCCCTCCACCTTGACCGTGAAGCTCGTCGACGTATCCAACACCAAGCCCCCCGATACCTTCTTATCGGTGACGACCTCTATCGTTGCGGAGTTGATACGGTCCTTCGTCGTTGCCTCACACACGCTGAAGCTGAACAGGTCCTTAATGCCTGCCATAGCGGCGCTTGCGGTGGCCACCTCTCCGGTCTCGCTCCTGCCCAAAAAATAATGCGCGCCGGGTATTTTTGGCCTTCCCTCTTCAGTGATTGCATCGAGGCAGTCAAACACTGTCCCGGTTGCCAACATTTCGCCCCTAAGGCGAGAGCTCCACCAGCTCCCCTCCATCCGGTCGTCTCCACTGGCCCCTTTTGTAAATGGGCCATCGACTTTATGGAGTGTCGCCCGCCATCCTCTGGTAGCCACAAGTATATCATTGTGGCGGTCGATTATTTCACCAAATGGGCCGAGGCCATGCCAACGTTCAACAACACGGCAGCTACCGCGGCCCTCTTTTTCTTTAACCATGTTATAGCTCGCTTCGGGGTTCCCAAGCAACTGGTCTCTGATCACGGCAGACATTTTGAAGATGAGATATGGCGTGAGCTATCCTCACTGTTAGGTTTTGAGCACCAATATTCCTCCTCCTATTACCCCCAAGGTAATGGCCAAGTTGAAGCAGTCAACAAAACCCTCAAGACTATGCTTCAACGAACAGTGAATAAGCACAAAACCAACTGGCATCTCATGCTCTTTCCTGCCTTATGGGCCTATCGAACCTCTGTCAAAACCGCCACCGGGTTCACCCCTTTCCACCTCGTCTTTGGAGAGGAGGCGGTTTTACCAATCGAGTGTGAAATTCCTTCTCTACAACTAGCCGTTGAACTTCTCCCTGACACCCAACCACTAGAACAATGACTTATCATGCTCGAGCGTGCCTCCGAAGACCGCCGTATTGCCTTACAAACCATGGAAGCGGCCAAAAAACGCACCAAAGCTCAGTATGACCGAAAAGTCCAACCTCGCACTTTTCATGAAGGCGACCTTGTTCTAGTCTATGACCAGGCCCATGATGTCCTGGGTCATGGGAAGTTTGACTCATTATGGCTCGGCCCTTACATCATTAGTAAGGATCTTGGCAAAGGGGCATACCTCTTAGAGGATTTTGAAGGTCATCCCCTTCCTAACCCTCGCAATGCACTCTATCTTAAGAAATATTACCCTTAGCATTTCCCCTCGGAAATGCACGTTTTATTTTCTTCTAGATAGCCAGCATCTGTTGTTTCATTTTTTCCTACTGCACCAGGACCCATTTTCGTCCACACGCAGTTACCTCACCTCCATTCAAAATCGAATTTCCTCACCTACAACACTTGTACTGGGGGCACCATACTGCCTCCTTACTCGTCCATGTTCGTGTCGACTTTCGTCATGAGTTCCCACCTGCAACTCATGCTTTCATGGTCCCCCATTGGGGCCTTTTACTGTATGGCAGCACCAGCGAGTCGCCCTTGTTTAGAGCATCCAAGTTGAGTCATCCTTGCATCCATGGAGTCTATACCATATCCCTTTATTACCCCATCATAGCTCTCCATCCTTCATTGCTTGGTCCCTCTCTTGCGTCGCACATTATGACCTTCAGCCCCACTGTCCCCTGTCCCTTTCGATATTGTGTCAGTCGCTGCCATGTCATTCATGCCCTTTATGCTCTAACAAGGGAAGTTGTCCATTCGCCACTCCATCCTTCCCATTTCCACTATCATCATTAGTGTCAGTCTGTCCATCGCTCTATTGTTCTTCTCTCGTGCCTTAGTTGAGGATCTCTCATTGCCTCACCTACGGCGGACCTCCTTCTGTCGACATCAGCACATTTATTCTAGAAGCAAGGTCTAGAGGGCGGTGTACCTTGGTTCCAGCTTCCACTCTTGTTCGGTGCCTCGGATCAGGCAGGGGGATCTCTCACTTCCCTTTGACTTGATTGCTTCTCCAGCTCCTTTCAGCATGATCGAGATTCGTATACTGGACAGTCCAGTGACCCAGCAGCAACTCTTGATGATTCTCGGGCGTGTGTGAGATGTCTCAACCCTCATGAGGGGGTGGCCCTGCAGGTAGCCCCCCACATGCCCGGATGACCTCTTCATTGCAGCCTTTGATGCCGCTCCAGATTTTGATGATGTTGGCCTTAGCCACTTGCAGCACCTCTATGATTTGCATGTATCAGTCAGATTTTGTGAGCCCTTCCCCATTTACAGGGGGCATTTGGGTTGTATTTATCTCATGTACTCAGATGATATTGTACTAGACCTGGCTGTTATCCCAGCCACAGCATGTATGTGAGACTCTTCATTGTATTTTTATCTGGCCTTTGTTTATGCCAGCTGTACTCTATGGTTCGGTCCCTTGTTTACTGGACACACTATTCTTTTGTACTTTGTCACGGCGGGCATAGGTATGCCTCCCCCGCCGCCTTCAGCACAGGTACCCTCTCATAAAAAAGAGACTTGTTGCACCTGCGAGTCTCGTCTCCTCAGGGTCTAGTTCTTCAGCACACTATCTACCTTGCATTTCTCTCTCTGACTTCCCTTTTTTTGTCTAGTGATTGTGTTCTTACAACGTACTTCGGTCATACGATTTGCTCCTGACACTCGCACGCTGGGGGGCAATCTGTTACACCATTTTTTGGTCATCTAACCTTTCATCATTAGATGGACCCAAGTACACCATGTAAGACCGGTTTTACCCCAAGTAAAACTGCTTTCACTATGTTAATTAGGAAACCCCAAAAGGAATAATTAATTAAACCATAATTTAATTATTATTCCCAGTCATGTTTAAACCAAAAACAAAGAAATTAATGAGATAAACCCATAGTTATCTTATTATTTTCTAGGAATAATTATTTAAATCTTATTTAGATAATATTCCTTGTTAAATATGAACAAATCAACCACCATTAATTAAATAAATCATTATTTATTTGATTATATCCCAACCACTTCCTTAAAAAGATAAATAAACCATTTATTTATTTATTCTTCACTAATCAAGGGATTTGACCCAAGTCAAACACCCTTTCCCTCCAACAAATAATAATAAATATTCCATAGAGGTGGATCTAGATTTGATTAACATTATTTTAATCATGCACCAAGATCTAGAATGACCCAATATTTTGTTATAAATAGGAGGGTTTTCCCCATCAGTCTTCACCTTTTGTTGCCTACTAGATCACTCTGGATCTATACACTTGGTCTCATTTTTCACCATTTGCTCCCATTGAGCTCTATTTTCTGCATTGGGTTTTCTACATCTACAAGAGAGAGAAAGCTTAGATCTGAAGTGCTGAGGACTACAAAGAACCCATCCCATTGAGGAGATCTGGATACACCTTCTTGTTTTCCTCCCAGGTGCCCTGTAATATAAAAATTCATTCAAAAATTGTGTTCTTGTCTTGTCTGTTGGATGCATGGAGCAAACTCTTTACTTTACTGCTTGATGTCTTTCCATTTATAGATCTGTTTGTTGCAGCATTTTAACTACTAATCACAGATCTGAAGATGTTTGGCAGCCTCTATTGTTGTTAGGGCTATTAGTTATGCGTAGCTAAAGTGGTTCTTTTTCGTACACTTCGACGAAGAATTCATACTAACATATTATTTTTAAAATATTTTTTGGGCTAACTTTATTAAACTATAAAAAATAGGTTTTATATAAAAAAATCGCCCTAATAAAATTTAAAATCCCTTAAAATTCGCCTTTGGGCTAAAATTCGCCCCTAAAATTATCCCTGCTCTAGATGTTTTTATAATGTAAGGTCTTATAAACAGTCAAAATATTGTAAGTACATAAGTGTTTTCCACAGGGTGTATACTTCCAGACCTCCCTGCTATTTTTTATTTTGGTCTTGGGTAAGAAAACATGTCGTGTGCAATATATCTTTAGAAAAATTTTGGGAGATGATCGTATTACAAGCTTTAATATGAAATCTTGTTGTGTTTTTACATATACTTTTCTAATATAAAATTTATTAGTCATTGTTTATATGTGTGTGTATTGGGTTGGGGGAGGGGGGTGCCGGGGGGGGGGGCGCGCACATATTTTTGGATGAATGTGTATTTAAGAGGAATCAACCTAATAAAGTGCCCACATGTACAATTAGTGAGGGTAGGTGTATATATAGAAGTCGATATAGTCATTATTAGATTACGAACACAAGACCATGTGATTCGATTATGAAATCGTATTGTAGTTTTTTTTTTGGTATCTATAGGAATCAACAACTTAGTCGAGCTCATACTCGTGTAACACATGGTCGATTCTAACCATTATCACTATAACCACTAGGTGAACCCATACGCACCCCAAAAAATGACGCATAAGGTATATCAGTGGGATTTGAACCTCAAAACACAACCTTTACATAAGACTTCATAACAAGCTATCACGAATCGAGCTGCACCCTGGGGGTGCAATAATATTGTGGTTATTTGGAGGAGGTTCCGCTATTATTTAAGGAATTCATTTATAATTCATATACATTATTTCTTTTAGACTTGTGCTACATGTTTACATTGTGTGTACCCTAATTTATAATGCTATTTTAAGAACCTATTAAAAAACATTTGATATTATAGCATACAATCCTTGGGTTTAGCTCCTACAAACAAAACACCTTACCATTTTCCACTTTAATTTTTTCGGGGAATTATCTGTAGTGAACTAAAATTTTTAGGGGGAATAGAAGACATAACAAAGTGCTTTGTGCCAAAATTTCACTTGGGGCCCCACCATTGTCTCTTTCATTTTTTAGTTTCGGCACAACTTACTATTTTTGATATTTTTTCAGGTCCTGAACTTCCAGAGCCATTTTGAGGGTTTAAATGACGTTTTTTGGGAAAACCAAGAGCAGCAAAGCCTATCTTTCTTGCACCAAAAGTTGTACTCCTTAGATAGATCTTTCTAACGAGCTATTGAGCACGTCAAACGAAGATCGTATGCCAAAGTTACGTCCCCGTGAAGTTGAAACACCAATTTACCCAAACGGGGCCCATAGTTTTGGCACTTCATCTCCTAGGGTTAGGGTTTTGGATGTTTAGGGTTTTCCATTGTTTCTAAATAATAAATAGGCCCTCGAGCCTCATTTTAACTCAGTTCAGAGGCCTGTAGCTGCCACATCTCTTCTCAGAGATAAGCTATCGACGCCCTAGCTAGTTTATTTCTATTCCGTATGTAAGAAAATTGCAGTTCTTTGATATTAATGAAATGAAGTGTTATTTCCGCTGCATATTTATATTTATGGTTACACGTGTATTATGTTGTGTTCCTGCATAAATCTGGATCAGTGGTATCAGAGGGGTTTGATTTTTCTCAATCCTTCTTTGCATGTCCCCAACGAGGTCAAGGTATAAGGAGTTGGGGCTCGATCTGATTGAACCTTTGCAACATCAGCCTCGCAAACCCTGACGGCCGCCCATGGGGGATGAAAATAAAGATGAGGGAGTAGGAGATCCTATCAAAATATTGCTTGAGGAGGCCCTTGAAAAACAAAGGAACATGATGATGGATAAATTTGCCCAGATCTTTCAAAGACTGCCCACCGGCGGCGCATTTGCATCCAGCAGCCACTCTGGAGGCACGACTCCCTTTAAGGTACAAATAAACTTTGACATTCCCATATTTGAGGGTCAAATAGATGCAAATGTCATAGATAGATGGTTGAATCTATTAGAAGGATATTTCTCGGTCCAAGACTTTTCCGACCAGGAGAAGATTATTTTTTCACTCCTCAAAGCTACCCCCCATGTCAAGGACTGGTGGGAAACCTACTGTGAGAAAAAGGATGAGACAGAACCCTCTCTATTCTCAGTCGTACCCACTTGGAATTCTTTCTGAGATGCCATCAAGGAATAATACTATCTCGTGGGGAGCTATGAGGACAAGTACATACAATGGACCACACTGCGGCAATAAAGGGATCAAGATGTGCATCAGCCGATGAATATGTTCCATACCTCACCCACAAAGTTGGGTATCAAATATTCGAAGAAATATTTGGTGCTAAAGTATCACAATTGTCTACACAGATACATTCAGGAGGAAATGGAGTTCCTCGACATCTCCTCGCTTGGTATAACATACCGATATGCTGCCATGATTGAGCAAAAATTCAAGTAGAAAAATCGAGACTTTGGATATGTGAATAAAAAGCAAGGGAAAGGTGCCCCCAAACCGCAGAACAAAGGACAAAGCCAAGGCATGGCGGCCCAAGACAACCTTCCAAAGCCACAAGAAAAGAGCAACACCACGAAGCCAAAGAAGGACACGGGAAAGTGGTGTGAGTTCCATAAGAGCTCCACTCACAACACAAGCGAGTGTCGGGCCAAGTAGTCGCTCATGGCTGAGATGAGGGCTTCTGAATCAGATGCATGCTCTGACTCTGAATCAGAACCTGACAAGGGGAATGAATAAGGGAAAGAGATTATTAATGCAGAGCCCAACGCCATTGTTTCCACTGCGAATATCCAGAAGGAGGAACCAGAGGATCCAGAGGAGGTGGAATGTCTCTTCCACTCCTAGATGTGAGTAAAGGGTTCCCCGCTACAATTCATTTTCGACAATGGGAGACAAAATAACCTCATTTCAACAGATGTCATGAAGCGGTTGGGCTTGCAGACCAAAACACACCCACATCCATACACCATCGGGTGGCTTCACCAAGGACGAGATCTCCGTGTTAGCCAACAGTGCCACCTTCCCTATAGCATCAAGCCCTTCACGGATGAGGTATTATGTGACATTGCTCCTATTGATGTTTCTGATGTATTATTAGGCCAACCATACTTGTGCAAGCGATATGTTGTGTATGAGTCACGGTCTCGTGCTGTTATTGTTACCTTGGGAAATAAGTTGTACAGGATACCAGAGGTACCACCGCCTACCACTATCTCTTTGGTTACTAAAAAACAATGCAGTAAGCTCATTTCCCAAACCAGAAATTTTTTTTCCTGATGATTCGCCCCCAAGGCAAGAAGAAGACTGTGGCCATGACCTCCAGACATGGTTCCTTTGCACGGCAACAACAAATGGACAAGGTTGTGGAGGAGTATGGGGACATTTTCACCTCACCCATAGGGGTGCCTTTGCACTGTCAGGTCAATCACCCCATTGATCTGACCCCAAGTGCGCCGCTACCCAACGGATCGATCTATCGGTGCTATGTTATGGAGAACGATGAAATCAAGAGGCAAATTCAGGAGCTACTGTAGAAAGGTCACATTCGGCCAAGTTCATCGCCATGTGGGAGCTTGATCATGTTAGTACAGAAGAAGGATGGGACTTGGAGACTCTGTATTGACTATTGGGCGCTGAACAAGATCATTATCTAGAATAGGTACCCGATCCCACGGATTTATGACCTTCTAGACCAACTAAAAGGGGCGAAATATTTCAGCAAGATCGACTTGAAGTCTGGGTATCACCAGGGACCCATCGAACCCTCCGATGTGTGGAAGACTGCCTTCAAAGCTAATGAGAGCCTTTTTGAATGGTTTGTCATGCCTTTCGGGTTGGCGAATGCTCCCACAACCTTCATGAGGTTGATGGACGACATCTTGAGGCCATTCACTAACTCATTTGTAGTAGTGTACTTGGATGAAATTCTGATCTTCAGCCAAACTTGGGAAGAGCACCTCCACCACATCCGACAAGTCCTCCAAACACTACGACAACACAAGTTGTGTACCAATTTGGAGAAGTGCACTTTTGGCATGACCCAGGTTCAATATATGGGATACATTATTGATGAAAGGGGGGTGCATGTGGATCCAACCAAGATCCAAGTCATTCGAGACTGGCCAACCCCAACCACTATAACAGAGCTTCATAGCTTTCTGGGTCTTGCTAATTTCTACCGCAAGTTCGTGTTGGGATTCTCTCATATCACTTGGCCCTTGAGTCAAGTCACCAAGGGAGGAGTGAGAGAAAAATTATTTTGGTCGGAATCTCAACAAAAGGCGTTCATAGAATTGAAACATCGCCTTTGTTTTGCCCCCGTGCTCACATTACCAGACTTGCAACAACCATTTGAGATCGAGAAAGATGCCTCTGACTATGCTATTGGGGTAGTTCTTACTCAGCGGGGGAATCCAGTGGCATATCACAGTGAGACATTGTCTGACATAGTTCACAAGTATCCCACTTATGACAAAGAAATGTATTCCATTGTGTAGGCGTGTCGACAATGGAAGCATTACATTTTGGGGAAGGAAACAATCATCCACATAGACCATCGACCCCTGCAGTTCATACAGACACAAGGGAATTTGCAGAACGATCGCCATCAAAAGTGGTCCACATATCTGCAACAGTTTCATTTGAACATCAAGTACAATAAGGGTAGCACCAATAATGTTGAAGACTGCCTCATCCGACCACAGATCGTGGCACTAACCACCATTCTCAACTCTTGTGGGCACGAGACTTCTGATTGGCCGCTTCTCTACAAGAGCGATCCAGAATTTGACCACACATACAAGGCACTATTGGGGGTACGAAAGTTCCAAATTTTCACCTCCAAGATGCATTGTTATGTCACTTGGGACACCTTTGTGTTCCTTAAAGCGAGCGTGCAAAGATGATATGGGAAGCACACTATAGTTGAGTCGCTGGGCATTTCGGGGTCATGAAAACAGTGGCAGTACTGCAGAAGTATTTATATTGGCCGAACCTTCGACAGGATGTCGGGAAGTACATTAGATCCTGCACTGCTTGCGCCATTTCCAAACTGACCATCAAGAAGCAAGGCCTCTATAATTCGCTACCTACCCCTAGTCAACCTTGGGAAGGATTACATGTCAGGCCTTCCTTCTACTAAGCATGGAAATGACTGTGTTTTCGTGGTCGTCGACGTATTATCGAAGATCGCTATTATGGTGGCCTGCAATAAGAACATCACAGCAGAAGCCACTACTAAACTCTTCATTGAACGAGTTTGGGTGCACTTTGGGATCCCACAGTCTATCATATCAGATCGCAATAGCAGGTTCTTCAGCACATTTTGGTCCAGCCTCTAGTCAATGTTGGACACCAAGCTCACCAAGTCCACAATTTTACATCCCCAAATTGACGGCCAGACAGAGGTCGTCAACAGAATGATTGTACACATTCTACGCATGTACAATTCAAAGCATCCATGCACATAGGATGAGAGCCTCCCCTATGTACAATAAAGTTATAATTGAGCTCTCCACAGCTCAATCTGCCACAACCCCTGTCAGGTGGGCTTGGGATTCCAACCACTATGTCCCATTGACGTAGCCATGGCATTTGCGGCTACTCAGGCCGATTCGGCTCATGTCTAGTCTAAGGCTGACAAAGCGAACAACTTCATCGAGCGCATTCAGCACATCCGCCAACAAGTTCATGACATATTGGATAGAGCCAATGCTAAGTACATGCAACGACATGATCAACATTGGGTACCACACAACTTCCAGATGGGCAACAAAGTGTGGCTACATTTGCAGAAGGAGCACCTCAGTAGACCCCACTGCAAGCTTCGCCCACTCCGATATGGGCCGTACACCATCACCAAGGTGGTAGGGAACAATTCCTTCGAGCTCAGTATTCCACCATTCCTTGGTTTGCACCTGGTATTTAATGTGGACCGCCTTTGTCCCTGCTTCCCACCTCTACTAGACACCTCTGACATTGCAGAACAACTCACAACAACAGAGTTAAACCCAGACTGCATGGAACAGGACACCATAGATTGTATCATGGACATGCAAATCAAGAACCCTCGCTAATAGAAGATCCAACTATATCAGGTTGTCAAAGCTGGCCAACTCCTGCACCAAGGCAAGTGGTTAACCAGGGACCAAGTTCAACAGAATTTTCCTCATCTCATAGAGGAACTCAACGCAATGGGGACCATTTCTTCCTAAGGGGGGAGGAATGATCCACATGGATATTGATGGCCACCCACCTATTCCACTTGGGGCCCCACCATTGTCTCTTTCAGTTTTTTAGTTTTGGCACAACTTACTATTTTTGACAGTTTTTCACGTCCTGAACTTTCGAAGCCATTTTGAGGCCCTAAACAACGTTTTTTAGGAAACCCAAGAGCGGTCGAGCCTATATTTTTTGCACCAAAATTTTTACTCTTCGGATAGATCTTTCTAACGAGCTATTGAGCACATCAAACAAAGATCGTATGCCAAAGTTACGTCCCCGAAAAGTTAAAACACCAATTTACCCAAACGGGGCCCATAGTTTTGGCGCTTCATCTCTAAGGGTTAGGGTTTTGGATGTTTAGGGTTTTCCATTGTTTCTAAATAATAAATAGGCCCTCAAGCCTCATTTTAACTCAGTTCAGAGGCCTGTAGTCGCCACATATCTTCTCAGATATAAGCTACCAGCACCCCAGCTAGTTTATTTCTATTCTGTCTGTAAGCAAATTTAAGTTCTTTGATATTAATGAAATGAAGTGTTATTTCTGCTGCATATTTGTATTTATGGTTACATGTGTATTCTGTTGTGTTCCTGCATAAATCCGGATTAGTTAAGATTTTTTACTAGTCCTAGAACTATTCTTAAACAAGTGTTCTTAGTAAAACATTTATGTGTGAGGCTAGAGAATTCAAAATTGAGTGTCACCAAAGGGATTGGATGGAAGACAATCTAGATTGTTTTAGGTAGAAATTCAAAGGAATATATCAAAATAGCGTGTGTGGCATACTGTAGAAGTTCGCTCTCCAAAAATGTGCCAAATCAACGAATTTTAGAAAAGTTATCATAATTTTTTCTTGGCACCTCTGAATTTAGTGGAAATGTGGTAATAGAAGACAACATATTATTATAGACCAAAATTTCATATTCAACTACAAAAATTTTGGAGCTATGTAAATAACAAGGTTAGCTAGCTGGACAATCTTCAAATCAAGGTCTTAAAAGGTATACTAACTTAAAATTGATATAAATTTTGAGTGGAAATTCTAATTTAAATGGTTAAAAATCATCAGAAACTAGATAGGACATACAATATATTTGGAAAAAAATCATGAATACTTGCAGTCAGATTTATATAGATGAGGTGGGAATTTGAGTTTCTTGGCTAGATGTCAAGTAAGCACTAGTGACAACATCTTAATTTAGTGGAGATAAAGATGGGATTAATCCTAAGGAATGGTTGAGGATTGAGGAGGAAAATGATACATATCCTTTGGTGGAGATTTTTATATTTATGGCAAAGAATTTAAGCAGTGGAAGAATATTCTTGAATGTACCACATACTAAGTATTTTAATATTTGTTCTCAAATAATTGGATACGAAAAATAAAAATAGAGGAAATGCATAAAAGAATAAAAACAAGAGATGTAGAAGAAGGGAAATGAGTTGTCCAAGATACACACACTTAAATGAAAAACTTATTAATTAGATTCATAAATTAAAAGAAGAAAAGAGTAGCAAAGGAAAGTGGGAGAAAGATGAATCGATGGAAGAATTGCAAAAGGAAGATGAAGAAATCAAAATACTACTCATGCATAATTGGAACTCCTCAATGATGTTAAAAATATGAAAAAGCATCTAAAAAAGTCCAAATGAAAGAATCAAGATGAAGACATTACCAAAAAGGTTGAATAGAAGACTACTAAAGGACTTGAAGATGACATTTTCATGAAGGTTGAAGTAGCTCTAAATACTGAATAGATAAAATAAAAAAATGCAATGTAAAATTGAAGCAAGACATAAGATATTGATGGATTACATCACAATGTAACTTCAAAAAGAGAAGGAAGACAATATTCAAGAAGAACACTAGAAATCACATGAAGAATTTAAGCTCCATCTTGAGGGTTTACATGTCAAATGTGATAGTATTATCTCAAAGTCTAAAGTAATCGAAGACCACACAAAATAAATAGAGGTAACATTGTCTTTGAAAGAATGTGTGGAATAAAAGTAAACTGTCAAAGATGAAATCATGGTGACATCCTCATTTCCAATAAGTTTTCCAAGGAAATAAACGAGAGTTGCATTGACATTACCAAGGAAAAAGATCGAAAATCAACAATATTCATGGAACATGGCATCACAAAACCATATTTTGATAGGATATTAACCAAGATCGCAACCACAACAAATTGAAAAAATTCACAACCATAATACATGGAATCGAATGAAATAAAATTACGGACATCCAACTATCAATGATTAATATAAAATGTAATTAAATTTGAATGTACATATCATCACAAGTCACAACACGAGATCTTGTAAAAGATTTACAATGAGAGTTTTATAATTTCATGTTTATTTTATGAGATATAAATTTGAATGCATTGACAAAGTCGTGGTACAAGTTTGTGATAGACAATTTATAGACTTCCCAAACAACAATGGAAGTATGGATACTTACATGGAGTTATGATGTTTTTATTATGAAAATTGAGCACATAAAGAAACCAAGAAAACTCGAAAGATTTATTTGTATTGAGGGAATGGTGAGAAAACAAAATATTTTTCACATAGATTACAATGGAATTGAGTCAATCCATTAATGAATGTGGGATAGAACAAAATACACATTAAAGTGAAATATGAAATAAAAAAACATAAAATAAGGTAAATTTTGCATTTATTAATTCCTATGTCTAGCACCTAATTGACCATTATTAATATAATATTTACTTTAATTCCCTCCCTTAATGGTGAATATACTAATTGCAACAAGCTTATCTCATAATTTTACATATTTATCTGGATCCAAAGCCTTGGTGAGAATGTTATAGTTTGATCCTTTGTAGGATAATACTGTAGCTCGATAGATCCATCTTCTACAAGTTGTATGATGAAGCGCAAGTACACATCAACATGTTTGGTATGCTTGTGGAAGATTGGATTCTTAGTAATTTTCATTGCCCCTTGGGTTTCACATAATAGGGGTGTTGGTTCAGTTTGTTGCATCTACATATATGAAAGCATCCTCCTAAGCTGACATCCTCACACATTCCTTTCACTGCTCCTCGATATTTTTCTTCTATTGATGAAAGGACTATTGCATGTTGTGTCTTGATAGTCCATGTGACTACACCCATGCCAAGGCTAAAAACATATCTAGAAGTGGATTTTTCATCAACAAAACCTGAACAATATGAATTTGTATACCCACACAATCTAGGGTCCTTGCTTTTGCTATGTATAATGTCAAATTCAAGTGTCCCTTTCACTTATCTGAAAACTCGCTTCACTATTTTCCAATGCTCTACCTTTGGCATCGTTATGAATCTGGAAATGAGACTCAAAACAAAAATCAAATAAGGTCTAGTGGTTGTAAGATGTATCGAGCTACCCACTAGTTATTTGTATACTAACTCATTAAATACCTTAGAGTCACTTTTGGCTGAAAGTTTCAACCCTTTCTCCATATGTGTTGATAATATTTTTCAATATATCATTTTGAGCTTGTCCAACAACCTCTTGGCATATTTTGTTTGTGAGGAAAAAATGTTGTTGCCTATTTGAAAAACTTATATACCTAGACAATAGTGTTGTATGAGGCCAATATTGGTCATGGAAAAAGCTTTTCTCATACTATATTTGATGTGTTCTATTGCCCTTTTTGTTGATATTAAACAAGATGATGATCCTTGTGAAATTTAAGCACCTTCACTAGGTGGGGCCCACAGGCTATTTTTAGGTGTATGTCTATTTCAGAATGGTGAGCATATTCTAAAATGAGCAAGATGTTGATTCTAGATGGTTGAGAAAATTCTATCTTTAGATGAGTTTCTATTTTTAGATCATGGGCAAAGTCTATTTATAGATCACATATCTAAAAATAGAATGCATGTCGATTATTATTAGCCCTTAATGATAATCAAACAATAAATAATAGCATATTCTCTTGAAGCACTTGATTTCAGTTAACTGATGTGGAAAATCAGTTAGTTGAAGGAATTGTGCATTCCAAGGTTGGTCGGTGACTCATGCATGATGGACTTCGTTGTAAATGAGTGTGACACAATTGTAACAGAGTTGGAAGAGTAGTTATGTGAGTTGTTATTTAGTTTAACTCAGTTAAGTGAGTTAAACTCAGTTGTGCTAGTTGTAAAAAAAGATACACTAGTAAAATATGAGTGAGTTAATTATTTAATTAATTCACAAGTAGTGTCTTACTTACAACTGAAGAAATACAACAGTTAACTACTTGCATGTCAGATCCAGTGGAGACCCAATGGAGAGATAGGTGAAAGGGTGTGTTTGACTATCAATTGTGACTATAGTGATGCATTTAATGCATCTACACACATTGGAGTTTCCAATGAGGATTGCACAGTCAAGGCAAGGCAGGATCGAATTCATTCAGGGATCTTCTTCAGCAGGGATTGTGCAGTGGAGGCAGGCTGTCAAGAGGCAGTAAATTGGTGCATGTGTGAACCAAATTTTGTATGACAGTGTGAGACGATTGTATATTGTACTGAGAGCTCTATGAGTTGAGCTTTGTATGATATCGTTTCATGATTCCATGATATACATAATATATGATAGTTGGGTTTTTAAGCTTTAATCTTTCCCGGTAAAACATCTTGTTATGTGCGATTGTTTTTTCTTCATGTGTTTGCAATTGGCAATTTAATTTTCGCAAATAATTGAGTAGAAGGATTATGCATTTAATAGTGGATTTAATTGTTAGATCAGGGGAGTCTGAAAATGCATTATTTTGTTTATAAATTTCTACATGGTATCAGAGAAGTGTTAATCATTTAATATTACAATATTGAAGTTGTGCTGAGTTGCGTTGGTGGAACAATTCGAATTTGCTGCAAGAATTTCTTGGTGCGACAATTGAGTAAACATTGAAATGGTTTTCAATGGGTTGCGGTTGGAGTATGCACTCGAGGGTAGCTCTAACTACATAGCCTATAAGGACAAGATGGAGGTTGTTCTTGAAGATAATGGCTTGAAGAAGTTCATCGATAGCCATGTTCCTAAGCCCACTTCGACGGATGCTGCATTACTTGACGCCTGGTAAAAGAAAGTAGCGAAGACGAGAAGGATTCTGTTGGAAGGTGTGAAAGACCATATTGTGCAAGCATTCACGGGAAAGCCACTCCATTTGCAATGTGGAAGGCTTTGAAAGATATTTTCCAAAGCAGCAACGACCATAGGAAGTTTGCGCTGAAAGATAAACTCAAAAAAATAAAAATGGAGAAGGGCGAAAATATTCCAAAGTATCTCACGAAGTTTTTCCAATGTAGGGATGAGCTGGGGAGTGTGGGAATTACAGTTGTTGATGATGAATTGGTGATATTGGCTCTCCTTGGAATTCCGAAGTGTTGGCACAATTATCAAGAATCTGTCAATGGATGGGAAAAACTGCCGGATTGGGAGCGACTTTGGTTAGATCTAGTGCAGGAGGAGATAAGGCGAAATACCAGGGATGGCTCTTCATCAAAGCATGATGATGAAGAGGATTGTGCTTTGGCTTCCAAAGCGAGGAAAGAGAAGGGGAGTAAATCCCATTCAAAATTCGAGGCTAAAGGCAAGAAGCTGGATTTGTCCAAGGTGAAGTGTTTTCACTGTCACGAACATGGGCATCTCGCCACTAACTTCCCACAGAAAAAGAAGAACAAGAAGGCTGCTGGAGTTGCAGCTGGTGAGGCCCTTGCCTTGCAATTTGAACTTTATTTCTCTTTGATCACATGCTTGGTTTCAAGCGCAATGGGATTGCTGTGGTATCTTGATAGTGGTGCTTCCTTCCACACGACGGGAGATAAGGAGCTTTTCAGCGACTTGGAAGAGAAAGATCTCCAAATGCATATAGAGATGGACAATAATGGACGATACAATGCGACTGACATTGGTACCATTACCTTTGAGATGGATTTAGGTAAACCATTTCTGTTGAAAGATGTTATGCATGTTCCAGGTCTAAAGAATAACTTGGTCTCAGTCGCGATGTTGGAGGACAAAGGTTATGACGTTATTTTCAGCGATGGAAAATCCTTCCTACGACATAAAAAAACATGTAAAACCAAGAGGATAGGGATTAGAGTCAAGAATCTCTGCAATCTAGAGGTAGATAGATGCGCTACAATGGCGGGCAAAGAAGAAGAAGTGGTGAGACGGGATGAGGGCGAATTATGGCACAGGAGATTGGGCTATCTTCACCATGGCGACCTGAAGATTTTGCAGCAGATTTCTTCTAGACTTTCCAAGGGTACACTAGTGCAGATATATCAGTGCAAGGGATCTACTATGGGTAAGTTTGTGAAGACCACCTTTCATGAAAATGAGAACCATGCTTCAGTGATCTTGGAGAGAGTTCACACAGATTTGTGTGGGCCATTCTCGGTTGCTTCAACAACAAAACACAGGTATTATGATATTTTTGTTGATGAATATTCTCGTAGATACTAGATCTTCTTCATGCAGAAGAAGGATCAAACATTCTCAAAGTTTTGTGAGTTTAAAGCATTGGTTTAGAAGGATTCGGGGAAGCAAGTGAAGGCTCTACAAAGTGATAATGGTGGTGAATATATCTCGAATGAATTCAAAGACTTTTGTAGAAAAGAAGGAATTCGAAGAGAACTCATAACGCCTCATAACCCACAACAGAAAGGGGTCACGGAGAGGAAGAACAGAACGATCATGGGTGCTGCACGAGTTATGCTGCATGATCAGGGCCTACCAATGCACATGTGGGTGGAAGCATGCAACACTACGGTTTATGTGCAAAACCGTTGTCCTCATAGAGTACTTGGCATGAGTACACCTGAAGAGGATTTTACTGGTAAGAAACCGGATGTTTCTCACGTTAAGATTTTTGGCTCATCTATTGTTCATGTGACCGAGAATGCCAGGAAGAAGCTGGAGTCGACTGCAAAAGTTGGGATATTTATGGGGTACACAGAAACACCCCATAATTATCATGTGTATTTTCCAAACAGTCAAATGAATGTGGTGCGACGAGATATAAAATTCAATGAGGAGAAAGCCATGAAGTTGTCGCTTGAGAGGGGGCTACACTTGCATGTAGAGGAGGAATTGCTTGTTCCCAAATATGAGTCTCTAGATGTGGATCAACCATAGGAGGAGGCTTATGGAGTGGAGGAGTCCACTCGTGCAGAGCCAAACATCATAACTAGCAGAAGTCGTACCACAGAAGTTGAGAGGCTGAAGCTTGATGCGGCACAAAATGTAGGAGCCCCTACTTCATAGCGCAGACAAAGATAGTCTCCTGACCGATTCATTGGATACATGGCTCTCATGAGAAAATGTATTGTGACAGAGCCATCTTCTTTTCAGGAAGAAATGCAGGAGCCCACATGGGTAGATGAAATGGTGGAGGAGTATGACTCCATTGTTAGAAACAGTGCTTGGGAAATTGTTCCAAGGCCGGTTGAAAAATCAGTGGTAGGTTCAAGATGGATCTACAAGGTAAAGCAAGCTGTTGATGCGAGTTTTGAGAATTATAAGGCAATATTTGTTGCTTGGGGCTTCTCACAGATCGACGGGATTGATTATGAAAAAAACTTTGCACCTGTCGCATGGTATTCTTTCATAAGGATTGTTGGAGTCCCGCAATTTAGCAGATTGGTGGACCAAATGCATAGGGTAACATCAGACCAGTATTTGGAGTCCTAGGAACTAGCCTTTCTGGACTTAGAGAGGGCTCTCTCTATTGTTTGCGAAGGGTATGAACTTGTTTTCTTTAGGTGGTTGATTTTAGGCTAGTTTTTAAGTGTAGGGTTTTGTTGTTTGTTATGGTTGTGTAAGATGATCAAGTAGGACAGATGGAGTGAGAGGTCATTAAATTGTTGGGCTATAGAGTTTATGAAAGTCATGGATATCTCAAGAATGAGTTAGAGTGAATCACAGGGCAAATATAGTGTGGTCAATGGATCTTTAAGGTTACGTGTGAAGTGAAATGAACATTAAGTTGGTGAACAAGATAGGGAAAATGGAAGCGAAGTATCCTTTGTCAAATACCCATAAACAAGAATGTCTCAAATACTGATAATCAAAAGATAATAATCATGAGATAGGGCAAACCATTAACTCAATGAAAATACTTAAACAAATAGATATTCAAGATGAACAATTCAGTGAAACAAGGAAATCAAGAAAACTTATCTAACTTTAGTGATTTCACCTTCAAGGTTTGAAGACATATAAGATGACAAATAAATTTAATCAAGGAAGAGGGAGCTCATAAGCATAATTTGATCAAGCTACAAAGAACTTTGAGGAAAAATTCTCAAGCATGGACAAAGGGCATGATCAAAACATGGCCTCTTTGGCTAAACCTAACAAGTAACACATCAAAGAGAGATTCCACAAACAACGTTTAGATAGCATCAATTAAGCATGGCTAACCATGAAAAATATTTGGAAACTACCTTCTTAAACCATTAATGAAACAAACAAGCTTAGGTGGGTCTCAGGAGCAGCTAAGAATTCCTTAAACTAACCCAGAAGAGGAAAACATAAAGACAATAGTAAACAGGAAGGACTAAGGTGCCTCAAACAACATTTCCTAGCCTATACTTTTCTGAATTACTGCAACATAGAAGGATGGACACAATGATAAACAAGAAAACATGAACAAATTAGATACATATCACCATTAACCAAGCTCAGGGATCCTGCAAGCAAGCCTTCATCATCATCAATCAAAGCAAATCATTCAGAAGCTCTACAGCACCAAATTGCTCTTCAACCTCAAAAAACCATGTATTGCTCTAAAAACTCATAAAATGCCAACATTAACAATGAATCCTCAATCCTCTATTTAACCAGCAAGGAGGAGAAAACCTAATAGATTCTCTAGAAGCCTATTGGCTAATCAGAAATGTCACTAATTGTCCTTGAGACCTTGCAAGGCCCAAGGCACAAAATATCTTAAACAAAATGTCTTTTCGGGCATTTTTAGCAAAGAAATTGGCATTTGGGCTCTGCTAAGCCTCCTAAAACTTGTCAAGCATACATTGTTGACTTTTCCTCAGCCAAGGGCGTACCACTATGTTTTAGGATGAAGGCTCGTTGGAAAGCCCTTTGAGTCTAATTTCTAGATCTACCCTTGGTTCTCTGATTGGACCTTTGCAACCTGTTCAAAAAGAAAAAAATGCCAAGACTGGTAAAGGTGCAACACATGTTCTGAAAACTAGGCATAAAGGTGAAAATTAGGGTGTTTCTGACCTTTTTGGAGGACCAAAACAACTCTAATTGACCTGAAACTTTGTGAGCATACCATAATCAAGTTGAGGATTCCAAAAATGTAAGCCTTTCCTCCTGAAGATGCTCTGAGAAAAAGCGTAGCACCATGGGTGCTAACCCCTCGGCCCTCAAAATTAGCAAAAAACAAAAACTTGTCAAAATTATCCCAAATTTGGTGGATGTGTGCCTCATGGATTTTGAGAGACCTGTAGAGAATCTTGTGCCAAAATTCCAAGTATAGCTTGGTCTTCTCCTTATTTTAGTGCTTGAATTTCAATGAGGGCTTCCTTTAGTTTGGCACAAGCAAGTTTGTTTTTCATTGCATAATGCTTGCTCATCTTTTTCTGGAGAGCAAGGCCCCTTTTTATCTTCTTAAAATACTTGTGTTCATTATTATAATACTGAATGATACGCTGAGCCATCTAAAAATCTCTCTCCATCTCCCTAATTTGTGCATCTTTTCTGTGGAGCAGTATTCTAGTGGCCATTTCCTCATCTTCATTATCACTGTCTAGGTCAATGAATTGGGGCTTTTGTTTAGTTTGCCTGCCTCCTTACCTTTCTCACCTTTCTCCATTTTTTGTCTTCCCTTGTCAATATTTTGAGCTGAAGAAGGTGGCATTTTCCCTTGCCTCTTGGAGGCAGAAAACACTAGTCTTGATCCTCTTTGATATGTGAGAGGGAGAAACTCAAATTTCTCTACTAGAATGCTCTTACCATGAATGATCTCAAGACTGCTTTTCTTTTCATCAATAATCTCTACATTTGTGTCTCCTGAATTGTGTTCTTGGCTGCCCTCTTGAGAGTCACTTGAATTTTCCTCCATGCTAGCATTACAGTCATGATCTTCACCACTGTCATCAATCTCTTAACCGTCTTTTTGGTTCATAGTGTCACTGCTGTCATTAATCTCTTGACTGTCTTTTTGGTTTATAGTGTCACTATTGTCATTATTATTGGGTCTATCAGTCACCATGGTTTCATCATTATTTTCATCCTCCTCTGTGTTTGCAACATTATTATTTCCATCATCATTTTCCGTGTTATCACTATTAGAGGTGTCTTTATCAGTTTCTTCATTATTTTTTTGTGCATTTTCATCCTCATTTTCCTCAACCTCTTTACTGTCTTCTGTAATGTCCTCACTGTTTTCATTTTCATCATTGTCATCCTCTTCTATATCTTCTACACTCTCCTCACTGTTATCATCTGTATCAATGTTGGCCTCTTTGTCACTTTTTATTTCATCACTGCTCTCTTTCTCCTCTTTATCAACATCTACACCTGCCTCTTCACCACTATCTGTTTCCTCTTCACTGTTTTGCTCACTGCCTTTGTCTTCATAATTTGCCTTTGTCTCTTGATATTCATCATCATTCTCTTACTCATTTGTTTCTTCTTCTTCATTAGCCTCTGCCTCTTCATCATTGTCATTTTCTTCTTCACTGTCCTTTGTTTCTTTCTCATCATCACCACTTTCTTCATTTTCATTTGCTTCTGCACTGTCCTTTGTTTCTTCCTCATCATCACCACTTTCTTCATTTTCATTTTCCTCTTCCTCATAATTTGTTTCTTCCTCTTGAATATAATTTTGCTCTTTGTCACTGTTCTCTTCTTGTTCTTCATCATTCTCTTTTTGTTCTGATGCTTTAGGATAAGGTGAGGGCGAGAATTTTTCTTGAGGAGAGGATTCATGTGGAGATGATGAATCATGATCAGTGGGGGGTGATGGAGGAATGGAGGAAGGTGGATGAGATGATGAGGGTAAAATTTGCAGACAAAGAGGTTGTGGATTTGTGAAAACATCATGGGCGATGAACACTTCCCATGGGATACCTTGTTGCTCTTAATTGATGCAACACAATCATCTTGATAAGAGAGTGGTGAATTTTCATTTTTTGTGAAGGAGGCCTCTTTTGCACAATGTATGCCATCTTATCAATACTTCTATAAAGGTAATAAGGTAGATGTAGCAGCTTGGCCCTAGTGAAGTGCCTAAGCAGCCTTATATGGTAGGAATAAAGTCTAGAAAACCTCCCCTCGCATGTAAAATACTTCATGACGACTTTCATTAAGGGGGCATATCTCTCCAACAAACGGGAAAAGGGAAAAATAGTTTTGCAATCAGCTTGGTATCTTGGTTTCAAGAAAGATTGATAATGGCTCAGGTCCAAATTCACCTTCTTGAACCATTTTTCTCCCATACAAGGTATCCTAGTGGCCATAGCAATTGTATTGGTGGATAGCTCAAAATTTACCCCAACTAGATGCACTTGATGGTCATGGAGGTTGAGGATAAAAAGTCTGGGCAACTCATGGTGACTTTGGATTCTTTGTACTCTTTCACAGAAATCAAAACAACCCACTTCTTGGAAATATGCAACTGTTGTAGGGGAGGCTATAAACTCCTTGGTGTTCAAAGGTTCAAACCTATTTACTCTTCCACCCTTTCTTTGCTGTCCACTAGGTCTTTGGCCTCCCTTGCCACTGTCACTACTGCCTTCTATAGACATTTTATCTTTTACTCTTGCCTTGAAATCAAAACCTTGAAACTGTTTGTGAAATGATATGGAGAGGGCAAGTGATATGATGATGAGAAAGGTAGTGATTTGCAAGTGAAGGGGAATGATGAGTGAAGAAGGATAATTTGGGAAAAATGAGAAGGTCAGGTAATTATGAATTCAAAACCACTGATATAACAAAACTGGTTGTGAAGGTACCTTAGTAATGACAACAACCTGAGAGGATGAGGAAAAGTAATTTCAAGGCTTGGCAGTGTGGAGGCTAATTTTGCAAATGGAGATGTTATTTTGGCAGAGGAGAAACTTCTTAGCAAAGCAGTCTCAATGTGCCTTCAGTATGTAGATGGATGGGTGCCCTTTAAACAACAGTGTTGTTAGCAAGGAGATTAGGTTTTCTCTTCCCTTAGGGTTTTTATTTTCTTTACATTTCTTTATAATTTTACCTTTTAGATAGTATGAAAGGGTGGAAGGTATCTAAATACCTCTTATAACAATTTTCATGAGGCACAAAGTAGAGGATTTGAGGAGCTTTGAGGCGTTTGGAGGCTTGCACAGGCTTGAAGGACTCCCTAGCTAAACGTGTAGCACAAGAGCGTAGTAGTCAGTCCCTGCACAGCTGTCGGGTCGGCCTTCGTGTAGTGTTGAATGGACAGGTGCGTAGCATTGGCAGAGCTGCACGAGCTGTCGGACCCCTCTAAACGTCCCTACGCATAGCATTTTGGGCATGTCAGTCCTCTGCACACGTTGTTGAGTCCGCCCTCGTGCGCGCCCTGTGCGCAGCACCCGGGCCAGTCGGGTGGCCTACACAGGCTGTCGGCCCTCTTCTAAACGTGCCTGTGCATAGCGGCCATGCCAGTCGGGCTGCTCTGCACACTGGTGAATGTGTTATATGCAAGGGTCCTCCACCGGGTCTGCATGGCGGTAAACGCGTAACGTCATTACACAGGCGTGCAACGCTCTGTTAAAAATTCAAAGGAAAGCGCACACAGGCGCGCTGCAAGGTTTTCCAGGAGCGTAGCACCACGTTTTTCTTGCCCGAAGTTTTCCAGAACGCGGGAATTCTCTCTTGAAGGATTCTCTCTTTCCTTTGGAAGATGACAAATGAGATAAATGATAAACAAGATACCTTTATACCTTTAGAAAAATAAATTAACATTAGAAACCCACTTTTGCTAATGTTCTCTATTTTATCTTGTCACTTTATCACTGATATTCCTTTTTTCTTTGGCAGGAGGTGGCTTTAAAACAGAAAAATGATCTCTTCTCATCTGAACCTTTCCTATTTGCTGTTCTTAGGTAACTGATATGATGGATTTTATTTCTTTTGACCTGTTGATGCTTTAACACTCTGTTCTTACCCATTCTATCATATAAAAACCTTAAAACTGTCCCTCACTGTCATTTGAAAACTAACACATCTCTTTAAACTTATTTAGTAAGGGTGAGTTATTTAAAACAATTTGTAAGGGACCTGCCTTTACCCTATCAGTGTCAAAATGTTTCTTGCTTGCATTATGAAGTTTGGAACTCATGTCTTTACCCCCTTTGAGGTCTCTGAGTGTGGGTGATCTTTAAAACATAACTTCTTCCCCTCTCACTGATTTTCCATAGGTATAATAGATCTGTATTGCACAATCAACACAGTATTTACAATCATGCTTTGTCATTATCTCCCTTTGGCCATATCCTCTCCTTTTGAGATAGTGAAATATTGCCAACTTGACAGACCCTGGAGGTCACCTTCAAGAACCTATTTAAATTATCTCCCTGTTGTCATCATGGAGGTTTCATTTCTAGTTTTAATAAATCTTCAATTCATGCTCAGTGGTGCTGATGTACCTCTATCCTTATGGTTTTTGTATTGGCTTCTTGGTTAACAATACTATTTAGCCAATTAGTCCTAAAAACCCCGATTCTCTTTGAACTTAGGCATGCCTTTTCTTATTTGCTGTGAATTTCCTTTAGTGAGGAGTTGGCCTCTCACCTCACCTATTTTCTGCTGATAGCCATCTCAATCATTCCTGAATTTTTTTTTAAAGATGGGCAACTGTCCTTTTGCAAAATTTGTGCTTTGACCAAGGAGGTCTTCCTTGTAGGATTTTTAATCAAACTTGGACAAACAATTGCTTACTTCCCTTTCCATTTGATTCACCTTCTTCGCATATGAAAAACACTGAATCAGAACACCACAAAAGTCCTACAACCTATGAAACCCTAAATGACCTAGTGGGAGGTTTTTTGGACTTGGCTTTTGGATGAAAACTTGAATTGGGGTCTTTAGGTGTAAAACAGAGCTTTTGACAAACCTTATGCATTGTAGAACTAAAAACTGATGACTTTGATTTATCTAAAGAGCCTATAAAGGTAGCTTGGAACCACCAATGCTTGAGGCACTTGGTGAATAGGGGAAAAGGTTAGGCTACTTGGAAATCCAAGGTGGATGTAGAAAGGTTAGGCAAGTCAAAATAGAGTGGTCAGGTCAGAGGTGGAAAAATATAGTGAAAATGAGTGGCATGATCCCATGATGGGTCTTCTGGGAGTGATAGGCTGGCCATGATATGATAGGATAGTAAAATAGTGAAAAAATGATCCTAAGGATAATGAAGGCAGTAAGATTTCTAGAACTCACAATATTCATGAATTTTGTTTCTAGAAATCTAGGATAAGCACTTAGTCATCTATAAAAAGGCAAAAATTACTGATGACTAATAGTGGCTCCACTTGAGGAGGGCAGCTACTTTTCAGTAGGTGTCTAAAATTTCAGATCTTTGGTTTTATGAAGACTAGTGCCTCATCCATTGGGAAAATTTTCTTGCTTCATTTGCTGATGTTTCTCTGAAGTAGTGATCTCAATAATTTGAAAAAAAATGATTACTCTAACTTCATCTCTACCTACCCAACCTACTTTGTCTAGCATTTTTTCTTTTCTTCCTTGGGTGCACTTAAACTAGCAAACCCTTGACATTCCTTTTCTTTTGAAAACAAAAATAATCTATCTAATTGTACCCTTATTTCTTCCAAGAGTTCAGATTATGCTAGTGAGCTCTTTTATTCTCTATCTAAACTACTCAACTGCCAATATTAAGCTATTTGACAGGATTCATTCTCTAAGCTATTGACATAAAATTGAAAACATGGTTTAAATTAGGATTAGGCAATCTGATTCACCATGGGTTGTGGCATTAGGACACGCTGCACACAAACATTATTTTTGTAAAAGAAAAACTAGAAGGTATGAGGGGTGTGTTTCATCATTTTTTAATCATCCCCATCCTTCTCTTTGGTTCAGACTTAAGCATGTGGAACCGGTATCTTTCATTCCTAATCTATTTCCCTTTGACAAGTCAATATTAAATGATTTGACTAACATTCTTTCACTAACTTATCAACAATAAATTGAAAACATGCTCAGCCATGATTAGGCTAGATGATTGAACAAAACCTTCTTTTTGAACAAGTAGTGGCATTTAGGCTTGCACACTTTCAGCATCACTATTTTTTGGGTATGGGGCTGTACCTCTTTTTCCTTCTTTCTATGTTTTTGAGTTTTTTCTCCCTTTTTGGTCAAAACAATCTAAAACTAAAGGTAGAAATATGCTCATAGTTCTGAGCTTATTTGCTTGCCTATCTATCCTAGTCTAACCTATACATGATATACATTCGGCTGGTGAACTCTCTTTTCCAATACAACCAATCAAGCATATGATTCCATGAGGGATCTTGGTTTAGCTCTTTGAGTGTTTTGAAAAGATCAAAAGGCCACTCCCACCTCACTTGTGCTTGAACAGTAGGGCCTAAAATGTTCTTGAAAATCTGCATCAAACTGCTCTTAACATGTTTTAATCCCTCTTCAAATGTCTCTAACAATTAGCAAAGGGATATTGAAACAATACCTGGCTTAGAGGATTGGGAGATAAGCTTGATCCAGGACTGCTTCTTCCTCCACTTGGCTGAGCTTATGACTCTTTTGGGAAAGAAACTCTTCCTCTTCCTAATGATCATCTAAATTGGTAGACTCATCATATATTGCAGTGTTGTCCTCTTGCAATCCTGATATTCCTTGACTGAGTGGAATGAATTATGTGTGAAGGCCATCATGTTGATGAGCAGGAGCACTCTTTGGCAATAAATCTTCTTGAGAAAGAAGTGCAACAACTCTTATGTGATTATCCATTTCTAAGCCTTCATTTGCAATCTGAAATTCAAGGGAACTTGGTGGCTGTAGATCTGGAGATAAGGAGGATTCCATGTTCCAAATTATTTCCTCAACCATTTCAGGAGAAGGCTTCTCATTGACAACTTGCTCAAGGAGTTCCTCATCCTCCTCAACCTCAACATCAAAACTGAAAGACTGCTGATTTCCAATTATATGAAAGTTATTTCTGATGGACTGAAATGAAGTAGAGCAAAGATTCAGAGATCCCTCACTTACTTCTAAACTTTCAAGGCTTTCCTCATCAGTTCCATAGGTGACCTGTATTATCTGATTATTGTTTTCAAGCTGATGATAGTGAACTTCATCCCACAAATCAACTGCTAACTGCTCTGCATGATTAGCTTCTGTTTAGAGAACATCATCGTCATCAGACTGATCAAAATTTGGAGAATCATCAACATAAATAATCTCACCAATCAAACATATTGGATTACCAGTTTGTTCTTATTTGAAGTGATCTACAAGTTCACTTTCTGACTTATGGTAGATAGTATTAGCAGGAGAATGAACATAAATTTTTTGTTCACATGAAGGCTTAGAGTCTGGCTGAATGTTTAGCATCTGATTTATTTCCTCTTCAGTCAAAAGAGGAGGCATTTTTCTCTTTCTTTGGATAGAAGTACAACAATTCTCTTTTTCTTGTGAAGGCTGATTGAGGGGTGAATGTCTTCTTAAGCCTCACCTAGAAGAGATGATGAATCATCACTTGTGCATTTAGAGAGATCCTGTGGGTTTTATTTCATTCCCTGATTGATTTCATCCTCAACCAACTCTTCCTGATTTTCGTGATAGTTACTTTGAGCATGAGATTCATGAGTTGCCTCTGATAGATTCTCAGGGTGCCAATTTCTTCTTATAATCTGAAATGAATTAAAGCATAAGGGTAGAGACTCTAAATGTGTTGACTCCTCCTTTATTTCAGATTTTGTGATTTCAAGATGGCTGATTGATTCTTTAGAGCAACTCCTCTCTGTTTCTATTTGCATCTTGCTTGTAATGCTCTCTTAATAGTGAAGCACAAGATGTAGGAAAGCAATTAGTACCTACTTGACAACCTTCTTCATTTTCTTCTTGGAAATCTTGCTCATCATGCATATTTTGTTTGTTGTTCTTGTCTTGTAGTGACTGAGTTTGTTCTTCCCAAGGAAAAAGTATAGGTTGTTTTGAATAAGCAGCACCAACCTCAACCTTGTACTTTTCCTCTTTCCTGCCAAGTATATGCATCATTTTGTTGATTGTATCTATCAACATCTCTAACTTTGCCTCTCTGTTTATACTTGGATCCATATTTTTTTAATAAAAAAGGGTCACCATCTTTTCAACCAGTCTAGAGTCTTCTACCAGTGGAGTCATTAGGTCTATTGAGAGTTGTGGAGTCGCCAGGTGGAAGATTTCAACTTTTCTGTCCACCATCAACAATACTAGGATTGATTAATGCATTCCTAGGGGAGTCTTTGAGAATTAGTGGGGTTAGTAGGCCTACTGGAGGCTAGTGGAGCCACCAGGTGGATGTTTTTAGTTGTTTTGAGGATATGTATGTTATGGTCCACCACCAATAACTGAAAAAAACCAATCTAGGGATGTTTTGGGGTTTTATGAGTTCCTTTATGTAGTCTAAGGTTTATATGAGTGTCCTACAGTTGAGTCATAATTTTTCTAGGATGGTGAAACAACTAGATTCTTCTCTTGGCTAACAATTGAGTTTTCTATGATTCGATAAGGGTCTGTGAGTCTGTAAGAGATATTTGGGCTACTATGTACTCAAAATCCCACCGTGATCGCCATTATGTTAGGCGACGAGGTGGCGATAAATCAATAGATACTACTTGACAGGAGTGTTTCTGAGGTTCTAAGGAGGGCTTAGGATGTTATTTTCTCAAAGTCCCACCGTGATCGCCATTATGTTAGAGTCCCGTGATTTAGCAGATTAGTGGACCAAATGCATAGGGTAACATTAGACCAGTCTTTGGAGTCCTAGGAACTAGCCTTCCTGGACTCAGAGAGGGCTCTCTCTATTTTTTGAAAAGGATATGAAATTGTTTGCTTTAGGTGGTTGATTTTAGGCTAGTTGTTAAGTGTAGGGTTTTGTTGTTTGTTATGGTTGGGTAAGATGATCAAGTAGGATAGATGGAGTGAGAGGTCATTAAATCATTGGGCTATGGAGCCTATGAAAGTCATGGATATCTCAACAATGAGTCAGGGTGCATCACAGGGAAAATATAGTGTGGTCAATGGATCTTTAAGGTTATGTGTGAAGTGCATTGGATATTAAGTTGGTGAACAAGATAGGGAAAAGGGCAGTGAAGTATCCTTTGTCAAACACCCATAAACAAGAAGGTCTCAAATACTGATAAGCAAAAGATAATAATCATGAGATAGGGTAAACCATTAACTCAATGACAATACTTAAACAAATAGATATTCAAGATGAACAATTCAGTGAAACAAGGAAAGCAAGAAAACTTATCTAACTTTAGTGATTTCACCTTCAAGGTTTAAAAACATATAAGATGACAAATAACTTTAATCAAAGAAGAGGGAACTCCTAAGCATCATTTTATCAAGCTACAAAGAAATTTGAGGCAAACTTCTCAAGCATGGACAAAGGGCATGATCAAAACATGGCCTCTTTGGCTAAACCTAACAAGTAACACATCAAAGAGAGATTCCACAAACAGAGTTTAGATAGCATCAAGTAAGCATGGCTAACCATGAAAAATATTTGGAAACTACCTTATTAAACCATTAATGAAAAAACAAGCTTAGGTGGGCCTAAGGAGCAGCTAAGAATTCCTTAAACTAACCCAGAAGAGGAAAACATAAAGACAATAGTAAACAAAAAGGACTAAGGTGCCTCAAACAACATTTCTTAGCCTATACGTTTCTGATATAATGCAACATAGAAGGATGGACACAATGATAAACAAGAAAACATGAAAAAATTAGAGACACATCACCATTAACCAAGCTCAGGGATCCTGCAAGCAAGCCTTCATCATCATCAATCAAAGCAAATCATTCAGAAGCTCCACAACACGAAATTGCTCTTCAACCTCAAAAAACCATGTATTGCTCTCAAAACTCATAAAATTCCAACATTAACAATGAATCCTCAATGCTCTATTTAACCAGCAAGGAGGATAAAACCTAATAGAGTCTCTAGAAGCCTATTGGCTAATCAGAAATGTCACTAATTGTCCTTGAGACCTTGCAAGGCCCAAGGCATAAAATATCTAAAACAAAATATCTTTTCGGGCATTTTTAGCAAAGAAATTGACATTTGGGCTCTGCCAAGCCTCCTAAAAATTTCCAAGCATACATTGTTTAATTTTCCTTTTCCAAGGGCGTAGCACTATGTTTTAGGATGAATTTCCATGCTAAGGGTGTAGCACTGTGTTTTAGGATGAATTTCCATGCTAAGGGCGTAGCACTAGAGCAGGAAATTTGGGTCAACTTGCAACAATGTTTTGAAGGTCTTCCCGATGTTGAAATAGGCTCCGTGAAGGCTCGTTGGAAAGAAATTTGAGTCTAATTTACAAATATACCCTTGGTTATATGATTGGACCTCTGAAACATGTTCAAAAAGAAAAAATTCCAAGACTGGTAGAGGTGCAACACATGTTCTGAAAACTAGGCAGAAAGGTGAAAATTAGGGTGTTTTTGACCCTTTTGGAGGACCAAAATAACTCCAATTGACCTGAAACTTTGTGATAATGCCATAATCAAGCTGATTATTCCAAAAATGTAATCCTTTCCTCCTGAAGATGCTATTATAAAAAGCGTAGCACCATGGGTGCTACCCCCTTGGCCCTAAAAATTAGCAAAAAACAAAACCTTGTCAAAATTCTCCCAAATTTGGTGGATGTGTGCCTCATGGATATTTGAGAGACCTGTAGAGAAGCTTGTGTCAAAATTCCAAGTCTAGCTTGGTCTTCTCCTTCTTTTAGTGCTTTAATTTCAACGAGGGCTTCCTTTAGTTTGGCACAAGCAAGTTTGTTTTTCATTGCACAATGCTTGGTCATCTTTTTCTGGAGAGCAAGGCCCCTTTTTATCTTCTTAAAATACTTGGGTTCATTCTTATAATACTGAATGATACGCTAAGCCATCTGAAAATATCTCTCCATCTCCCTAATTTGTGCATCTTTTCTTTGGAGCAGTATTCTAGTGGCCATTTCCTCATCTTCATTATCACTGTCTAGGTCAATGAATTGGGGCTTTTGTTTAGTTTGCTCGCCTCTCTTACCTTTCTCACCTTTCTCAATTTTTTGTTTGCCCTTGTCAAGATTTTGAGCTGAAGAAGGTGGCATGGTCCCTTGCCTCTTGGAGGCAGAAAACACTAGCCTTGATCCTCTTTGATATGTGAGATGGAGAAACTCAAATTTTTCTACTAGAATGCTCTTACCATGACTGATCTCAAGACTGCTTTTCTTTTCATCAATGATCTTTGCATTTATGTCTCATGCATTGTGTTCTTGGATGCCCTCTTGAGATTCACTTGCATTTTCCTCCATGCTAGCATTACTGTCATGATCTTCACCACTGTCATCAATCTCTTAACTATCTTTTTGGTTCATAGTGTCACTACTGTCATTAATCTCTTGACTGTCTTTTTGGTTTATAGTGTCATTGCTGTCATTATTAATAGGGCTATCAGTCACCATGGTTTCTTCATTATTTTCATCCTCCTATGTGTTTGCAACATTATCATTGCCATCATCATTTTCTGTGTTGTCACTGTTAGAGGTGTCTTTATCAGTGTCTTCATTACTATTTTGTGCATTTTCATCCTCATTTCCCTCAACCTCTTTACTGTCTTTTGTAATGTCCTCACTGTTTTCATTTTCATCATTGTCATCCTCTTCTATATCTTCTGCACTCTCCTCACTATTATCATCTTTATCAATGCTGGCCTCTTTGTCACTTTTTATTTCATCACTGCTCTCTTCCTCCTCTTTATCAGCATCTGCACCTGCCTCTTCACCACTATCTGTTTCCTCTTCACTATTTTGCTCACTTCCTTTGTCTTCATAATCTGCCTCTGTCTCTTGATCTTCATCATCATTCTCTTCCTCATTTTTTTCTTCTTCTTCATCATCCTCTACCTCTTCATCATTGTCATTTTCTTCTTCACCGTCCTTTTTTTCTTCCTCATCATCACCACTTTCTTCATTTTCATTTGCTTCTTCACTGTCCTTTTTTTCTTCCTCATCACCATCACTTTCTTCATTTTCATTTTCCTCTTCCTCATCATTTGTTTCTTCCTCTTGACTGTCATTTTCCTCTTTGTCACTATTATCTTCTTGTTCTTCATCATTCTCTTCTTGTTCTGATGCTTTAGGAGAAGGTGAGGGCGAGAAGTTTTCTTGAGGAGAGGATTCATGTGGAGAGGATGAATCATGGTCAGTGGGGGGTGATGGAGGAATGGAGAAAGGTGGACGAGATGATGAAGGTAAAATTTGCAGACGAAGAGGCTGTGGATTTGTGAAAACATCATGGGCGATGGACACTTCCCATGGGATGCCCTATTTCTCTTAATTAATGAAACACAATCATCTTGATAAAAGAATGGTGAAAAAGACTTTGAATTTGTTGTGAAGGAGGTCTCTTTTTCACAATGTATGAAATCTTATCAATACTTCTATAAAGGTAATAAGGTAGATGTAGCAACTTGGCCCTAGTGAAGTGCATAAGCAACCTTATATGGTAGGAATAAAGTCTAGAAAACCTCCCCTCGCATGTAAAATACTTCATGATGACTTTCATTAAGGAGGCATATCTCTCCAATTAATGTGAAAAGGGAAAAATATTTTTGCAATCAACTTGGTATCTTGGTTTCAAGAAAGGTTGATAATGGCTCAGGTCCAAATTCACCTGCTTGAACCATTTTTCTCCCATACAAGGTATCCCAGTGGCCATAGCAATTGTATTGGTGTTTAGCTCAAAATTTACCCTAGATAGATGCACTTGATGGTCATGGAGGTTGAGGATAAAAAGTCTGGTCAACTCAGGGTGACTTTGGACTCTTTGTACTCTTTCAAAAAAATCAAAACAACCCACTTCTTGGAAATATGCAACTGTTGTAGGGGAGGCTATCAACTCCTTGGTGTTCAAAGGTTCAAACCTGTTTACTCTTCCACCCTTTCTTTGTTGTCCACTAGGTCTTTGGCCTCCCTTGCCACTGTCACTACTGCCTTCTCTAGAAATTTTATCTTTTACTCTTGCCTTGAAATCAAAACCTTGAAACTGTTTGTGAAATGATATGGAGAGGGTAAGTGAGATGATGATGAGAAATGCAGTGATTTTCAAGTGAAGGGGAATGATGAGTGAAGAAGGATAATTTGGGAAAAATGAGAAGGTCAGGTAATTCTGAATGAAAAACCACTGATATGCCAAAAATGGTTGTGAAGGAACCTTAGTAATGACAACAACCTGAGAGGATGAGGAAAAGTAATGTCAAGGCTTGGCAGTGTGGAGGCTAATTTTTCAAATTGAGATCTTATTTTGGCAGAGGAGCAACTTCTTAGCAAATAAGTCTCAGTGTACCTTCAATATGTAGATGGATGGGTTCCCTTTAAACAATAGTGTTGTTAGCAGGGAGATTAGGTTTTCTCTTCCTTTAGGGTTTTTCGTTTCTTTACATTTCTTTATAATTTTACCTTTTAGATAGTATGAAAGGGTGGAAGGTATCCAAATTCCTCTTATAACATTCTTCATGAGGCACCAAGCAGAGGATTTGATGAGATTTGAGGCGTTTGGAGGCTTGCACAGGCTTGAAGGGCTCCCTGGCTAAATGCGTAGCACATGAGCATAGCAGTTGAGTCCTTGCACGACTGTCGGGTCGGCCTTCATGCAGTGTTTAACGGACATGCACGTAGCACTAGCAGAGCTGCATGAGCTGTCGGGCCCCTCTGAACGTCCCTACGCGTAGAAGTTTGGGCCTGTCGGGCCTCTGCACGCGTTTTCGGGTTCGCCTTCGTGCGCAGCGCCCGGGCCAGTCGGGTGGCCTGCATGGGATGTTGGGCCTCTTCTGAATGTGCCTGTGCGTAGCGCCCGGGCTAGTCGGGCTGCTCTGCATGCTGGTGAACGTGTTCTGTGCAAGGGTCCTCTGCCGGGTCTGCACGGTGGTAAACGCGCAATGTCCTTACACAGGCGTGCAATGCTTTGTTAAAACTTCAAAGGAAAGCGCTCACAGGCACGCATCAAGGTTTTCCAGGAGCATAGCACTGGGTTTTTCCTGCCTGAAGTTTTCTAGAATGCAATAATTTTCTCTTGAAGGATTCTCTCTTTCCTTTGCAAGATGACAAATGAGCTAAATGATAAGAAAGATACCTTTATACCCTTAGAGAAATAAATTAACATTAGAAACCCTCTTTTGCTAAGGTTCTATGTTTTATCTTGTCACTTTATCACTGATATTACTTTTTCTTTTGCAGGAGGTGGCTTTAAAATAGAAAAATGATCTCTTCTCATCTCAACCTTTCCTCTTTTCTATTCTTAGGTAACTGATATGATGGATTTTATTTCCTTTGACCTGTTGATGCTTTAACACTATGTTGTTACCCATTCTATCATATAAAAACCTTAAAAACTTCCCTCTTTGTCATTTGAAAACTAACACATCTCTTTAAACTTATTTAGTAAGGGTGAGTTCTTTAAAAAAAATTGTGAGGGACTTGCCTTTACCCTATCAGTGTCAAAATGTTTCTTGCATGCATTATGAAGTTTGGAACTCATGTCTTTACCCCCTTTGAGATATCTGAGTGTGGGTGATATTTAAAACATAGCTTCTTCCCCTCTCAATTATTTTCCAGAGGTATAATAGATATGTATTGCACAGTCAAGACAGTATTTACAATCATGCTTTATCATTATCTCCCTTTGGCCATATCCTCTCCTTTTGAGACAGTGAAATATTGCCAACTTGGACGACCCTGGAGGTCACCTTCAAGAAACTATTTAAATTATCTCCCTGCTGTCATCATGGAGGTTTCATTTGTAGTTTTAATAAATATTCAATTCATGCTCAGTGGTGCTGATGTACCTCTATCCTTGTGGTTTCTATATTGGCTTCTTGGTTGAAAATACTGTTTAGCCAATTAGTCCTAAAAACCCTGATTCTCTTTGAACTTAGGCATGCCTTTTCTTCTTTGCTGTAAATTTCCTTTCGTGAGGAGTTGGCCTCTCACCTTACCTCTTTTCTGCTGATAGCCATCTCAATCATTCCTACAGAAATGTTTTAAGATGGGTAGCTGTCCTTGTAGAAATTATATAACTTATGTATTATATGCCCAAGATTCTCCTGATCTCACACTATTTTAGCTTCATGAAAAATACATAATCTATTCCACCATTGATCATTTGTGGAAATTAAATCAAGATTGCACTGCACACATGAAACAATAAAAATTCACACACATTAACACAGTTGTTTAACGGGAAATCCTGAAGCTGAAAACCCCAACTATTTGTATATAATATATGTCATAGAGATCATGTAACAATCCTCATACAAAGCTGATCATATCAAGCTCTCAGTACAATACAATCGCTACACACTAATCAAGCCCGATCTTGCAAATCCATGCACCGATCTTTGCCACCTGCTAGCCTGCCTCTACTGTGCAATCCCTGCTGAAGAATGGCTCTGAATGAGTTCGAATTACTCCATCCTTGCTCACCAATCCTCTTTGGCCTCATTGGCATCTCCACTGAGTGTTGGATGCAATCAATGCATCACTATAGTCACAACTGATAGTCTATCTTTCCCTTTCACCTATCTCTCCACTGGTCTCCACTGAAACTGCCATGCACTTTAGTTAACTGATGTATTCTTCAGTTGATTAATGATTTATTATTTAGTGAATTAATTAACTAATTAATTCACTCCACTCTCACTAGTGTATCATTAAGTTAGACTAGATACATCTAGCTCAACTGAGTTTAACTGAGTTAAACTGAATACAACTCCATAACTACTTCTTCCAACTGTGTCATAACTCTGCCACTTGAGTTCTAACTGAGTCCTCCATGTAATAGCTCCAGTAAACCCTCAGGAATAACGTAATTCCTTCTGTCAGCTGTTGTGCCACATCTGTGCACTAAACTGAAGTGCTCCAAGAGAATAAGATAATGTTTAGAGTCCAAATATTGTTAAGAGCTAATAATATCCGACATATCTATTTTTAGACTGGCAGTCTAAAAATAGACTCTGCCCAATATGTCTAAAAATAGAAGTCCATCTATTTTTCCAACTTGACCAACCATCCACAAACAACATCCTGCAACTGATAGAATATGATCGACATGTCTAAAAATAGACATAGTCTAAAAATAGACTTTGCACCAAAAATAGCCTGCGGGCCCACTTAGTGAAGGTGACTCTTTTCACTAAGCTCATCATCTTTTTGAATCTCAACACTCCCTCTCAACAAGATAGGGATTATCTGCCCCCCCCGATCCTGTCTCTATGGTATTCGAATTTGCTCCTGGTGAGCGCCTTCATCAGAATATCTGCATCCTGATCCTCTGTAGGAATGTAGGAAAGCAACATGATCTTCCGTTGCACACAATCTCTAATATGATGGTACCAGATGTCAATATGTTTAGATCTATCATGTTTAGGTCCAAATTCCCTATGTAGTCTGTCCAGACCGCTTTTGTGAAAGGACACTCCAAAAACACGTGGTACAAAGATTCCTCCTAATATTTACACAAAGAACACCAACTAACCTTTTGTGCATGTTGCCCCGAGTAGGGACTTTATTTTCTATGAGACACCACTTGAAAAGTTGAGCTTTTGCTAGATATTTTAGTTTCCATAGATGTCTCCACCACCAAACGTATTCACTTGGAAGATTTATTACTATAAGGTAGTCCCTAGAATCTTATAGGTAGTCCCACATTTTTTATTACTAGGGATTTATTACGATAAGGTAGTCCCACATTTACTATAAGGTAGTCCTCCTTGTTCCTTAGACGGATATGGGAATATTAGAGGGTTGTTATGTAGTCATTCCAAACCTCTGAGAGATATATTGGAATGCCCAACTATTCCTTGCTTTCCCACCCTTGCACTAGGATTTTTGTAAATGTGGGATCCTCCACCTATTTTAGGTTGGAGAGGTCGTTTTTGTTTAAAGAGGTCACCATATTATGTGGTAATCGGTAGTGTGCTTCGTATCCTAACCATGGTTCCAAGCCTACCCCCATCTTTGTCGTGTTTCCTATCTTCCAAGATAGGCCTTCCTCGATGATTGAAAAGGATGACAGGACTTCCCTCTAAATAATAGAGATTTTTTTTTTTTGAGCCCTTACCCAGTCTTCCATAGAATTTGGGAAAATTTATTTCATGTGGACCACTATGTCCATAAACTGTTGGTCGTAATCAGGCTCTAATCGAATTTTTCTTCCAACACTTTTGCGAAGTGTTGAACGATTTTTAGACCCCGTGCCCCCCAAGATTTAGGCACTGCTATTCTATCCCATTTTACCCACAGGAGAACATATTATTCCTTGGAACGTGCCCATATAAAATAGGATCATTATCTACGAATCTTCTCTAGGATTCGTTTTAGGATCCAAGAGAACGGCATCCAACACACCGAGATGGCCTCAAGCACCAATTTCATGAGCACTAGATGCCCAACCCTTAAAAGCGATATTAGGCTCCAAAATTTTAACCTCTTTTACAATTTGGCTATGAGCCAAAAATAGTCTCCTTTTTCATGATCATTTGGCTTAAGATGCCCCAAATATTTTAAACCTTCATCAAAATAAATTTGTGAAAAAAGGAAAAAGAGAGTGCAAAAAATCAACTTTTGTATCATTCAAATCATGAATGGAGAGAGTCGTCTCTGTGATATTTATTTGCATACCCATGAATTTCCAAAACAACTACAAAGAAGCATTTATGGTGCCTACATCTTGACGAGAATCATTGTTGAATAATAAGATGTCATCAACAAAAATCATGTGTGTGATTGTCACGTTTTCAGCCAATGTTATTCCTTTTTAGATCCCCTCTTCTTTTTTCCACGATTAGTAGAATTATTAGACCCTCAACCACCAAAAGGAATAAAAGTGGATATAGAGGGCACCCTTGACACATGCCTCTCTAAGCATGGAAGAAAGGAGATGTAGATCCATTGATGAGAATCGCAAAGGAAACTGAGGTGATTCAACTCATTACCCAAGATACAAATGGGACATTAAAGCCCAAATGGATCTGAAGGAGGTGAATGTAAAGCTAGCTGACATGATCATAAGATTTTTCCAGATCAATCTTCTAAGCACAACTCCTTTCAGTTTCTTGGTTTTGAGTATATGTAAACCTTCATGAGCTACACCAATGCCTTCATGAATTTAGCATCCTTCCAAAAAATGGATTGTTCTATGGAGACACCTTTTGATGTGATTGGTTTTATCCTGCGTGCTATTACATTTTATATCACCTTGTAAATGTAGTTGTAGAGGGAGATTGGCCTTAAATCATTAAAAGTATATGGATCATCCATTTTTGGGATATGGGATATAAAGGTTGAGTTGAAGGATGCCAACATCCTTCTAGTTTTTCTAGATTCCTCGACCACTCTGAGTAGATATCCCCGATTAGATAAAAAGCCCTAAGAATAATTCCATCAACCGTCCAGCTGACCCTGGGCTCTTATCTTTTTTAAAGCTGTACAACAAACTTTGTAGCTCATTTTTAGAAATTAGCTCAATTAGATGTAGATTGTCTTCCTCCTCCAAAAAAAGAGGGAGAATATAGGATGGTTGAACCACCTCCACAATGGAGGTTTCATCGGGGTATTTAAAGAGATTATTGAAGTGATTTTTCCCCATTTTGGGTAGTTCCTCAAAATTCAAGGTCTTTCCCCCCTCCAGTTTAGACAAAGTCAAATAGTATTAGATAATTTCCTTCCTTTAGCAAAATTATGGAAGAACTTTGTGTTCTCATCACCACATTTCAACTAGATAGCTCTGCTTTTTAATCTCTAGATGGTCTAGTTGTAACAATATTTTCTTTATGTCCTTTGTGGAAAAACCCCCTTCCTTTGAGTCACTAAGAATACTCATCTCCTCTTCTAATGTCCTTAATTTTAGTTCGCCACTTAGCCTTTTAAGCACCAACCATTGTAGGGTTTCTATCTTGACCTTTGTGAGATTTTTTGTGAATTGGGAAGTTTTTGAAACCCTATAAATTGGGTTATAAAGATCCCATTTCTCTTGAAATAGGGTGAGAAAATACTCATCCTTTAACCAAGAATCATTAAGTTTGAAAGGGCTTGTTGGCTTCCTTCCACCCTCTTTGATCTCCAGGAAAATGGGGTAGTGGTTAAAATCTCTCCCACTTTCCATCCAGTTCCTTAAAATGGGTAGCTTTTCCATCAAGGGTTACGCTAAGAGAAAATGATCTAGACAATTAGCAATCCTTGTGTCACTTTTTTCACAAAGGAAAAATTCATAATCTTTCATTAGATAAGAAAAATTACATATTACATTTTACTGAGTATACTGTCATGTGTGTTCAAAGTATATTGTTGAATTTTTACACTAGTCAGTGGTACATGTATGAGGCTATAGACTGTGAGTATCAGTCTAAATATAGATAGAGTAAGCTCGGTGCATAACTTACTAATCCATACTAGTGTCAAAATAGAAAAAAAATAAATATCTGGAGTATGTACATAAATAAATAGTATCCGGCTGTGTGTATTTACAAATGGCATGTGTAAATATGAAGAAACCCCAAAAAATACCATAAACCCTAAAGCTGTATAAAAAATCAGCAGCCTGTTCTGCTTGATAGTCCTTGATGAAAGGCCTGTGGTAGAATCTATTCACCTGTGAGCCGACCTATTTAGTGATATGCCAAGTGCCCCAAGTCAACTGCGTGGCTTCTTTGGAAAGTGAGTCTGCCATTTTGTTCCGATGCCTGTAAATATGATAGACAAAGATGGACTCAAATTGAGATTTGAGCTGAAGATCCTTGTGTCACTTATTCCTCTAGGTATACTTACTTTTGACCATATCTATGTTGATAAGTTTATGCTCCATTAAAAAATGGGAGAAGAAAGAAGTGAGAGGGTCCAACCTAGCATGCAACCCTTATACCTTGACATCCCCCATGGAGAAATTGAAGTCTCCCCCTAGTATGCAGTTGGACGAGGAGAGAAAATATTTTTTCATCAACAAATCCCAAAACTACACTCTATCCTTGAAAGGGCCATAAACATTGGAGAACCATTGCCTCTTGCCTTCTTTCCTAGAGGTGAGTGCTTTCGTCTCTGTAAACAGGACCCTATCTCCACAAATATTCCTATATAGCTTTATCCACTGGATCTAGTGGCGATTGATGGCGCTGGTGAAGCAGCACCATCAGCAGTTTAATCCATTGATCCATAAGCATAAGCATCAAGGGCATAGGCACGGGCAAGGGAATCAAAGTAAGTAACGGAGGCACCAACAACTCAAAAGTGAGCTTTACACACGTACGGGATAGGTCCATTGTGCTTATAATTACCAATTCCAGTCCCAACTCGACTAGGAATACTTCTATGCCAAGGGGGGATTCGTCCCCATGAAGTAAGCAACTTCGTATTTTAGGTATTCTAGCAAAAAACCAACCCACTTAATCTGCCCCAAGCATACAAAATTCCAACTTAGGAGTAAGGATTCTAGTAATAGTGCTACCCTTTCCCCTTCTCCCAATGTTTCTTGAAGGAGTAAGACATTTGGGCGACATGATTTTAGTAACCTTCACAAGGCCCATTTTTTAGGCAAGATTTCCAAACCCCTGTAATTGAAAGATTGTATGATCAAGATGAAACTCCTCATATGGTCCTTGCTTGTCTAAGTGCCCCATCTATGGATAAAAATTTGCTAATGGCTACATCAATTCTGGTTTTTTCAGTACTTTTGATAAGTGATATTTTCGCGCCCAAGTTTTTCCACCTCGAAGGGTCGAAAGAGAGAGGCATAAGCCCTCATAATAGTGAGAGGAAATCCATTTAGACATCCATGGACTGAGATTACAGTAGGAGAGGGAATCTAACAACTCATCATGTCCATAAGACAAGGAGACTCGCAGGGAGGGGATATGAAGGGGAGCTGAGGGGAATGAGCACTGTTCTTAAGCCAAATATTGTAGGGAAGGAAAGGTCTCTCGTTGAGGCTCGTGTTGTGAGGACAATGATGTACCCATATCCAATCCAGATAAATAATTAATCAAAAGAGCAATATATTGAAGGGATGAGGAAGTACCCTAAGGATTGGAAGGACATGGAGGCAGATCGACAATCTTCATCGATGTCTTTGGCTCGACTTCCTTCTCCATAAACAACTAAATTCCAACTTCAGTTGCCCTTAATGGATGCTAAGGGGGCCTGGGGTCTTCCGTAGCTATTTCCATCAAATGATGTGCCTTCTCAGGATGATCCTTCTTCTCCTCTATGGGAAGGCCCCTTTTCTTATCTGCCCTCTAGTCCCGTGACCCTTTTTGACCCTTGAAAGAGAGTGCACAATCCCAAAAAATGTGCTCATGTTGATGGCATCAATTTTATATGAAGAGGATACCTTCGTAACCTAGAATCTGTTGGTGCGTCATTCCAAGATAACCTAACTCCATTTCAACATATAAACCCTCATGGGGATGCAAATTTACAGAAGTGCAAGCTATTGACATAAGTCGTGTAGAGATGAAATACATATATGCATCCAAAAAATCTCCCAATTTGTTCCCTATAGCACAAAAGCCTCCATTGGCCATTACTGTATAGGCATCACAAGTAGTGACACCCAAACTGGAGCCACATTGATCTTCTCTCTACTAGCGTCAAATAAGGGTGTCAATTTTTTCATAAGAACTGGTGTTGAATCGATACTCCAGTTTCGCTCCAAAACCCATGTGGCCTCATCAGATGCCTTGAACCAAAACATAAACCATCCTTTTGCTAATGTCACCACTGATAGATGGATTGCAAAACTTTGTTCCCACTCCTTGTCAGCCCATTTTCACAGGGTTTTAATAGAAAAATGCTAACTTCTTGCTCTACCTACTACCACCAATTCGAAAATACGGAGGACCTCGAGAAGTTGAACGTCTTCTCCCATAATTAATTTAGGGTCCCCACTTTTTATCCCGATGCACCATCCTTTTTTCTTCTTGGATCATAATCTTCTTTTCCCTTTTGAGTTCACCAATCCTCCTAGGTGTCAGTTGTTCCTTTTAGTTGAGAATCTTGACCCTATGGAGATTCTTCTACACTGCAAACATGAGGCTTAGCTAAACCTTCTGAATGGGGTTTACCCCAAAAAAAAACCAAAGATATGCTCCCACAAGATAAACCCTTTAGGTCGCTGAGATTCATAAAAAGCGAGAGAGAAATTAAAATCCTACTATTAGGTAAACCCTCCCCCCTCTATGATGCCTCCAACTGCTTCGAAAAGAACTCTACGACCCACTTCCCAAAGAAAAATCCAAGCTGTTCTTTGTATCCACCATAGTCTCTGGTTAAAAACCCTCCCCATAAAATGTCAGTGACTGGAAAAACCTCCCCGTAGGAGAAAGATGTGTGTTCCTCCACCAAATTCCCTGCCCTTGCTTTAGTGTCGGGGTCCCTATCCGAGCCTGTGAGTGTGGGTGGAAGTCTCTAACATATCACTTGCTAGGATTGTGACATTTTCCCGAAGCTTGAGTAAGCCGACCAACATTGCTGCCACCTAGCTCCTGTCATGCTTCGGAAACTCTTCCTTTGGAGCCATATCAACTACGCTTGGTAGATGTCGAGGTGGATCTGCTCACACCTGGAAAAACTCGTAAGTGTCTAAGGAATGATTAATGAAAATATCGTCCATCTAGATATCCCCACAATATCGTCTCTGCTCCAGACATGATAACCCCAAGTAATAGCATCCCCCAAAACCTCCAAAAATAACACGAGAACTACGAATATGCTCAACTCTATCCCACATGATAACCTCCACAATGAAAGTTAACTACTTGCGAAAGCCTATACCTAACTCCATAACTCCTTTGAAAAATCTGATTTAATCAAAAATCAAATAAATAAATTCAAATATCTAAAAAAAAAAAATCGAATATGAAATTTTAAACGTGTAAAATTTTTTAATCAACCAACCCACTAATATGCATTCTAACCATAAACCAATTCCTAGATACCCTATAGCCGCACTTATAATAAGGATTTATAACCAACTCTCCGTTGGTATTAGGTGAATAATTAAAGTAATTTATTGATTATAGATTTACCCACACAGTAATGGGCCAGATAATAAACTTTTAATTCACGACACCAATAAACTTTTAATTAACTTTGTGACAAGAAGTGAAATCCGTATACACGTTGAAAATAAATACATGTACCTAACCTCGCTAAACTCCCAGAAATTTTCAGTAAAATTTTAGCTAAACATTTCAACACAATACGATGTATGCATATTCTTAACTAACTCTCCTACCCATTGACTTTAAAGAGAATGGTCGCATCAAATTATGCGTATAAGTCGTAAAAACACTTACCTTGGAATGTTCAAAGGAGAAGCAAAATCATCCTCACGGTCGTTTGCATCGCCGTCGAGCATTGTCGTTTAACTTCACCACTGTCTGGTCTTGCGATGGACATCATGTAAAACATAGTTCCACGTTTGTCACCTCCCTATAAATTGCCACAGATTTTGGTTTTATACAGGTTTTGGTTTAAGCAAATGTCATATATTAAATCACATTGGTATGTCACCATCGACATTAAAAATTTGGAAGAGAGTGCACAAACCCCAAAGTATACCGGACTCTCATTTGGCTTCATCTTTTCACGTCATCTTAATCTTCAGATTTCAGTTAGAGCTCGTACTAATTTGTCACTTATGACGAATCTCGCGGAGGATTGAACCTTGGTCGTGCTATTGCACTCCTAAGTAATATGTCATTGACTACGAAGCTCGCGGAGGATTGAACCTTGTTTGTGGTACTGCATTCCTAAGTAATTATTGGGCATTTGAGTATTAATTTTTGGAGTTGTCTATCCACACAACAGAAGAGTTTAGATAGCAGTTTTTTGTTTGAATTTGGTATTTTTTTTTCAAAAAATAATTAGTTGGAATATTTGAATTGCATTTTTTTACTGTTGAAATGGATTAACACCCTAAAAAAAATTATTAAAACACTCAAAATACTGCACCTTAACAACTATAATTTAGATTTTCAAAATCTTTGTTGAAAATTTTCATAATCTTACCGGAATTTCTAGATAGTTCTGTGAATTTTTTTGGATATAAAATAACAAAATAAAAGTTTATGATTTAGAGACATCTGATATGCCCCATTACAGATTATCAACTAATAACAATTATAAATAAATATACATTAATAAATAATAACAAAAAATAACTATAATTACTACTAATTTAACGACTAAATTATAATAAATTTTCTCACTATTAAAAAAACCACTAATTAATAAATTAAATTAATGAATCAATGATGAAGGTAAAAATAATTTCTTACTCGAACGGTGGTAAGTGACATTGCCCTGAAGCTGGCTGAATAATAATAAGCCTGCTTGTTCCGTAACACGTTTAAAGTCGCTCTTGTTCTAGTGAACTGTAGCAAAATTTCCGTATAATGTACACGGATTATTTACAGAGAATAGACGTACCTGTTACTGTTCTTATGCCAGTTAACTAGATTTTACATTTACGACTTGAGCAAGACAGTCAGCCATTGACGAGCCGTAAAGACGATTCATGGAAGGAACAAGTTTTACTAAATCCAAACCAATTCTCATCCATTTCTCTGCTTCATGAAAACGATTGAATCTCACATGAATTCCAGAACGATTCCACGCTGTTGACGCCAACCACTTAGCTTCCTCTGTCGGGTATTCTCCACTCTTCATTCCAACAATAATCTGATGGGCCTGTTTATACACAGCAACAGCCTCTGCGTCTTCGCCCTTTGCATCAGCAATCCCAATCAATTTCCTAATGACAAAACTCACTACCTTGTAATCTGGACAAGGACTGCTCAAAACCATGTTGAGACAAGCATTTAACGCTACATGTGATACTTCCATGTTGACATACTCGCCTTCACATGCATGGAGACCCATTTTCAATAAGAACTCGGGCTTGCATCCTGTTAAACTTGTGCACTGCTGCAGAATTTGAAGCTGAAGCTTGGGATCTTTCATCCTTCCCCTCAATTCAAAGCTCAGAACCGCGCAATACACTTGGAAATTCTCGTCTGGCTTATCTTCTTTGGTTGCAAGATTTGCTTGAACCTGCATTGTTGCCGATGAATTAATTTCTTTCGCAGTATGATCTATTTATCACAAAATATTTCAATTTTTTCTTCCATACCTTTTTAGCTTTTTCCAAATGTTCAAGGGCTACTGTCAAACAACTGTTATCTTTCTTCTGAGCAGCAAGCAATGCTGCGACTGCCAGAATTAGAGACTTAGACAGCATTCTGAGGTTTTCGATTGAATCCTCGAGAGCGCCGTAAAATTCGGAAGCGCACATGAAAAATTCTGCGCAAAGGTCGAAGTCATTTGCTTTGCCCGCCTTTAGTCCACTGTTCCAAGAAGATCCGGCAAACCAGTTTATCTCTTTTTCGGCTGTTATTCCGGAACCAAAGTATTCAATTCCAGACTCCGACAGGCGTTTCTTTGCATATTTCAAGTAGTGCAGAACTTCCGATTGTGCACCGGCGTTGTCCAGGTGGAGACGTATTATGTTCCGCACCACTACGACTTCTTTCGTGGACATTAGCTTCCCCGAATGGTGTAATTTTAGTAAATTTGATAATGCCGAGGTCGCTACTTCGATCGATTTGCAAGCCATGGCTTCGTGTGAGGCTAAGGTAAGATATTCGGGGTCAAAGTCAGTACACTGAAGCATTCTGTTCAGTTGTTTTGTTGCTCCAGGTTCGTCCTTTAGTTGCAGGCAAATTTTAAACTGGAATAAAAGGAAATGTATGAAGATTGAGGATAAAAAATGTACTTTGAAACAATTTGGGAACATATGAACGTGTATTCAAACGAAATTTCCGGGAAATAAATATACCTGTAGAAATATGCAAACAATACTAGGTTCAACCTGCGAACAAAGAAGCAGATTAAAGAAAGAACTTATCGTTGTGTATACAAAGTTTCGGGAATATTCTCAAGTGCTGATAGACAAGGAAACGCGAACATGCAAAAGAAAGAAAGCAAACTTGGAAACAAGCGGATTAATGAACTAATTTGCCATTTTCTTGACAGAAATTTGGGTAATCGGATCAATCGTTACTGTTTAAAGAAAATGTGTGTTAAGAAAGGACTTCTTAATCAACCTTTTCTGCTTCGGAAATGTATTCGTGTGCACGGTCGTATTGCGAGAGGCCGAGGTGACAAAGGCATAGTACGCGGAGAGATTTTGCTCGGCAAACGATGTGCTCTGTGTCGAAAGGAATGTAAAGCATGGATCCTTCAAAGAGTGCGGCGCTGATTTCGTAAAGCTTTGCCCTAAAGAATTCAGATCCACTGCGATAAAACGCAAAGATTACTTATTTATTTAATTTAATTATGGACATTCAAATACACAAACTAGAAAGTCATGCATTTTTCCAATATATTTAAAATTTCTGATATTTTGCCCGAAAGAATCTAGATCAACAGTTATAAAATGCTACCTATTATTGAACACAAATCTGGATGGATATTTAAATGCAAAAAGTACTGGATTTTTTTTTTTTTTTTTTTCAAATCACTTTCTTGCCTGTTCCAAAGGATAGCATGCACGCAGCGCCGTTCACTTGAAGAATGCTCATCCGCCTCTGCTAACAATTTGATAATTCTTTCATCGGTTGCAATCTGCAGTGCCAACGCTACTTTAGCCTTGTAACTTGGATCTGCCGAAGACACATTTCTAAGAATCTTATCAAGAACTCTAACTGGGAGCTCCTTTTTAGAGGGAAAACGATTCTGCAGCCGAAAAAATGCAGATCTGGCAGTTTCCCAACCTCCAGAGCCGGACTGAATAAAGATCTCAACCGCAGAAATACAAATATCTAAAGGCGCTCCACTGTGTCCAAGAAGTGCACCAAGTTCCTTCTCAGCATCCTCACTGAGACCCAAACCTATGTACGCCTTCAAAGCCAGAAACGGAGTCGTTGGATGATCCGACTCGTCTTTGAGAACTGCCACACATTTCAGAACGCTATCAAAATTCTCCACCTGAAGATGAGCCGCGGCAAGATACCGAAGGGTTTTGAGCCTCACATTTTCCAGCAAAACTCTTTCGTCGGACTTCGCCAGGCATTTCACAAGAGCTTCCGAGCAAATCTCAAAAGCCTGGTCTAAAAACTTTACGGAATCACCATCGGCGCTGCCTCCTTCTTCCGTTTTAGCCAACATAGTCTTTCCGTAATACAAATACTGTTCCGCAAGCTCACGGTAACGCTCCGTTGCGTCTAACAAAAGCCCCTTGGCCCTGCCAAGCAAGGTGCAGGTGAGCGTCCTCTGAGACATTTCCCAGGCCGTTCTAGCCCTCGAAATAAGGAGCTCAAACGAAAATTTCCGCCCCTCTTCACCGTCACAAGACAAATTCTCATTTTCCTTGGATTTAGAAATCAGCTCCGTGGCCTTCTCAAAGCACGAGGCAGCGAGTTCAAATTTATGAATTCTGTGCCAAATTACGCCCGTTCTGTGAAAAAAGGTTGCTATCTTGAGCAAACTAGAGGGAATTCCATCCACTTTCCCGGCTATCAGCAGCAAATCGCTTGCGAGATGACGGAGCTTGACATGTTCTTCGTCATATTGTTGCCCGGCTTGCATAGCATTGGCCATGTCTACGCAGGCGTTCCAGAGCCGGTAGCTCAATTTCCACAGTTGCAGCTTCTGGTCTTCTTGCAACAGGGCTTTACACGGCATCAAACGTATCATATACTCCCTTAATTTCTTGATGTTTTCGGCACTCACCATGGGAACAATTTGTTCTATCTGCGCAATCTGTTTCTCCATTTTTGTTACAATTGAAGCAACAGTTCCCAATCCTTCTTCTGCCATTTCTTCGCTTAGAACCTCTGATATGTGCATCTTTACTCATACACGACCAAATTGTTGCGGGTTTCGCAGGGTAACTGCATGCAGGTGCAGGTGCTTGTTTGAAGGGTTGGATGGAGTGGTGGGTGGCAAAGACACGAGCTGGGAGGAATGGTAGCTATGACTCGAATGGATATTTAACGTAATCGTTCACTCGGATGCCGATATCAATTCGCAAACAAATTTAAATAAATTTAAATCTAATGGTGTATATGCCCAGCCGGAGGAGGCTATAGTCTGAGAAATAGGTATAGCCACAAAGAACTCATTACGAGGAATTTTCTATTAATAGTTTTTAAAAAAGCCACCAAGAACTCATTACGAGGAATTTTCTATTAATAGTTTTTATTAAGATATTTTAAGTAGATTTTTTTGGATAATAATAGTTTAATGGGTAAATTTTTCATTATATTAAGTGTTTCTGGAGTTTTTTCAAGTGCTGAATCTATATACAATAAAAAAAAACCAATTTAAATAACAAAAATAAAAATTTTACTTCAATTTTTTTTCAAATTCTAATGCCATAAACTTCAAAAATTCACACTAATTTTTTTTTTTTTTTTTTTTTTTCACTTTGCAGCATCAAAGTTGTTGCCACTAGAATGAGGAACTAAGAATTTAGGTCTGGTTTTTTTCTTTACCTTTTCACATTGATAAACTAGACAAATCCAAGCATGGTTGATATGTTATAAAAATAGTCACATGATTTGAATCAATGATAATTTGATAAGGTCCTAAATCACATGGTTTGATAAGGACTATGCTTTTTAAATATAAATCTTCAGGGAAATCATAATATATTTTGGACTACCAACTGTAGTTCATCATCAGGATTTATTTCTTAATAGACGTATTATCATGTAAGTAGTAACACGCTTTATTTTATTTTGACAAGGATTATAGTTCATTTATTAGTTTAATTAAAAAAAATTAGCGTGTTATAAAATTAGTCATACAAGTAGTAACATGTTTTTAATTTAAAAAGGGTGGATGTGTTATAAAATTAATCATATAAGTAGCAACCAGATTTAAATTAAATTAAATTTCAAGAGTGTTGACGGGTTGTAAAAAATTTATAAAATTGGTTTAAAAAGAAATTAATTTAATTTAATAATAATAATTTATTTTAATTTATTTATATATGTATTTTATATTATAAAAGTTGTTTATCCACTTAATTTTTTTTTTTTAGAGATGGCAGGAGCCGAAGGAGGTGGTGTGATTTATCACTTTGAATAATAAGGAATGTTAGTTTTCTTAAGGATTAGGCATCACTTCAAATAAATTTGAAGAACTATATGCTCTATACTAAGGATTGTTTTAACTAGTAAATCTAAAAGTCCAAAGAGTGACCATATTAGGGGACTCTGTATCTCTAATATTTTATCTATGTTTAGGGCCTCTCCCCCAAATTTAAGATTGAGGAACATCTTCTACATAATTCAATGCATTTACAATAAAATACTTGTGAAACAATGTTGTCATGTCCTAAGAATGAATAATTCAATGGTCGGTCATATGACAAACATTGGTGTGAAGATGAACAAAGGGGATTTAGTTTGGAGAGGGGCAAGGTGATATGCCTCACTTCCCTAACCTTACCATCTATGACCCAATCAACATTAGATTGGTGGCTATCCCGTCATGGGCCTAGGAGAAGCCACAAGACCTATCTGGGCCCTTCATTAGGCATACATTTCTTGCATGCGGACAGAACATATGTTCATGTATCCAGGTGTAAGGTGCATTCATTTCAGATGGCTTCGATCATGAGTAGTCCAGAGAAAGGCATGAAATTTCAATTAGATTTTTTTGGACAAGACGAGCTAGATATGATGGCAGTTTATAGAGAGTTATGGCTTGATAATCCATTGCCTTTATTTAGGATATGCACATGTCACTTCAAGTTCATTGACAGTGAGATGATGGTGTTAATGCAGTTGTGGTGCGATGATGAATTCAGGAGGGAATTATGCTCAGTATGTTTCTTAAGAGGAGAAAAGTTATGGATGGATATGCTTCAAGAGCGAGGTGAGCCTCGACATGTCTTTCTTAGGGTGGAACTCTTACTTTGTGTGCCCCTTGGGTAGCTCGGTGTTCTTATTTAAAGAAGGCAAAGGAGGGATTAGAGGTTCAATGCACCCATCTGATGATAGCTGGCTGATATTTGTCTTGGAACAAAGGAAGAATTTCTTTTGGATGTGGCTTTTTATTCTGGGTCTTGGTTTTATGCTGCAGAGGTATAAACCTGAGTTGTGTGTTCATGAGAAGCATAGTATAGTGATATTCTAGCTTCTCTTTGAGTCTGGCTATCCCTTGTTCTTTAGTTTTAGGTTGGGTTGTTTGATTCTCATTCCTAATCAGAGTTCAATATTGCATTTCCTGCGTTGAAGGGGTGCATGGATTTACTTCATATATGCACAACTTCTTCTGTGCTCAGTTTCTTGAGTTGGCCATCATCCTAGTCTTGTGGCATCTGCTATGTTTCTATTACTCTTGGTTTCACTAGTGAATTGAGTAATGCTCGGGTTGTTCTAAAGAATAATATTTGTTTTGGTTCATATTCTTTTTGTTGTTATCAACGGGTTAGAGGGTTCCTTGAACTCTTTTGGCCTTTGTTCAGCCCTCAGCGTCACAATTTGCAGCATCCTTGTTTTTCAAGCTTAATGAGGTCTTGCTCTTTGGGTCGATTACTTCTTTTGGTGAGCGAGGTAGTCCATTGGATCTTACTTTACTATGGTGAAGGTAGTGGGGGGTTCATACTTATGGAGGATGTTGCTCAATTAACTGGGGGGTTTTCCTTTCATCTTGTTCTCACTCTTCATTTATAGATACCCTTAAGAGGACTCTCTGCTTCTTTGGTCTCCAATGTATTGGTAGTTCCTAGTAATTTGACTAGTGCAAAGTTCCCAGGTAATTGGGAATTTAAATTTGATACTTTGTTGTAGGAAGTGAACTTCATCAGCTTTAAACTCAATCAGTTCTTTGTCATCATGGATGTAATCACAGGGTTCATGAATTTTGAAGAGAAAAGTCAATGCTTGAAATATGAGGTTCTTCATCTCAAAAGTTCAATAGTGGATTTGGAACAATAAAGAAATATGCAAAAAGAGTGGCTTGGTGTGAAGGATGCAAATGATGTCATGGAACCTTAGGACTAAATAAATCGAACCAAAAAGAGGGGTGGTCTCCTCCAAATCAAGAAATTTGAATGTTATGCTGAGCTGTAAATTTTGTTTTTTGTTTGGTATCTTTTGGAGAGTATAATAGTGGATAAATTTTGGACGACTCTCTCTTCTCCAAGATAGTGTATATGTAAATAAATGGTAATGATAGGAGGGCTTTAGATCTTGGATCCATATCTTATGAAGAAGTTCAATAAGATTGTAATCGATGTATACATTGTTTCCTTCACAATAGTTTTTAATCCATATAATGTAACACCCTCTTCCCACATCTACCCAAGTAACCGGCCAACCGGGGTAACACATGTGACGAGAGGCTACTAATATGAGATTCAACCTCCTAGATGACTTTCAGGAAGTGGAACCGACGGAAACATGACAAACAAACCTTACACTGCATCATTGACATCCTGAGGAGGTAACCCAACCTTCCAGGGTCCTATTCCTTGAGGGGGAACTGATTTTTGACCCATTTGAGGCTTATCCGTCGGCATGTAAGGGCAAGGGAGCAGTTATAGAGTCCTATCCGCAGGCTTTCCTTGTCAAGGTAGCAGCTAGGGCCCCAAAAGGTCAGTTTTGTGCCTGCGACTCCGAGATTTGTGCCACATTTTTAGCCCCTGAGCCTAGGTCACTTTCCAGAACTTCCTGTAACTTCGGGAGAGGGTAAATAACAACAAAAAAAATACAAGGAAGCAATCACATCATCGTGAATTCATTCAGACTATGCCCAACCATGACATGAATTTCTTCAAACATGTCACAAACATTGCATCTATAGGTATAAAAAACATATTTAAACATGGGGGTCTCTTACAAATATAAGAATAGCTAAGAAGCATTTATCCCCTACAACATAAGATATGATACAGTCTATTTGACCATAGATACTTGGGTATTCATTTATAGGTAAAAAATAGATAGAGCCATACATAATTGCTAATGATATACATGCTTATAACCAACGTATTAACTGTTAGGTCCCTGTAATTTGTCAGATTTCTAAGACCAAATAAACAAGGGTAAAATCAAACCAACTTTGGAGTCCTAGGACCTAGCCTTCCTGGACTCAGGGAGGGTGCTCTCTATATTTGTATAAAAGATAAAACTTGATTGATTTAGGATGTTGATTTTCGGCTAGTTAAAATGATAGGGATTGTTTGTTTGGTTTTGTTTGGTTGCTTGTCAAGAAAAACAGATAGAGTAAGAGAAGTTCAAACCATTGGGCTATGGAGTCTGTGAAAGGTTTGAAGAGTACAACAACAAATCAAGGGTGTTCCACAGGGCAAGCTAACAAAGCCAAATGGATCTTAATAGCTTATATGGGTGTGAAATGAACACTACGTTGTGAATTTCGTAGCTTTAAAGGGAAATTAAGAATCCTTTAACATATACTAGAACAAGAAGAGACTTTAAGATCATTATTCGTAAGAAAGAACCAAAGGACAGGGCACACCATAAACTTCTTTGGCCAGACTTTACCAAGTAAAATTTAAGGCAACAATCCAACAAATCCTAGAGAGCATGGAACTCCTAAATTCTCTAGCTATTCACTTTCAGATAAAGAAAACATTTAAGATAACAATTCAGTAATGATTAAAGAGCAAGGAACTCCTAAATTCTTCAATCAGGCTTCAAAGACCTTTAAAGTGATTGTTCAAGATAGACCAAAGGACAGGGCAAACCATTAACTTCTTTGGCCAAACTTTAGTAAGTAAACTTCAAAGAAAGGCCTTAAAAACAATATTTCAAGCTACACCAAAAGACAGGGCATACCATAGACTTATTTCAAGACAACAAGCTAGGTGGAACTAGAGAGCAATTAAGAATTATCCAATCAGACCTTGCAGAGGAAAACATTAAGATAAAGAAAGCAGACAGACTTAGGGTGCCAAGACAACATATCCTAATCTAAATTTTTTGTTCTTTTATCAGAGAACGAATGGACAATATGGAAAACAAAAGGAAGCAATTACAAGATCAGAATAACATCACCATTTAACAAAGTTCATGAATCCTGTGAATGTGCTTGTTCCATTGATATCTAGTCCAAAACAGTTACAATGCTCCAAAGACAAACTTCTTTACAACTCAGAGTCTATGCAGTATTCAGCCCATCAACCAACCAACACTAAAATGAATCATTCATGCAGTATTTATCTGCAAAATGAGGAGGTGATCCTAAGTCAGGGTTTCAGATTTTATTTATAATAGAGTTAATGCATTTTTTACCTTTGAGACTGTGTAAGGCCCAAGGAAAAATATTTAAGACAACCTCACTGCAATAATAACTCCTAACTTAACTGTTTGAGCTAACTTTGGAAATATTTGACTTTTAAGGCTTTTTAATAACTTTTGTAATAAATTCTAAGTAGGTGAAAAATATCTCTGACTGTTGTAATAACTGTTGATGTCTTTGTTGAAAGAAAACATGTTGTAGGTGTCCAAATGTGTCTTTTGAAGAAGTAAATGCCCTGGGTTTAGTTATTCGAATTGGTCTTTGTGTAGATTTGCCTTTGTTTTATCTCTTAAAACTCTAGTTTAGGCATTTAACTTGGATTTGCTTTACAAACTCTTCTAATCTGCTTTATCTCTTTTATCTTCATCTATGTCTTTTGATTTGTCTTTAATATTTCTGAGTTTGTGCCTTTAAACTTGATTTGTCTTCTAACCTATGTTTTAGGCCTCTAAACTTGATTTTCCTTTACTGTTTGCTTTATCCCTAAGTGGATTTGATCTTGGAACACTGATAAGATAATGAAATTTTCCTTCACATGGATGCAAACTCATTGTTTTTATCTTCATCACTTTCACTCTGCATGTCTCTCTGCCATGGTAAATCCATTTGGGTATCATCAGCAACATTAGGTCCCAACATTGTGCCCTCTGCAACCATTGCAGGTTCTCCCACTTTACTCTCATTCAATTTCTCTACGTTCTGGAGAAGGTAATGTCCTGTGCCATTAGTAGCATCTTCAAAATATTTTGTAGTTTCCACCATAAAATTCAACTCATCTTTTCCACCTTCTCTGGCCACCTTTTTCAAATATTTAAGTGCATGCAGTTCTTTACAACAATCATCAGTGTTTTATTCTAATTTCTCTATAGTCCTTTCAAGTTCATTAATTTCTGTCCAGTTCACCTTACCTTTTTTCCATATTCCATCAATATTTTCTGATAGACTTTCTTCATGTTTGGCCTTGTGTGCTTCCTCCATGTCATTTTCCTGCAAGTAATCACTACCTTGGTACTCAAATGGACTATCAAGTTATAACCCATGTCATCTATAATACCAAGTTTTTCCCCTTTCCCTTGCTGTAAATTGTTTTCATTCAGGAGTAGACAGTCTACATCATCAATGCTTTCTGTTGATAAATCTTCCAACACCTCTACAGAAGTGATCCCATTTTTCTCACTTGCAGGTTCTGAACTGAGAAGATAATCCTCCTTGGAAATTTTAGGTCCTTCTTGAATAGCCATGTCTTGACATTCTATTACATCTAAGCCAGATTCTAGCAAAGGAAAAGTAGTGCCTGAAACATCCAAGGGTTTTGAGAAGCCAAAAAATGCTTATCATAATCATGTTGTATTGAAGATCCAAAATCCAATGTACTTGACTTATCTAAAGAGCCTACAAAGATAGTTTTGAGACCATCAATGCTTGAGGAATCTAGGGAAAATGGGAAAATAACTTTTCTGCAAGAATACTTCTCCTTAGTTTCCTGAGGTAAACCATGCCTTGAGCTATCTCTGAAGGCTAGAGGGGATCCTGAAGCTAAGAGTTTCACTGGTTGACCAATTAGTCCAGTTCTGTTAACCCCAGACAACATTTCCTCCACCTTTTTCTTCATCTCTTGAGAACGAGCTATATAGTTGAACACTTTTGGTGTTACACTTCCATAATCCTCACTACTCGATTTCATTCTCTTTGTTGATTTGGACTCACTTTTAGGGCTTCTTGGAGGAATTAGGAAGTGTTTTGAACTTGTTTGAGTTGATATATCACTCTACAATCATCCCAGTCTAGGTGTGCAACGCCACTGGTAAGCGCACAGTGCCTCTGCAAACATGCAGCACCTTCACAAATCACAATGTTTCCTTATGGTAAGGGTGCAATGCCAAGGTATAGGCATGCAACACCAGTGTAAATGCGCAATACCTTTACTGTTTGCTTATGGCAAGGGTGCAGTGCCAGTCTCTGTCTCCTCTTGGCAAGAGCACAACGCCTCTCCAAACGCGTAGCGCCGAGCTCCAGGTGTGCAGCGCCAATGTAAACTGCATTGAGGATTTCAGGCAAGGGCGCAACACAAAGTTCCAGGCGCGCATCGCTGGTGCAAACACACAACGCCAAGTGCTGAACGCACATCACCAAGGAACTTGACCCAATTTTTCTCAAAAAACTAAAAAATTCTTCACCTTTTGAAACTTTTGATGCTTTGCAATGGAACAATGGCTCTTTTGAAATGTTTGATAGGCTTTAAAAGCATGTGGATTTTGATCTAACTTTGAAATACCCACTTTTTTGATGTTTGATGTCTTTTTCCTTTTATCACTGATACTCTTTGACATTCTTTTGCTTGCAGGTTGCTGAAGTCATGGAGTTGTCTTTTCATTTGCTCACTGAGGCTTGAAAAAATGGCTTTGACAGCTTGGGAATACATTTATTACATATTATAACATAAAATTACAATTGAAGAAATTCAAATAAAATTACATAAGTGACTTTTTATCAAAATGACATTTTGATGAAAAGGTCTTGAAACTTAAAATACAATCTCTTAAACATAATGAAACCATCAATACGATCTTGTTTCAATCCCTCTCATATGTGTGCTGACCTCATTGGAATGAAGGAAAGACCTTGATAAATTCCAAACCCTCATGACCTAGTGAAAATGCTTTTGACTTGATTTTGAATGAGATTTTGACTTAAATATTTTCAAGTGAAAACAAAGCATTGTCATAAGTGTTATTATGCTCAAGGGGACATGGGAATGAGTCAAAAACAGGAAAAATTAGAGGGAGGATGGAGTTTCTTGACAAGGAAAACCACCAGCAGAACAATTCAAATCATGACCTAAATGGAATGATGAAAAAATTATTCAGTATGAGACACATGCAAATGTGTTTTGATCCCCGGTGGAAGTATGCAAAGAATGACACTAACAGAAAGGTGAAGATGAGGAAAATAAGCCCAAAATGAATTCTTTTAAGAGCAGCAAGGTGATTTTGAAAAGACCAACTGAGGAATAGTGAAAAAAAGGTTTTATGAGGATAATGAAGGGAGTCAGATTCTTTAAGATAGCTGATAGGCAAAGAATGATATCTTTAGCTGATTGTAATAAATCCATAGTCACCTAGTGAATCTGTAGAATACATGAGGATAACAGTGGTTCCAGCTGGGGAGGGCAGCTCCTTTAGGAGGTGTCAAGAACCTTAGAGTTTAGATCTCTAGAATTTTTAGATCAGTGCCTCGCTTGTACTTGGCAGATTCCTCTTTCTTCAATTTTTGATTTGTTGTTGTTCTTGGAAGCTATGATCTTTTTAAATGTCTGAAATCATGCTTTGCTGCAACTCAACTCTACCTACCCATCATACTTTTTCTAACATTTTTTCTTCATTTGGGTGCATTTGGACTGGCAAACCTTTGATGTTATTTTTCTTTTGAAAGCATAAAACTATCTATTTCTATCCTTATAACATCCAAAGGCTCAGATTAGACTGATGAGATATTTTTATTCTCTACCTAATCTACTTATCTGTCAAGATTAAAAAATTTGACAGATCCTCATTCTATAATCTATTAATATGAAATTTAAAACATGACTAAATCAAGATTAAGCATTTTGATTGCCATGAATTGTGGCATTCTGGACAAGCTGCACACAATATTTATTTTTCAAAAGTAAAACTAGAAACTTGAGGGTAAAAATTTTCATTTATCCCTCTCTCTCCTTTTGGTTCAGATTTGAACTTTGGAACTAATTTATTTTTCTAACCTATTCTACTGATAAGCCAAGTTTAAACAATTTGACAAATCTTCATTTTCTAACTTATCAGCAAAAATTCAAAATTTTTTCAATCATGATTAGACTGTATGACTGAACAAGACTTCCTTTCTCGAAAGTAGTGGCATTTGGACTTGCACACTTTCAGAAACATTCTTTTTTTTTTGATATGGGGCTTTACCTTTTCTTTTATCTGCCCTCTTTTCTTCTTTTCTTTGTTTTTTTGTGTTTATCTTTCTGATATTTTATTCAAGCAATGTTATGTACAATGAATAAAGCTTTAAACTAGGAACTTCAACAAAAATGATGCTTCAACATCCTGCCATTGACAGGACCTCCATATAATTATGTTCCATCCATTTCTTGTAGAAATAATGGTTTGTTACATCTTGCTGAGTGGATGATGTATGGACCCTTCCATAGATTGTCAAATTTCCCATGCTTGCCTTTGTCCTATTTTCTTGAATCCCACTTCAGCACTTTGTCTCTAATGTTGAAGTCATCTACTTTGGTCCTTTTGTCAAAAGGATTCTTGATGTTTTCTTGCATTTGATGTGTTATGTTGTATACTTATTCCCTTGATTGCTGCAATTGAATGGTTTGGTTCAGCCTCCTTTGTATATCATTCTCCTCTGACTGTACCTCTTGAATAATATTCATCATTGGGACTCCCAAGGATGTTGGAAAAACTGCATCCATGCCATACACTAGCTGATAGGGAGACATATTAATTGATTTCTTGTTTGTTAATCTGTCTGCCCATAGTGCATGCACCAATTTGTTATGCCATGACTTTTTGTTCTCTTCCAGCAATTTCTTGATGATATTTACCAAACTTTTGTTACGGGACTCAGCCAACCCATTACCTTGAGGGTAATAAGCTGTAGAATGCCCTCATGTAACGTGATACTTGTGGCAAAAGTCCACCATTCTCTTGGATCTAAAGGAAGCAACATTATCAGTGATGATTTTTCTTGGACATCCAAACCTGGACAAAATATTGGTTTCAAGGAATTTGATGATTACCGAGTCAGTGACAGTCCTTTAAGAGATGGCTTCTATCCTTTTGGTGAAATAGTCAGTTGCAGTGAGGATCCATTTATGTTGAGCAGAGGAGGAAGGGTGGATTTATCCAATGAAATATAAACCCCATTGTTGAAAAGGAGTTTCAAAACTGATAGGTTATAAAGGAAAAGGCAGTAGTTTTCTCTTTCCCTCAAAGATTTGGCATTTATGGCAAGTCACTACTAGCTTGTGAATATCAGGGAAAAGAGTGGGCCAATAAAAACCAACTCTAAGGATTTTGTTGGCAGTGGTTTTCCAATAGAGATGACCTCCACATTCTCCTTCATGAAACTCATGCATGATTCTATTTGCATCTTCTTCAAGTAAACATTTAAGCAGGATACCAATAGAATTTTTCCAATATAAAGCTTTATCTAGAATGCAAAAATTTACAGTTTTTAGTTTCAAGAATCTGGCCTTTGTTTTGGACAAACCAGGAGGAGCATTTAGATTAAAGAGCACATATAATATATCAACATACTAGAGTGAGTTTAGAAATGCTTCTTCAATAGGTGGAGTCGCCAGCTCCTATTGTTCATCCAAGGAATGTATCATGTTTATGTCCAATTCTTGAAAGTTTGTGTCAGCCATTAGTTTGGCTAGTCCTTGCCCTTTGATTAGCTTGGTGGGCTTGATTTCCAGATCATACTCTAAGATGACAACAATCCACTTACCTCTTTTACCATCAGGATCCTGAGTTAGTATGTCCTTAACAATTGCACGAGGAACAAAATAAATGACATGTGAAGGCAATATGTAAACTTTGAAATCTTTTAATGCTTTGATTAAGGTAAAAGATTGTTTTTCCATAATGTTATATTTCAGAGGTGCATCTCTTAGTGCCTTGCTGAAGAAAGCTATGGGCCGTTATTGTCCCATTACGTTCTTTTGTATTAATACTGCAACAATTGTGTGTTCTGATGCAAATGAGAAGATGAAGAAGTCCTTAGTGAAGTCAGGGCTGATGAGGACTGGTGTTTGGGTGAGAGATTGTTTTACCCAGTCAAAGGATTGTTTTGCCTCTGTGGTTCATTTTACTCCTATTCCTCTTTTCAACATGTTAGTAATGTTTCTTAAGAGTTCTGCAAGGTTTGGTATGAACCTTATTAAGAATTTGATCTTTCCAATGAAAGATTGCAGCTCTTTGATGTTCCTAGGGTGACTGATTTGCAAGATCCCCTCAATTCTCTTTGGGTCTATCTTAATCCCTTCTTCAGATATGATATGGCCTAAAAGTTTTCCTTCTTGAAGACCAAACAAATTTTTCTTAGGATTTAAAGATAAACCATACTTTCTACATTTTTCAAGGACCTTTCTTAGGTGAACTAGGCGTTCTTCATCAGTTTTTGAATAGACAGTTACGTCATCAAGGTATATCACAATGAAGTAACCTATTTCTTCGAAAAAATAAATGTCCATGGCTCTTTGAAAAGTGGCCCCAACATTCATTAACCCAAAAGGAATTTTGACATACATGAAGGTGCCCCAAGGTGTAGTGAAGGCGGTTTTGTGTAGATCATCTGGATGTACTAGCACCTGATTATACCCTGAAAAACCATCAAGCAAAGATATTATTTTGGAGCCTAATACCTTTTGCAGTATATGATCCATATTCGGTAAAGGGTAGTTGTCTTTCAGGGAGGCTTTGTTTAAATTTCTGAAGTCTATGCATAGCCTAATTTCCCCTGTTTTCTTCCTCACTGATACAAGATTCGAGACCCATTCCGAGTACCTGAGTGGGACTATTATTCCAGCATCATACATTTTTTTTATTTCTTTCTCAACCAGAGGCATTAGGACAAGGTTTATTCTGCCCAATTTCTGCTTAAATGGTTTTTCGTTTTCCCTAAGAGGAATCTTATGTTGAATTATGCTTGTATCATAGGACTTCATGTCCTCATATCCTCATGCAAACACATCATTAAATTATTTGAACAACTCAATGTATTTCTGTTTTATAAGAGCTAGTAGTGTTTTGGAAAATTTTATTATTTTAGGCTCTTCCTCACTGCCTATGTTGCATTCTTCTACATCTGTTTCAGTGGATTCTATTTTAGGCTTCCTAGCAACATCATTGAAATCAAATAGTTCTTCTAAGGGGACAAATCCCCTTGGCAATATATTGTCTTTGCATTGCAATACCTCAAGGTCCTTTTTATCTGGATTTTCACATAGTTCTGCCTCATGAGGGTATTCTAATAGATTTATATCAACAGCATAAGGTGGCTTTGTTTTGTGTGTATTTTCCTTAGCAAAGTAGTACTTTTCATGATCCGAGTCTGATTTTGGCATTTCAAACTCATTTATGGGTTGCAGGAAGTCTTCAATCTGTTTTCCACTTCCAAAAACTTGCCAATAATCTATGTTATCAGGGACTACTAGTCTGTATTTGACTTTTACTGTGTATTGTTCATTGACATGAGGCAGTTTACAAGTGTTGGAAACAAAGGATAGTCCATTTTCAAGGTTGTTTTGAGTTCTTGGGATAGAGGTAAGTTCATATTTTTCAAATGTTTTTAGGAGGTCTAAGGAAGCATTTATATATTCTCTTAACCTGGGATTTTTGGCTGAATATTCTCTTTTAATTTTCCTAATAATTAGCTCAGAATCTCCCTGAACGGAAATCTTCTTAGCTCCTATATTTTTCAACAATTGTAAACCTAGGAGAAGAGCTTCATATTATGCAATATTGTTTGTACATTGAAAATCCAGCTTATAAGAGTGACCTTCATTAGTGTTGTGTATCCAAACACCTGCTCTTGAACCAGCTTTGCCACAAGAGCTATCAAAGCTCATGTTCCAAAGAGTTTCAAGTTTAGATTTACCATTATGTTGTTCTTCATTTGGTGTTTGGTTTGATTATTTTGACTGATCTTTCTCTTCCTCTTTTCTATCTAATTGTTCATTAATTTCATCTTCATTGTACAAAATAAATGAATAAAGGTCTGAATGGACAGAATAAAGAGGGGTGTTTTTTGGCTTATCTTGGCTGCTTACCATGTATTTCATGTGAGTTTCTCTATACAATACTCTTGTTTGGTTAAAGATTGGAATGGTAGCATATTTCATGTCCATTTGGAGGGTTCCTTGGAGTTTGGCTCCCCATGATCTTGATAAAAGCATGCCATATTTTGGGAAATGTTAGGCACTACAATATCCATTACAAGGCTCTTGGCTAGTATTTGTGCCAGATTAACACATAGATCTTTGATTAGGCCCAACCATTTAACTCTACTTGAATCAAAAGAGTACAAGTATTTGTATGGTCTGGTTATTTCAAGGTCCAATCTTTCCATTACTACCTTTGGCATGAGGTTATGTGAAGCACCAAAATCTAGCATGGCATTGTGTAGGATTTTGTCATGGATGTTCAAAATGACATAGAATGGAGGTACACCTCCCTCTTGAAACTTTCCCTCTACCTCTGGTCCAAACAACAATTCTGGCTTGTCATCACTCAAATTTAGAGTATCAGTGTTATTTCCTATGTTTAAATCCTTCAAAACTTGAGATATATATACATCTTGATTCATTAATTTAGTAAGGGGTATGGCTATTTTTATCAGAAATTTCACTTTCAATACTGAATGGTGTCTGTGTTCTTGGTAGTTTTAAATAAGTTTTATTAGACATTGTTTTTTCAGCAAATTTAGCTTGCTGATTTTTATTTGGAATCTCAGTTAAAACCGTTTTTTTAGGGCCACTAGTTGATGTACTAGGGTAGCTTTGGTCACCATCCTGTTGGTTGATTTTGTTTTTTATTTGATCATAATTCTTAGCCATTGTGATTGTATTTTCTGTTGTCTTTTTAGGAGTGTTTTCAGGGGTCTTCCTAGCAGAAATTTCTAGTTTGTTCCTCTTGGGGATATCTTGGGTTGTCCTACTTTTGAGGCGATACTGCCTATGAACCTCCATGATAGCATTTTCAAATCCTAATTTGTATTCTTCAGAATCCTCATATGTTCTTTCATCTTGTTTTGAGGAAAAAAAACCTTTTTCTTCTTCTGTGAGAAAAACAACGTCCTCATTATCAGAGCCTGTTAGATTTACATGGTTTTCTTCTGGCTCCTTAGTCTCTATCTCCTCTTCATCTACACAGTTTTCTTGGAAAGGAGGTCTGATTTTCTGGTCAGTTTCTCTTTGTCTTATTTGAGGAGGATCTCTTCTGAAGTTTTGGTTTTTGTTTTTTTTTTGAGTATTTGTTTAGTTTTCCCTAGGGGGTTCTCTTTCATTTAAGTTAATTCTCTCCATCATCCTTTCCATTTTCCTAACTAGATTGTCAATTTTAGCATCAGATGTGGCGGCCATAGGTTCCTCTTTGTATGTAACCCTCTTTTTTGTTCTCATCCTATCCCTTTTAGCAATTATATTGGCTTCTACACTTACTGCTCCCCTTTGCATGTCTTCTAAGGTAAGGGGATCTCTTTCTCTTAATTGGTAAGCCATTTCTGGATCAAATCCATCTGGAAATTTTACTAGGGCTATGCCTTGTGGGGGTTTCATGTGGGGAGGAAGTGCATTATATACACTATTGAACCTAGTGTAGTAGTCTTGAACACTCTCCCTAACATTTCTTTTAAGGTTCTCATACTCTGATAAGATTTAAAGAGGATTTTTCTTAGTCTCCCACTTGTCTATGAATACTTGATGAAGGGAAGGGAGGTCATGAATGCTATTAGGGGTTAAGCTCTTGAACCATTTCTTTGCTTCTCCCCCAAAAATTTGGGCAAAAATTCTCATTTGTATGGTCTCATCTTCTAATTATTGGTAATCAAAAGCATCATTCATCTTTTCTACATGTTTTTGGGCAGTTGTAGGATCAGTCCCATTAAAGTGAGGGATTCTAGATTGATAGTCCTATGGCATAGTTATTAAAGGTTGTGGTAGTACCAATGGGGCATACCATGCTGCCCTGTTTTGAGGTAAAGGAACCCAAGGAGGATTTATAAGAGGAGGGTTTATGAGTGGAGGTGGAGGATGAAATGGAGAGGTTTGAACAATGGATGTATGAGTGGGGGTAATAGATGTACTTGGACCAGTTAGCTAATATTGAGTAAATTTGGAACGAAAGGAGTCAAAGTGTTGGAGAAGCTGAAGATCAGGAGGAGTGGAAGGAGAGGCTTCTCTACTGACTCTGCTGTAAGCTGGTAGGCTCAAGATTTTTTTGGTCTATCCAACTTTGAGACTTAGTTCTGAATAGGTTTCTTCTATGGTGTAAGTAAAATTGGGTATCTTGCAAGGATGTAAGGTTTTTAGGAAAGGAACTTGCTTTGTGAATTAGTCTGACAATAGTTGAATCTTCAATCCTAGAAGTTTTTCTTAAGATTATTTCTGGGTCTTCAACTATAGTAGGAGGGTTTGGGTCAGGGTGAGATCTGGTGCAGATTCTTTGTGAAGCCAGATTTCAAACCTGTAATACAGAGAGGCTAAAAACTTGTAATAGTTTGAAAACAAACCAATCTGAAATATTACTGAATTCACACAATATGTGACAGGGTTTTATACTATTAGGATTATTAATACATTCCCAAGGGAGTCTGTGAGAACCAGTGGAATTAACATGCCTATTGAAAACCAGTGGAGTCACCAGGTGGATGATGTTAACTATTTTGAGGATTTTTTTGTTGTCCACCATCAACAATTGGATACCAATCTTGAGATATTTTTGGGTTTTCAAAGTTATTTATATAACACTAAGATTTTCAATGAGTGTTTATGTCCCCAGCGGAGTCGCCATTATGTTAGGTCCCTATAATTTATTAGATTGGTAAGACCAAATAAACAAGGGTAACATCAAACCAACTTTGGAGTCCTGGTACCTAGCCTTCCTGGACTCAGAGAGGGCTCTCTCTATATTTTTATAAAAGATAAAACTATGATTGATTTAGGACGTTGATTTTAGGCTAGTTAAAATGATAGGGATTGTTTGTTCAATTTTGTTTGGTTGCTTGTCAAGAAGAACATATAGAGTAAGAGAAGTTCAAACCATTGGGCCAGGGAGTCTGTGAAAGGCTTGAAGAGTACAACAACAAATCAAGGGTGTTCCACAGGGCAAGCTAACAAAGCCAAATGGATCTTAATAGCTTATGTGGGTGTGAAATGAACACTAAGTTGTGAATTTAGTAGCTTTAAAGGGAAATTAAGAATCCTTTAACATATACTAGAACAAGAAGAGTCTTTAAGATCACTATTCTTAAGAAATAACCAAAGGACAAGGCACACCATAAACTTCTTTGGCCAGAATTTACCAAGTAAAATTTAAGGCAACAATCCAACAATCCTAGAGAGCAGGGAACTCCTAATTTCTCTAGATATTCACTTTCAAATAAAGAAAACATTTAAGATAACAATTCAGTAATGATTAAAGAGAAGGGAACTCCTAAATTCTTCAATTAGGCTTCAAAGACCTTTAAAGTGACTGTTCAAGATAGACCAAAGGACAGGGAAAACCATTAACTTCTTTGGCCAAACTCTAGTAAGTAAAATTCAAAGAAAGGCCTTAAAAACAATATTTCAAGCCACACCAAAGGATAGGGCATACCATAGACTTATTTGGCTTGACTCTTATTAAATCATTTACAAGACAACAAGCTAGGTGGAATGAGAGAGAAATTAAGAATTCTCTAATCAGATCTTGCAGAGGAAAACCTTAAGATAAATAAAGCAGACAAACTTAGGGTGCCAAGACAACATATCCTAATCTAAAATTTATGTTCTTTTATCAGAGAAAGGATGGACAATATGGAAAACAGAAGGAAGCAATTACAAGATCAGAATACATCACCATATAACAAAGTTCATGAATCATATGAATGTGCTTGTTCCATTGATATCCAGTCCAAAACACTTACAATGCTCTAAAGCCAAAATTATTTACAACTCAAAGTCTATGCAGTATTCAGCCCAACAGCCAAACAACACTAAAATGAATCATTCATGCAGTATTTATCTGCAAAATGAGGAGGTGATCCCAAGTTAGGGTTTTAGATTTTATTTATTACATAGTTAATGCATTTTTTACCTTTGAGACCATGCAAGGCCCAAGGAAAAATATTTAAGATAACCTCACTACAATAATAACTCCTAACTTAACTGTTTGAGCTAACTTTGGAAATATTTTACTTTTAAGGCTTTTTAATAACTTTTGTAATAAATGTTGGGTAGGTGAAAAATATCTCTGATTGTTGTAATAACTGTTGATGTCTTTGTTGAAAGAAAACATGTTGTAGGTGTCCAAATGTGTCTTTTGAAGAAGTAAATGCCCTGGGTTTAGTTATTCAAAATGGTCTTTGTGTAGATCTACCTTTCTTTTGTCTCTTAAAACATTGTTTTAGGCGTTTAACTTGGATTTTATTTACAAACTCTTCTAATCTGCTTTATCTCTTTTATCTCCATCTCTATCTTTTGATTTGTCTTTAATATTTCTGAGTTTGTGCCTTTAAACCTGATTTGTCTTCTAACCTCTGTTTTAGGCCTCTAAACCTGATTTTCCTTTACTATTTTCTTCATCCCTGAGTGGATTTGATCTTGGAACACTGATAAGATAATGACATTTTCCTTCACATGGATGCAAACTCATTGTTTTTATCTTCATCACTTTCACTTTGCATGTCTCTCTGCCATGGTAAATCCATTTGGGTATCATCAGCAACATCAAGTCCCAACATTGCGCCCTCTGCAACCATTGCAGGTTCTCCCACTTTACCCTCATTAAATTTCTCTGTGTTCTGGAGAAGGTAATGTCTTGTGCCATTAGTAGCATCTTCAAAATATTCTGTAGTTTCCACCATAAAATTCAACTCATCTTTTCCACCTTCTCTGGACACCTTTTCAAAATCTCTAAGTGCCTGCAGTTCTTTATAGCAATCATCAGTGGTGTCTTCTAATTTCTCTATAGTCCTTTCAAGTTCATTCATTTCTATCCAGTTCACCTTACCTTTTTTCCATATTCCATCAATATTTTCTGAGACTTTCTTCCTGTTTGGCCTTGTGTGCTTCCTCCATGTCATTTTCCTGCAAGTAATCACTACCTTGGCACTCAAATGGACTATCAAGTTTATAACCCGTGTCATCTATAAGACCAAGTTTTTCCCCTTTCCCTTGTTGTAAATTTTTTTCATTCAGGAGTAGACAGTCTACATCATTAGTGCTTTCTGCTGATAAATATTCCAACACCTCTACAGAAGTGCTAAACTTTGTCCCATTTTTCTCACTTGCAGGTTATAAAATGAGAAGATAATCCTCCTTGGAAATTTTAGGTCCTTCTTGAATAGCCATGTCGTGACATTCTATTACATTTGAGCCAAATTCTAGAAAAGTAAAAGCAGTGCCTGAAACATCCAAGGGTTTTGAGGAGCCAAAAAATTCTTATCATAATCATGTTGTATGGAAGATCCAAAATCCAATTTACTTGATTTATCTAAAGAGCTTATAGAGATAGTTTTGAGACCATCAATGCTTGAGGACTCTGGGGAACATGGGAAAAGAAATTTTATGCAAGAATACTTATCCTTAGTTTCTTGAGGTAAACCATGCCTTGAGCAATCTTTGAAGGCTAGAGGGGATCTGAAGCTAAGAGTTTCACTGGTTGACCAATTAGTCTTGTTCTGTTAACCCTAGACAACACTTCCTCCATCTTTTTCTTCATCACTTGAGAACGAGTTGTATAGTTGAACACATCTGGTGTTACACTTCCATAATCCTCACTACTCAATTTAATTATCTTTGTTGATTTGGACTCACTTTTAGGCCTTCTTGGAGGAATTAGGAAGTGTTTTGAACTTGTTTGAGTTGATAAATCACTCTACAATCGTCCCATTCTAGGCGCACAATGCCATTGGCAAGTGTGCAACGCCTCTACAAATGCGCAACGACTTCACAAATCACATTGTTTCCTCGTGGTAAGGGCGCAACGCCGATGTAAATGCATAGTAGCTTCACTATTTTCTTATGGCAAGGGCGCAACGCCTATCCAAACAAGCGATACTAAGCTCCAGGTGCGTAGCGCCAATGTAAACTATGTTGAATATTTCAGGAAAGGGCGCAACGTCAAGTTCCAAGCGCGCAGCGCTGGTGCAAACGTGCATCGCCAAGGAACTGGACCCAAATTTTCTCAAAAAACTCACAAATTATTCACCTTTTGAAACTTTTGATGCTTTTTAAGGGAAAAATGGCTCTTTTATAATGTTTGATAGGCTTTATAAGCATGTGGATTTTTATCTGACTTTGAAATACCCACTTTTCTGATGTTTGATGTCTTCTTCCTTTTATCGTTGATACTCTCTGACATTCTTTTGATTGCAGGTTGCTGAAGTCATGGAGTTTTCTTTTCATTTGCTCACTGAGGCTTGACAAAATGGCTTTGACAGCTTGGGAATACATTTATTACATATTATAACATAAAATTACAATTGGAGAAATTTAAATAAAATTACATACGTGACTTTTTATCAAAATGACATTTTGATAAAAAGGTCATGCAACTGAAAATACAATCTCTAAAACATAATGAAACCATCAAGATGATCTTGTTTCAATCCTTCTCATATGTGTGCTGACCTCATTAGAATGAAGGAAAGACTTGATAAATTCCAAACCCTAATGACCTAGTGAAAATGCTCTTGACCTGATTTTGAATGAAATTTTGACTTAAATATTTTCAAGTGAAAATAGAACATTTTCATAAGTGCTATTATGCTCAAGGGGACATGGGAATGAGTCAGAAATAGGAAATCTTAGAGGGAGGATGGAGTTTCTTGACAAGGACAACCACCAGCGGAACAATTCAAATCATGACATAAATGGAATGATGAAAATTTTATTCAGTATGAGACACCTAAGATGCACATGAAAATGTGTTTTGATCCCCGATGGAAGTATGCAAAGATTGACACTAACAAAAGGGTGAAGATGAGGAAAATAAGCCCAAAATGAATTCTTTTAAGAGCAACAAGGTGACTTTGAGAAGACCAACTGAGGAATAGTGAAAAAAAGGTTTTATGAGGATAATGAAGGCAGTGAGATTCTTAAAGATAGCTAATAGGCAAAGAATATTATCTTTAGCTGATTGTAATAAATCCATAGTCACCTAGTGAATCTGTAGAATACAGGAGGATAACATTAACAACATAAATACAATGGATATAACAAAAAATGAATACATACATAATCCAATACATTTGCATATCGAATACTAGAGGAATGAGCTCTTCATTACTGAATTTAAAAATCAACCGGAGATGGGACTCCCATGTTCCACCTGACTGACCATAGAATGGCTGAGCCAAGCCTCACTTCAACCAATCACTCACATTCCATATTCCAATCATGAATGTGGGATTTCATCAAACGCATAAATCAACACCAAACCGGGGCTCCAGAGACCTAACCATCTTAACCCCAAAAATGGTGATTCCAACTCACGGTCGGACATCACTAACCATCACAGATTGGTCTCCACCCAAGTTGCTCCAAGGCTGTAGAGTGTTTGTTCCAACGAAGGCTCCATGACTAGTAAATCAACCCCAGCTGTTTCCGGGCTCCAAAGCATTTGTCTAACCAAGGCTCTAGGACTAGTAAATCAATCCCAGTTGTTCCCGGGCTCTAAAGCATTTGTCCAACCAAGGCTCTCGGACTAGTAACTCAACCCAACAATTGTCTGTCGGGTTCTAGAGTGTTTGTCCAACCAAGGCTCCAGGAACTAATAACTCAACCCAATAGCTAAAGGAATCATGAGAACCGACCAAAAAACAATCAAATGGAAACAAACCCACAATACCATGGTTTTCTAGGAAATGGCAAGGCTAGGAAAATCCACATGCATATGCATGCATGCCAAAACTAGTGAGGAAAACGTACATGCAACTTGGTACCTGCAATCAAATCTCATTGTAGCTTTTGATCCCGATGTCCACCTACGCTTTCCTGCTCTTCCTTTTCCTTCTTTCTCCAAATCACCAAGTACCCACACTCTCCAAGAGTGATCCAAGAAAACTCTAAGTATCCAAGAGTATTAGAGAGAGAGAGAGAGAGAATAATGAGAGAGATCCAAAAATGTGCTAACAAAAGGTACCAACTTATCCTCAGAAGCCTTTTTATCTTAGAGGCCTCTATTTTCTTCATTTTCCATATTTTCCTTCATTTACCTCCTGACATTCAACTTGTGACATTTCATTCCCTTTTCTCATAATTTCCATTATTTTCATAAATAAATGCGCAAAAAATATTTTTCGCCTCCATAATGCCTTTTCCAATTTCCTTAGCCATAATAAACCATGTGAACACCCGCACTAGGATGTTTTTCCCAACATTCAGCTTGTAATACGTGTCGCACCAACCATGGTTATTATTTTTACTTTATTACATGGAATTTTCACTAGGGTTGTTACAGAACCCTCCCCCTTGGGGGACACTGTCCTCGGTGTTCAATCACACATATATCTCAGCAACACCACTGAAAAACAAACATAATTCCCATGGAGCTTTATAAAATAGCTCGATGTAGTATTTACAATGATCGACCTACTGAAAATAAAACCAACATGACATCATAACAACATGACAACTATAATGACATGACACCATACCGCTTATTAGAGCTTTATAACATAGATCATGGCGGTATTTACATCCATATACATATGTACATACATCCAACCATCACATCAAAACATATACCAAAACATCGCCAAAACATATGCTAAACAAAACAAACATCACACGAAATACTAGAGATTTTCGATGGTGCTGAATCTATTTCCACCATCAAAAAAACGATTCAAACACTCCAATTACCTGATTTTTTGAAATTATTTTACCAAATTCCAGCAAAAAACTATCATCCAAACTATTTTGTTGCGTCAATAGAAAACTCTTGATTTATATGTTATAAAAATAGTCACATGATTTAAATCAATAATGATTTGATAAGGTCCTAAATCACATGATTTGATAAGGACTATGCTATACATTTATTAATTTAATATTTAAAAATGTGGACGTGTTACCATATAAGTAGTAACATGTTTTTAGTTTAAAAAGGTTGGATGTGTTATAAAATTAATCATATAAGTAGTAACAAGATTTAAATTAATTTAAATTTCAAGAGGGTTGATGGGTTGTACAAAAATTATAAAATTTGTTTAATAAAAAAAATTACTTTAGTTTAATAATAATACTTTATTTTATTTTACTAACATATGTATTTTATATTATAAAAGTTGCTTATACACCTAAAAAAAGTTTTATAGAGGTGGTTGGAGTTGAAGGAGGGGATTTAATTTATCACCTTGAATAATGAGGAATATTAATTTATTTAAGGATTAGGCATTGATTCAAATAAATTTGAAGAATCATATGCTCTATACCAAGGATTGTTTCAATTGGTAAATTTGAAAGTCTAAGAATTGGCCTTATTAGAGGATTTTGCTTCTCTGATATTTCATCTTTGTTTAGGGTTTTTCCCCAAAATTGAGACCGAGGAACATCTTCTACATAATTCAATGCCTTTACAATAAATAGTTGTGAAACGATGTTGTCATGTCTTAAGAATGAATAATTCAATGGTCGGTCATATGGAAAACATTGGTGTGAAGATGAACAAATGGGATTTAGTTTGGAGAAGGGCAAGGGGATATGCCTCACTTCCCTACCTTCCCATCTATGACCAAATCAACATTAGTCTGGTGGCTCTCCCATCATGGGCTTGGGAGAAGCCATGAGACCTATCTAGGCCCTTCATTAGGCAGACACTTCTTGCATGTGGAAAAACCATATGTTTATGTACCCAAGTGTAAGGTGCATTCATTTCAGATGGCTTCAATCATGAGAAATCCAGATAAAGACATGAAATTTCACCTAGAATTTGTTGGAAAAGACGAGCTAGATATGATGACCATTTATGGAGATTTATGTGCAGAAACTATACAAACAATATGTATATCAATGGATTCAATCCGATCATGCGATATACTAAAGCAAGATACTGAATCCTTCTACAAATAAATTTCGAAAAATAAACACGATCACCAATCACAACAAATAAAGAAAGAAGAAAATAAAACCACAACACAAATATTTTCTCGAGGAAAGCTTGCTGCTCAAAACCCCTCTATCTTCTATTTTATATTCACCAAGGAATCTTGAAACAATTACAATGCACTCTTCTCACAAGAGTCTCACGCACTCTCACAACTGTCTCACACTCATCCAGACATAATCAACCAACACTTAGCCAATTTTCAGCCTCTGCTCAGCCCACCTTGCTTGCACAATTCATGTGGAATGCAATCCCTATTCTTTAGGAAATTCAGCCTTCCAAAATGTGCAATACTCATGGTAAATCCTATGGATGTTTTACTGCATGTAGGCAGCTTGCTAATCATACAACTGAAAGTTAACATCCCTTTAACCTTTGTCTCAACTAGGTCTCCATTAGAACTGACATGCATGCAACTATTAATAGTAAATCATCAGTTGCATGACAAATCACTGCATGTGAATTAAATCTAATTTAATTCACTTGAAATCTCACTAGTGCAACAAACAGTTATAGCTAGTTCAAGTAACTTCAACTCAATAAATTGAGTTAAATGATTTCTCATGCATTAAACTAATGCACTAACTGCAACTCGAACTCCATAACTAATAGAATCACTCTGCATGCCTCACTAACCAACCTCAACTCGAAATTCATGAGCTAACTGGGTTTATCACACTTAGTTAACTTTTACAAGTGATTATGAGATAAGATTACATTTTATTGTCCAATTTAATTAAGGGAAAATTAAATTAGACACACATTTCTTGTTGACTTTTCAACACTCCCTCTCAATAAGAAAGGGATTATCTGCCACCCCGATCCTGTCTCTATGGTATTCAAATTTTCTCATGAATAGCACCTTCGTCAGAATATCTGCATCCTGATCTTCCGTGGGAATGTACTGAAGTAACATAATGCACCTCTGAACACAATCTCTGAGATGGTGGTACCGGATGTCTATGTGGTTGGAACTATCATGGAATACTAGTTTAACCAAGTGTTTAATGCAACTCTGGTTATCACAATGTATCACTGTCGGATCCATCTGAGAACCAAAAAAACCAACCCAGATCTTCCTCATCCAGATGGCCTCACATGCAGCCTGAATTGCTGCCATGTACTCTGCCTTGGCTGAACTGAGTGCCATAAATCGTTGATTCCTACTGTACCAAGAAACTGTTGTCGATCCTATGTTGAATATCCCTCCTAATGTGCTCTTTTTGTCTAATGGACTGCCTGCCTAATCTGCATCGGTGAAGCCTTGAAGCTTCACCCCCTCTATCTGTCTGTACCATAATCCATACTTTGTAGTGCCCCTGAGATATCTCAAGACATGCTTCCCCGCCTTCCAAAAGAGCTTGGTCGGCTTATACATAACTTGACTCAGCTGGTTAACAACACAGAAAATGTTTGGTCTAGTTTTCACCAAGTACATCAGTGAACCCACAAGCTTCCTCTAAACAGTAGCATCCACTACCTCATCTGAAGTAGAATCCTCCTTCCTTCAGTTTCCTGGAAGAGGAGTCTCCATGGGTTTACAACTCTCCATGTGAAACTTACTCACAATATCTTTGGCATACTTGCCTTGAGAAACAAATAGCTCACCATCCCATTTCCATATTTCCAAACGAAGGAAATAGTGAAGGAGTCCCATGTCCTTCATCTCAAACTCTCTTGCAAGATCCTCCTTGCAAGAAATTATGAGCTGCTCATCCCCTATCAAAATTAGATCATCAACATAAAGTACGATAATTAAGAGCTTGCCATCAACCACAATTTGGTACAGGTTCGCATTCGCTTCACTCTTTGTGAAGCCCAACCCGGTGAAATAGATATCAATCATGGTGTACTAAGCACGAGGTGATTGCTTCAGCCCATACAGTGCTCTCTTATGTCTACACACATGTGAATCACCATCAAAGGTCTCAAAAACTTCTGGCTGCTCTATGTACACTTCTTCCTCAATAAATCCAACGAGAAACGTAGTTTTCACATCCATCTGATGTATCTTCCACACCATCTGCGCTAAGAGTATAAGGATAGATCTAGCCAGTGCGAAAGTCTCCTCATAGTCAATCCCCTCAGCTTATGAGAATCCTCGGGCTGCAAATCTAGCCTTGTACTTCTCCACGCTCCCATCTGTTGCCTGCTTCACTTTATAGATCTATCTAGATCCAACCACTGATTTTCCAACTGGTCTTGGGAAAATTTCCCATGCACTGTTCTTGATGATGGAGTCATACTCCTCAACCATAGTGTCAACCCAAATTGGTTGCTGCACGCTTCCTCAAAGGATGATGGTTTAGTCACAATACACTTTCTCATAAGAGCCATGTATCTAGTAAACCTTTCTAGATATTGTCTATGTCTGTGTAGTGAAGTAGGTGATCCTACATGTTCTGCCACATCAAGTCTCAATCTATCAACTTCCGTGGTGCACCTTCTACCATTTATGGTGTATGGCTCTGCATGAGTGTTTTCTGCCACTCTATGATCCTCAGCATTGTGGCTACTCCATATCTTGAGGTTCATTATTTGGAACCAAGAGTTCCTCATCTGCATGCAAATATAGCTCCCTCTCAAGGGACAATATCATGGCTTTCTCCTGATCAAATTTTATATCTCGTCTCACAACAATCATCTTGTTGTTTGGAAAATAAACCCGATAGTTATGGAGAGTATCAGTGTACCCTAAAAATATCCCAATCTCAGTTGTTGATTCTAGCTTCTTTCTGGAATCCTTGGTCACATGGAAATAGAAAGATGAGCCAAAAATTTTAAAACATGAAACAGATCAGGTTTCTTACCAGAAAAATCCTCCTCTGGTGTACTCATTCCAAGTATCCAATGAGGACTACGTTTTTGCACAAATATCTTTGTGTTTCATACCTCCACCCACAGATGCAACAATAGGCCCTGATCATGAAACATCGCTCGTTTCGCACCCACAATTGTTCTGTTCTTTCTTTATACAACCCCATTATGCTATGGGTTATGAGGCGCAATCAACTCTCTTCGAATTCCTTCTTTGCTACAAAATTTTTTGAATTCATTGGAGATGTAATCACCACCATTGTCGCTCCTAAGAGCCTTCACATGCTTCCCCATATCTTTCTCCACCAGTGCTTTGAACTCACAAAATTTTGAGAGCGTCTGATATTTCTTCTACATGAAGTAGATCCAACACTTTCTACAAAAATCATCAACAAAGATCACATAATACATGTTATTTGTTGTCGAAGCTATAGAGAATGGTCCACACACGTATGAGTGAACTCTCTCAAGGATTTCTGCTTCTTGATTCTCCTTCTCGTGAAAAGTGGCCTTTGCATACTTCCCCATGGTACATCCCTTGCATGTGTCTATCTATGCAAGGGTACCCTTGGGAAGTCTCGTAGAAATCTATTGCATGACCTTCAAGGATCTGTGGTGTAGATGGCCCAATCTCCTATACCGTAACTCACCCTCATCCGGCTCACCACTTTGACTATCTTACCCATCAATGTTGCACAACCATCTACATCAAGTTTATATAGATTCTTCACATGAATCCCAATCTTCTTGGCTTGTCTTGTGGCTTAGTGTGAAGGAAATATTTCCCTTCACTGAAAACCACATTATAGCCTCTATCCTCCAAAATTGCAACTGAAACTAAATTATTTTTCAAGCCTGGTACATTCTTTTCATATTTTAAGAAGAAGGGTTCACCTGACTATCTCTGTAAAGGTAACTATACCAATCTTGGTAGAACTGTACCTCTTGTCATCACCCATTTCGATATGCATCTGGAGTTCCTTCTCCTCCAAGCTACTGAAACTTTCTTTGTCTCCCGTCATGTGGAAATATGCACCACTATCCAAGTACCACACTGATCCCATCACACTTGACACCATGCATGTGATGAGTGAGAAGTCCAACTCAAATTGCAAGGCCAAAGCCTCACCAACTACAGATCTTGAAGCCTTCTTTTTCTTCTTCTTTTGTGGAAAATTAGTGGCATAATGTCCATGCTCATGACAGTGAAACACTTCACCCTAGACATGTCACTCTTCTTGCCTTCTTTGCCGGTCTTAGATTTGGAATAGGATTTCTTTCCCTTCCCCTTCTCCCCCTCACCAGCCAAGGTGAAATTTTCTTCATCATCTGTCTTAGATGAAGATCCATCCCTAGTATTCCGCCTGAATTCTTCTTGCACCAAATACGACTAAAGTCGTTCCCAATCTGGCAGCTTCTCCCTACCATTAACAGAGTCCTAATAACTATGCCAACTCTTGGGAAGGCCTAGAAGAGCTAGGCTCACCAAGTCATCATCTGCGACAGTAATTACGACGCTCCCAAGCTCATCTTGACATTGGAAAAACTTGGTTAAATATTTCAAAATAGTGTCGCCCTTCTCCATTTTGATTTTCTTGAGCTTGTCTTTTCAGTGCCAATTTCCTTTGGTCACTGCTACTCTGAAGCATATTTGTCAAAGCCTTCCACATTACATATGGAGTCAATTTACCATGGAGACTTGAGACAATGTGGTCTCTTACTCCCTCCAATAAGATCCTCCTCGCCTTTGCAACCTTCTTTTTCCAAGCATCAAGATGAGCGACATCTACTGCTGTGGGTTTTGGAATGTCATTATCAATGAATTCTTTCAACCCGTTGTCTTCCATAACTTCCTCCATCGTGCCTTTCCACACAATATAATTGGAAATTCCCTCAAGTGCATACTCCAATCCAAGCCATTGAAAGCCATCTTGATCCTGATCCGCCTATCGCACCAAAGAATACTTTTGCAAATTCGAATGTTATTCAGTCACAAACTCAATTTCTTCTCCACTATAGTGACTTCCTACACTTTTATACCATGTATAAATTATACAAAAAATATGTATATCAATGGATTCAATTTGATCATGTGATATACTAAAGAAATATATTGAATCCTTCTACAAATAAATTGCGGAAAATAAACGCGATCGCCAATCAAAACAAGTAAAGAAAGTAGAAAATAAAACCACAACACATATATTTTCCCGGGGAAAGCTTGTCGCTCAAAACCCCTCTATATTCTATTGTATATTCACCAAGGAATCATGAAACAATTACAATGCACTCTTCTCATAAGAGTCTCTTGCACTCTAACAACTGTCTCACACTGATTGAGCCAAAATCGACCAACACTTAGCCAATTTTCAGCCTCTGCTCAGCCTTCCTTGCTTGCGCAATTCATCTGGAATGCAATCCCTATCCTTTATGAATTTCATCCTTCCAAAACTACCCAATACTCATGGGAATCATATGGATGTTTTACTACATGCGAGAAACCTACTAATGATACAACTGGTATTTAATATCCCTTTAACCTTTGTCTCAACTGGGTATCCACTAGAACTAACATGCATGCAACTATTGATAGTAAATCATCAATTGCATGATAGATCATTGCATGTGAATTAAATCTGATTTAATTCAATTGACCTCTCACTAGTGCAACAAACAGTTACAACTAGTTCAACTGAATTTAACTCAATAAATTGAGTTAACTGATTTCTCATGCATTAAAATAATGCACTAACTGCAACTCGAACTCCATAACTAATAGAATCACTCTGCATGCCTCACCAACTACCCTCAACTCGAAATTCATGCGCTAGCTGAGTTTATCACACTCAATTAACTTTACAAGTGATTATGAGATAATATTACTGATCCAGGAGGATATTGGTGGTCACCCGCCTATTCCACTTGGGGCCCCACCATTGTCTCTTTTAGTTTTTTCAGTTTTGGCACAACTTACTATTTTTAGCAGTTTTTCGGGTCCTGAACTTTCAGAGCCGTTTTGAGGCCCTAAACGACATTTTTTGGGAAAACGGGGAGCAACATGGATGCATGGAATGATGTTGCTCACTCCAAATTTTTAGTCCTCGTATATATCTTTCTAACAAGGTATGGTACGCGTCAAACGAAGATCGTATGCCAAAGTTACGTCCTTGGGAAGTTGAAACACCAATTTACCCAAACAGGGCCCATAGTTTTGGCGCTTCATCTCCTAGGGTTAGGGTTTTGCCTGTTTAGGATTTCCCATTGTTTCTAAATAATAAATAGGCCCTCGAGCCTCATTGTAACTTAGTTCAAAGGCCTGTAGCCGCCACATCTCTTCTCAGAGATAGCTACCAGTGCCCTAGCTAGTTTTATTTCCATTCTGTCTGTAAGAAAATTTCAGTTCTTTGATATTAATGAAATGAAGTGTTATTTCTGCTGCATCTTTGTATTTATGGTTATATGTTTATTTTTTTGCATTCCTGCATAAATCTGGATCAATTAAATTTTATTATCCAATTTAATTAAAGGAAAATTAAATTAGACACACATTTATTGTTGACTTTTCATCATTATGGCTCGATAATCCACTGCCTTTCTTTAGGATGTGCACAGGTCACTTCGAGTTTGTTAACGGCTAGATGATAGTGTTAATGTAGTTGTGGTGCGATGATGAATTCAAGAGGGAATTATGCTCAGTATGCTTCTTAAGGGGAGAAAAATTATGGATGGATATGCTTCAAGATAGAGGCGAGCCTCAACATGTCTTTCTCAAGGTGGAACTCTTAGTTTGCATATGCTATCTAGGTAGATCGATGTTGTTATTTAAATAAGGAAGAGGAGAGATTGGAGTTTCAATGCACCCATCTATTGATAATTGGTCGATAATTGTCTTGGAACCAAGGAAAATTTTATTTTGGATGCGGATTTATAGTCTGGGTCTAGGTGTTTATGCTGCAGAGTATAAGCCTGAGTTGTGTGTTCATGAGAAGCGTAGTCTGGTTATATTTGAACCTCCCCTCGGGTTTGGCTCTTCCTTGTTATTTAGTTCAAGGTTAGGTTGTTTTATTCTCATTCCTCATCAGAGTTCAATATTGTATTTCCTGTGTTGAAGGGATGCATGGATTTAGTTCATATATGCACAACTTCTCATGTGCTTAATTTATTTGGTTGGCTATCATCATGGTATTTTGGTATCTACTCTATTTCTATTACATGTTGCGTGAATTTATGGGTGTTAATATTTATTTTGAGGTTAACTTCTGTGTTGGTTGATGTCATGCTTGAAGATTGACCAAACTATTTTGGTTGCACTAGTGAATTGAGTAATGCTTAGGTTGTTCTCAAGAATAATATTTGTTTTGTTTCCTATTCTCTTAGTTTTTATCAATAGTTTAGAGAGTTCCTTGAACTCTTTAGGCCTTTGTGCAACCCTTGGCATCAAAATTTGGAACATCCTTGTTTGTAAAAATTAATGAATCCTCACCCCTTGGGTCGATTACTTCTTTTAGTGAGCGGGGAAGTTCAATGAATCTTACTTTACCGTGGTGAAGGTAGTGGGGTATTTAGACTTATGGAGGATGTTTCTCAATTAACTGGGGAGTTGTCATTTTAGCTTGTTCTCACTCTTCATTTAGAGAGACCCTTAGGATGTCTCTGCTCCTTTGGTCTCCAACGTATTGGTAGTTCCCAAAAATTTGACTAGTGCAGAGTTCCAAGTTAATTGGGAGTTGAAATTTGATACTTTGCAGTAGGAAATGAACTTGATTAGCTTTAAACTCAATCAACTCTTTGTCAGCATTGATGTAATCATGGGGTTCATGACTTTTGGAAGAGGAAAGTCAATGCTTGAAATATGAGGTTCTTCATATCAAAAGTTCAATAAGGAATTTGGAACAAGAAATAAATATGCAAGAAGAATGGCCTGGTGTGAAGGACTCAAATCACATCATGGAACCTTAGGACAAAATAAAAATGAACCAAAAAGAGGAGGAGTCTCCTCCAAATTAATAAATTTGAATGTTATGATGAATTGTAAATTTTGTTTTTTGTTGGGTGTCTTTTGGAGAGTATATTAGTGGATAAATTTTGAACTCTTTCTTCTCCAAGGGAGTGTATATGCAAAGACATGGTATAATATAGGAGGGCTCTAGATCTTGGATCCATATTGAAGAAGTTCAATAAAATTGTAATCGATGTATATACACTGTTTCCTTCACAAAAGTTTTTAATCAATACAATATTCATGGTTAAATTAAAAAAAATGGTTTTGTAGTGAGAATATGCATTTAAAAATTCTTGACATTTTCAATTTAGTTGGGACCTTTTCAAATGTTAAATATTGATATAAGTTGTATAAAATATTATCATCAAAAAATAAAATTTAGTTGGTTGTTTTCTATATATTAATAAATATTGATATGAATTAAACAAAATATAATTTTAATTTGATCTATACTATAAATAAAAAGATGTTATAAATATTATTAAATCTTAAGAGGAAATTTTTTGTTGAATAAATATTAGTAATTATTGAAATTGTGATAACGCTAGAATAACCTTGGTGAAATTTGAAGTACACCTAAAACAATAATGAGTATGATATGGACAATGTCCAAAGTGAACTATTAATCTCAAACCTTAAACAAATATGTTTGCATTTAGTTGTGAAAGAATATGTTGTAGGAAGAATATCATAAATTGGAACTCATATGTTATAGAAAGGATATGGAATGGAAAATATCTAGAGTGAACTATCAATCTCAAATTCATAATAAATATGCTTGTATTTAGTTTTGAAAGAACATCCTGTAGGAAGGATATCATATATTGCAACTCATATGCTATAGAAAGCTTTATATTACTTTTACTCACTGTCGGGGCTTAATCTTGATAGACCCAAGGAGAATTAAACCGATGCCTCATGACATAGAGCCAATGACTTAGCCAATGACTTAGCAAGGGCTTTAACCAACTAAACTACCCATTAAGACTTCTTATGCAACATGTTGAATGTACTTATTTAATGTAAAGTTAACTAAGTAAGTTTATGCAACATGTTGAATATATTTACTTGCTTTTAGTTAATTTTACATTAATACATTACAATGTTACAAAATTATTTAAAAAATATATATATACAATGGTTTGATGTATTTATAAAATATATTAAAAAAATATTTATATCGTTTTATATACTTAGAAAATAAAAATAAAATATATTGATAAAATATAAATATTAATAGTATATGTTTTTTCTAAAAGGTTATAGGTTTAAAATTAGATAAGTATAGTATTTATGTTTTTATAGTAATTAGTAGTCAAAAATTAAGAAGTAGATGGGTCCCACAAATAAAAAAAAGTCTCACACACCAATTTAATGTTTAACTTGAATATGAATTTGACTTAAAAAGTAGATTATTATTATTTAATAATTTTATATACTAGTAAAATATATAAATAATAGTATGATATATAAATTAATTTAATAATTACGAAATTTATTTATTTATTTATATCTATAATATAATAATAATATTATTTTATAAATTCTTTTCATAAAATTTGAATATATAAGATATTTTTAGCTAAAGGTACTTCCTTGATCGGGGTGCGATATAGGTCATTGTCCCTCTAGGGATTTTCGTCATGCGTGAGAAGATTGGTGACAGGGCTGGAGGGCGGGTCGAACCTTTCCCTCACCTGTGTGATTAGGTTAGTGGGGTGGAAGAGCGCATGGGAAGGTTTAATGCTGAAGTGACGAGTTGCGGGGCTCTTAAACTCCATGTGGGTAGGGCATGGATCCCCTTAAACACAATAGTTTTTTTTTGGAGTTTGGTTCCTAGTGATAAGCATAGGCTCTTGGCTATTAATCCTTTGTCTGCTCGAAAGGTATGGGGGTTCTGCTCTCGGGTCGGGACTAACCCTCTCTAATTAATGGCGTGCGCAATTGGGTATGTTATTTTCCTTTTCTCCCCTCCTCGACCACGACCTACTCGATATTCTTATGTCTCCCACAATTTTCTTGACACTCTCTGCAAATTGAATATTGTGAGAAAGGGAACCGGATGCCTGGAAAGTGGGAAAGTTTTTGTGGTTTCGTTTTTTGTTGTGTCTGTTGTTTCTATGCTGGTGTCCATTTTTTTTGGCATTCTATTGTTTCGAATGTAGAAATTATATAACATATGCATGTATATATCCAAATTCTCCTGTCTAACAATATTTATCTTCTTGCTAAATACAAAATATTTCCACTGTTAATCTTTTGCAGAAATTTAAAAACTCAATTGCAAACACATGAAGCAATAAAAAAAAACGCACATAACACAGTTGTTTAACAGGAAAGCCTGAAGCTAAAAACCCCAGCTATCATATATTATGTATCATGGAGATCATGTAACAATCTCATACAAAGCTTAGTACATCAAGCTCTTAATACAATCAATCGTCACACACTAACATGAAGAAATATGCAAATCCATGCACTGATTTCTTGCCACCTGATAGCATGCCTCCACTATGCAATCCCTGCTGAAGAAGACCCCTGAATGAATTCGAATTGGCCTTGCCTTGACTGCGCAATCCTCATTGGCATCTCCAATGTGTGTGTGATGCAATCAATGCATCACTATAGTCACAACACATAGTCCATCTCACCCTTTCACCTATCTCTCCACTGGGTCTCCACTGGAACTGACATGCACTGTAGTTAAATATTGTTTCTATTCAGTTGTTAGTGAGTTATTATTTGTGAATTAATTAACTAATTAATTCAATCCACTCTCACTAGTGTATCATTCAGTTAGACTAGATACAACTATCTCAACTAAGTTTAACTCCATTAACTGAGTTAAACTGAATAACAACTCCATGAACTACTCTTCCAACTCTGTCATAACTTTTCCACTTCAGTTCTAACTGATTCCTCCATGTGTGAACCACCAGTAAACCCTAGGAATTGTGTAATTCCTCCAGCCCACTGATTTTCCAAATCTTTATACTGAAATAAAGTGCTCCAAGAGAATAAGTTGGTATTTAGAGTCTGATTATTATTAAGGGCTAATAATAATCGACACTTCTATTTTTAGATCGACGATCTATAAATATACTTTGCCAAATATTCTAAAAATAGAATTTCATCTATTTTTACAACTTGACCAACCATCCACAAATAGCATCCTGCAACTTCTGAAATATGATCACCATGTCTAAAAATATACTTACACCTAAAAATAGCCTGCGGGCCCACTTAGTGAAAGTGACTAATTTTAACTAAGCTCATCATCTTGTTGAATCTCAACACTCCCTCTCAACAAGATAGGGATTATCCTTCACCCCAATCCCGCCTCTATGGTATTCGAATTTGCTCCTGCCGAGCGCCTTCGTCAGAATGTCTACATCCTGATCTTCCGTAGGAATGTACTGAAGCAACATGATCTTCTGCTGCACACAATCTTTGATATGATGATACCGGATATAAATATGTTTAGATCTATCATGAAACACAGGATTAATCGAGAGTTTAATGCAACTCTGATTATCACAATGTATCACTGTAGGATCTAAATGTGAATCGAACAAACTGACCAGGATCTTCCTCATCCAGATAGCCTCACATGTAGCTTGACTTGCTGCCATGTATTTTTCTTCTGCTGAACTGAGTGCCACAGATCTTTGTTTCCTACTATACCAAGAAAATTTTGTAGATCCGATACTGAAAACCCCTCCTAATGTGCTCTTTCTATTTGTTGGGCAGCCTGCCCAATCTGCATCTGTGAAGTCATGCAACTTCACCTCATCTGTCTATCTGTACCATAAGCCATACTCAGATGTGCCCATGAGATACCTCAGGACATGCTTTCTTGCCTTCCAAAAGAGCTTGGTAGCCTTAACCATCACTTGTGAAAGCTGGTTCACCGCATAGCATATGTTTGGTCTTGTATTAACTAAATACATGAGTGAACCCACCATCTGTTGATAAACAGTGGCATCCACTACCTCTGCCAATGTAGCATCCTCTTTCCTCCAAGTTCTTGGAAGAGTAGTGTCGATAGGCTTGTAGCCTTGCATGTGAAAATTCTCCAGTATCTCCTGAGCATACTTGCCTTGAGACACAGACAGTTCACCTTCCCGCTGCCATATTTCCAATCCAAGGAAATAATGAAGGAGGCCCAAATCCTTCATCTCAAACTCCTTTGCAAGATCTGCCTTGCATGAGTGTATCAACCGCTCATCACCCGTTAGTATTAAATCATCAACATAAATAACAATGATTAAAAGCTTACCCTCCACCACAATTTTGTATAGGTTTTCATCCGCCTCACTCTTGGTGAAGCCCAGTCCAGTGAAATAGCTGTCGATCTGAGTGTACCAAGCACGTGGTTCTTGCTTTAGCCCATACAACGCTCTTTTGAGTCAGCACACATGCGAATCATTGCTGAAGATCTCAAATCCTTCAGGCTGCTCAATGTACACTTCTTCCTCAATGATCCCATTGAGGAACGCAATCTTCACATCCATCTGATGAATGTGCTAACCCATCTGTGCTGAGAGAACAGAGATGGTCCTTATGGAAGAATATCGTGCTACAAGTGCAAAGGTTTCTTCATAATCAATCCCTTCAATCTGTGAGAAGCCTCGAACAAAAACTCTTGCCTTATACTTCTCGATGCTCCCATCAGCAGCTTGATTTACCTTGTAGATCCATCTTGATCCTATAACTGATTTACCCACCGGCCTTGGAACAATATCCCAAGCACTGTTTATGACAATGGAGTCATACTCCACCATGGCATCTACCCATGTGGGCTCCCGCACTACTTCTTCAAAAGAAGATGGCTTTGTCACGATACACTTGCTCATGAGAGCCATGTATCCAGTGAATCGGTCAGCTGACTGTCTCTGTCTGCACTGTGATGTAGGGACTCCTACATTCTGTGCCGCATCAAGCTTCAGTCTCTCAGCTTCTGTGGTACGTTTTCTACTAGTTCTAATGTTTAGATCTACATGAGTGGGCTCCTCCACTCCATGAACTTCTTCCTGTGGCTGATCCAAATCTGGAGGTTCATCTTTCAGAACAGGCAGTTCCTCCTCTGCATGAAAGTCTAGCTCCCTCTCAAGCATAACTTGTGCAGCACCCACGATCATTTTTTTCTTCCTCTCCGTGACCCCATTCTGCTGTGGGTTATGAGGCGCTATGAGTTCTCTTCGAATTCCTTCTTTGCTACAAAAGTATTTGAATTCGTTCGAGATATATTCACCACCATTATCGCTCCATAGAGCCTTCACTTGCTTCCCCGACTCCTCCACAAATGCTTTAAACTCACAGAACTTTGAGAATGTTTCGCTCTTCCTCTGCATTAAGAAGACCCATTATCTACGAGAATATTCATAAAAAAAAAGAACACAATGCCCATGTTTTGCTGTTGAAGCAACCAAGAAAGGTCCACACACATATGTGTGAATTCTCTCCAGGATCACCGAAGCATGGTTCTCCTTCTCATGAATGGTGGTTTTCACAAACTTACCCATAGTACATCCCTTGCACTAATCTAACTATGCAAGAGTACCCTTGGAAATTCTAGTAGAAATCTACTGCAAAATCTTCAAAGCACCATGGTGAAGATGGCCCAATCTCCTGTGCCATAATTCGCCCTCATCCCAGCTCACTACTTCTTCTGCTTTGCCCATCATTTCAGCGCAGCAATCTACCTCCATCTTGTAGATATTCTTAACTCGAATCCCTATCCTCTTTGTTTGACCCATTGTTTTATGTCCCAGGAAATATTTTTCCTCGCTGAAAACAACGTCATAACCTCTGTCTTCCAACATTGTGACCGAGACCAAGTTCTTCTTCAGACCTGGAACATGCATAACATATTTCAACAGAATTGGATTACCTGACTCCCTCTCAAAGGTAATGGTCCCAATGCCGGTCGCACTGTATTGACCATCGTCACCCATATCTATATGCATTTGGAGGTCCTTCTCCTCCAAGTCACTAAACAACTCCTTGTCTCCCGTCATATGGAAAGATGCACCACTATCAAGATACCACACCGATCCCATTGAGCTTGAAACCAAGCATGTGATCAAAGAGAAATCAAGCTCAAATTGCGAGGCTAAGGCATCTCCATCTACAGCTCCAACAACCTTCTTGTTCTTCTTCTTTTGTGGGCAGTTAGTGGCGAAATGCCCATGTTCGTGACAGTGAAAACACTTCACCTTGGATAAATCCTGCTTCTTGCCTTTAGCTTCGTATTTTGAAGGGAATTTATTCCCATTCACTTTCCTTGCTTTGGCAGCCAAAGCACAATTATCTTCATCATCATTCTTCGATGAAGAGTTGTCCTTGGTACTTCGCCTTATCTCCTCCTGCACAAGATTCGACCAAAGTCGCTCCCACCCTGGCAGTTTCTCTTGTCGATTGATAGAGTCTTCGTAGCTATGCCAACTCTTTGGAAGCCTAAGGAAAGCCAAGCTCACCAAGTATTCATCATCAACAGTAATCCCCACACTTCCCAGTTCATCCTTACAGTGGAAAAAGTTCGTGATGTATTTTGGAATACTGTCGCCCTTCTCCATTTTTATTTTTCTGAGCTTATCTTTCAGCGCCAACTTCCTTTGGTTTTTGCTGCTTTGGAACAAATATGTCAAAGCCTTCCACATTGCAAATGGAGTGGCTTTCCCGTGAAGGCTGGACATAATATGGTCCTTCACACCTTTCAAAATAATTCTTCTTATCTTTGCTACCTTATTTTTCCATGCGTCAAGGAATGCAGCATCGCTAGATCCCGACTTAAGAACATTGCTATCGATGAACTCCTTCAGTCCATTATCTTCCAACACCGCCTCCATCCTATCCTTCCAGGCTATGTAATTCAAGCTACCATCAAGGGCATACTCCAATCGCAACCCATTGAAAGACATTTCAATGTATACTCAACTGTCACACCAAGAATTTTCTGCAGCAAATTCAAATTGTCCACCAGCACAAACTCAACAATTCTTCACAATTGCAATCTTCAAGAATTAACACTACTCCGATACCATGTAGAAATTATATATATATATATATATATATATATATATATATATATATATATATATATATATATATATATATATATATATATATATATATATATATATATTCTCCTGATCTAACAATATTTATCTTCTTGCTAAATACATAATCCTTCCACTGTTAATATTTTGCGGAAATCTAAAAACTCAATTGCAAACACATGAAGCAATAAAAACACTCGCACATAACATAGTTGTTTAATAGGAAAGCCTAAAGCTAAAAACCCCAAATATCATATATTATGTATCACGGAGATCATGTAACAATCTCATACAAAGCTTAGTACATCAAGCTCTCAGTATAATCAATCGTCACACACTAACATGAAGAAATCTGCAAATCCATGCATTGATTTCTTGCCACCTGATAGCCTGCCTCCACTGTGCAATCCCTGCTGAAGAAGACCCCTGAATGAATTTGAATTGGCCTTTCCTTGACTTCGAAATCCTCATTGGCATCTCCAATGTGTGTGTGATGCAATAAATGCATCACTATAGTCACAACAGATAGTCCATCTCACCCTTTCACCTATCTCTCCACTAGGTCTCCACTGGAACTGACATGCACTTTAGTTAACTGTTGTTTTTGTTCAGTTTTTAGTGAGTTATTATTTGTGAATTAATTCACTCCACTCTCACTAGTGTATCATTTAGTTAGACTAGATACAACTAGCTCAACTGAGTTTAACTTCATTAACTGAGTTAAACTGAATAAAAACTCATGAACTACTCTTCCAACTCTGTCATAACTTTTCCACTTCAGTTCTAACTGAGTCCTCCATGCATGAACCACCAGTAAACCCTAGGAATTGCGTAATTCCTTCAACCCACTAATTTTCCAAATCTGTATACTGAAATAAAGTGCTCCAAGAGAATAAGTTGATATTTAGAGTCTGATTATTATTAAGGGCTAATAATAATAGACACTTCTATTTTTATATCAACGATCTATAAATAGACTTCGCCCAATATTCTAAAAATAGAATTTCATCTATTTTTCCAACTTGACCAACCATCCACAAATAACATCCTGCAACTTCTGAAATATGATCACCATGCCTAAAAATAGACATAGTCTAAAAATAGACTTAAACCTAAAAATAGCCTACGGGCCCACTTAGTGAAGGTGACTGATTTTCACTAAGCTCATCATCTTGTTGAATCTCAACATCGAATGAGAATGAATGGTAAATTTTGGGTTGATAGCCTTTTGTCGAAATATTTTATGCCTGATAATGATGGATATGTTCGTGATTTTTTGGCCCTGGGCAAGGAATTGAATTTTAATTCCTCACATCTAATTTATTATGTTTATGGTGTGGTATTCAATGGTATTCGTCTCGGGGAGTCAGTCTGTGGCACCTCTCTTCTGAGGTGACAAATTGTCTTTGGATTCTCTTTGTCTATTGGCCTAATTGAGCATGGGGTGCTGGTTATCAAAATTGAATGGCAACGGTGGCCACCCTTTTCGACTCTCAGTCTATATGTAAGGCTCGGGCCTAACGAATTTATCTTCTTGCTTTTATTTTATGTAATTGTGTTAGGTTCTCATAACTTGTGTATCCACTTTTCCTGTGAGAACATGGTTTGGTCCTAGACTGAGGCCCATCCTATTCAGTTGACACTTTGTAGTTTAATTGATTGGTTGCTAATACAAATGGCTCATCAATCCCCTGGTGCTAGCTCGCCTGGTAATGGGGGTCAGGGAAGAAGCCTAAAGTCAGGGAATCATGGCAGCCAGGGTTTTTCCTCAACTCAAAAACTAAAGAGAAGCGACAACAAATCCGACACTCATATTATCAGTGAGGTGGCCCATGCTTTAAATATAGGCACCCCAACCCAAGTTAAAAAATGTTCTCAGCATGGGAAGCAAAATTAAATTAGTGGGAAAAATTTGAAGTGCAGGTGAAAGACTAGCAAGTACTCATTCTAGATCCGAGACACACTCGCGGTTCCACCACCCAGTATAAAAATATTGTTCATCTCTACTAGCTGATAAAAAGTATTGTGGCAAGAGATATCATGACCTCTCTTGCAGGCTTTGTTGAATTAGATCCAGGTTTTCAAGAAATTCAGAAGGAATTTAAACTTATCCAATTTTAAATCCAACAGAACAATGTTTGTCTTGGCTGTATTGAGAAGCACATTTTGTGCCTTCCTAGTCAGAATTACCAGGATCCATTGCTAAGGACCCAACTCCTGTGGAGTCCTATGATGAGTAGTTTTTAGTTTATATATGGAAACTCCTTATTTTTTTTAAATTCCTGATGTATATGTCTTTTTTTCGTAAACTTAGTAGTGCCTCTCTATTTTCTATTCATTAAACCAAAATGCAGGTTATAGAAATATACAACTTCTGACCTCAACCTACCCATAGGAAACCAGGTTTGTTGGTCGTCTTAAAGAGTTATAGGCCATCCAAAACTTAAAAATATTAAAGCAGTATCTTACTATCTTTAAGGGTCTATTATATATCTTAACATCCATAAACATATAGAAAAGGTAAATGTTATCCATTTTCATCAAAAAAAACATAAATTCATAAAAATCAATCCTTAGAAGACTCTATGGGTGTCGGATCTTTGACACTCAATACTGGCATATCAACCTGATGCATGCTTTGCAATTGTTTGTCGATACGTCCGAGTTGGACGTTCTGGTGGTGGTGCTGTAAATTGATCTCATGGATATTTCTGCGAATTCCCGCCAGAATTGAGGCTGCATGCGGATCTCCCTCAATCTCTTGGACTATGACAATCGCCTTCACCAATAGACATTTTAGGGTCCAGTAGGTACGAATCAACTATTGGAATAAAGATAGTCTACTTCGGGTATTACCAGGATCAGTTAAAATCAGGTCCATATCTTCCTCGACCAGTTCTTCTTCCTCTTTTTCCCTTGCATCCTGTTCCCACCCAGAGATCAAGGATTTGATATGGTTGGGAGTGCCATCCGAGTAATCTTGAAATAGGTTCTCCATTATCTCTTTACTAGACTTCCATCCTCATCTGGATGTTTCGCCTTTGGCTTTCCCTTTGGATTTTCCTTCCTTCTTGGTCAACTGAGCTTTAACCATTGTCTTCAGAGCCCGGTCTTCTAGCAAATATATCTGCAGGTGAAAATTTCTAGGAAGACCTGGAGTAGTACACAACATGGAAATATCAAAGTTACATGAAATATTAAGAAGAACAGGGTGATGTCTGGGAGCCAACGGATACTTGACATCCCTACGTGGAGAAATACCAACTTGTGCGTTTGGCAACTCCATAACAGTCATGCAAGACACAACCTTCCAGGAATTGGTGTGCCAACCCTTCCAATTATTAACTGTAAACATAATAGTATGGAACAGATGCAAAAAAAAACCCAAAACTAACCTTGAATATAGAGAAGACTCCCCTCATTATTTGTATAACAACTTCATGACAAACAACAATATCCCGAGAAACCCAGACGAAAGAATAGAAAATAACCTTTACCGGCCTAAAAATTAAAATTCTAAACATTCTGAAAACATGAACAATGGTTTTAGCCAGAGTGTTGATCCTCTTTCTACCCGAACCCTTGCAACCATTCATTATCAACCCACCATCCACAGGTATATCATTATAGGCCATACGGTTAATTTCCCAAAATTTTCGACTATCATAAGGATTAGTTACAGTGACATGCAGCGGCCAGAAGTAAGAAGGGTACAAGAGAAGGGTGGGAAAAAAACATTCCAGAGTCAGAGACGGACATGCAAGTCCAAAACCACACCATGCAATATCTTCTATGGGCATACATGAATCAATGAAGTGCAACCATGCAAGGGCAACAGAAAAATCAAAACATATAGTGATAACAGAGGCCTCCTCGATTTGAGGGTGGTGCCATTTCATTACACCCTCCTTGGGAAGTTGACTAACCAAAGTACCCACCAGAAACCAACAACCAAAATGCAGAGAGAAAGAGACGTAAACATCTTTAAGAACTAGGTAACCCTGGGCCGTGAATTACAGAAGGGATGTGTAATCCAAAATAACTAGAACCAAAGAGAAATCCCCAATAATCTCATTGACAACCTTGTTAAACATGGACAGAGGACTAGATACAAGCTTCATGGCATAGGTAAGAGGAAAATTCAATACATACCCTCACAGATGACACACTGAACTTAACAAAGCTCGCCATCGATCTCGTAGCTACCTCCCGATGCTCTGTGCTCCACTGACTACCTTACACTAGAAGCTGGCAAAAGGAATGTTAATATGCAACCTCCACCACCCGCGCCGACACTTTCCCCTAGATATTTCTGAGAAGCCACCCGATGTGCCTGGCTGTTCAACATGATTCATTAATGCAGTCATTAAGCTCCATGGGTGGAGCTGCCTACCGTTTTCAACACACATCACCATTGTTGCGGGTTTGGCGGCTGTTGCGTACACACGCCACGTCTCTCCCCATGCATTGCAACATGGCACCTCGATTGGGGGTTATTTTTTTCATTCATATCTCAATATACTATCTCCTGCAGATTTTCGAGACTCGTCTCCTGTAAATTTTTCTCCCATTAGTTATCCATGATCCTGCCTTAGTTATTGAAAACCCAGTTTGCAAGGAGATCTCCTGCCTCATTACCTTATCCTCTAACATGATACATAATTATGTAGCTTATGCTCAACATAATTTCCTTGATCTCCTGGATAATTTTGGTTGTTGGCCAGCTATTGCTAATATGTTCTCAATGTGCTCCTCTCTGCAACTTCCGAATAATACCTGTAACCATAGCTGAGTCTCCTTCCACCTCGAGTCGATGATATTGTTCCCTTATTGCAATTATGGTCCCTTGCTTAACCACGTTCAGTTCAGCCTCATTGTTACTGGCATGACCCAGCTCCATAGCATATGTTCTTAGAACTTGGCCCTAATAGTCTCAAAAAATCCCCCCTGCCCTTGCTTGACCTGGGTTGCCCTTTGAAGCCCCATCATAATTGAGTTTAATAAAGCCTTCATGTAGTGGATTAAACTTATCCCTTACTTGGTAAGCCATTTGTTTGATTTTCCATGAGGTCGGTGCTAGCATTTAGGGCTTAAGGTTTAACTGAGCGAGGATCCGTGACTCCTGTCCCTGTACTGTCCAATCCTTTTGAGCCCATTTTTTTGCTAGGATACTCTCTCTTATGTTTTGTACAATGGTTTTCCATATTTCAGTGGTTTGTTGTTTCTCGTCTCGGAACATTCTCCTATTTCTTTCCTTCCAAACTGCCCAAAGCAGGAAACCAATAGACATTGACCAGGCTCTGTTGATAACAGGGCTCTGGTATCCCTCTCATCTCCAATTTGCAATTGTGTGTTGGATGATTGCATTATCTCTATCATTTTGCATCTTGCTGGAACAATGTGCATAAGTTTTACCACATAAGGTCATCAATAAGGCAGTTGTTTAGAAGGTGTTCCAAGGTTTCAGTGTTTTCTCCACACATTACACAAACCGAGGGTCCTAACATCCCTCGTCTCTGCAATTGATCCCAGGTAAGTATTCTACTATGACCGACAATCCATAAGAAATATTTGATTTTGGGCCAATGTTTTCTAGACCAGAATCTCTTCCATAATCTTCCATTAGGAGTTTTTACATCATTAGCTTTAATGTTGTAGGCTTCTTGAATTGTGAACATGCCTTTAGTTTTGTAACCCCATCGTAGGATGTCATTCCCAGTAAGTATACGTAGTTTCCTGGATTGCAGTTCTTTCTCCAGGTTTCCCCATTGTTGTTTGTTTGGGGCATGTTTCCAATGATGCTTCTGCTGCCACTTCCTCCAATACTGATCATTCTGTTCCTCCCAATAGTGATCTGCCTATTTGGTATTCACTTGATTTGTAAATAGGAAAATATCCACTAAGTCAAGCCTACTGAACAATTTTTCTCTCTGCTGCCAAGAGTCCTCCCAAAACCAAGCTATATTACCTCCACTTATCTCCCAGAAACTATGATCTCTGATGAGGTTCCTATTGGAAGAAGCTAAATTCCATATCACAAATCCTTTAGGTATGTTCTGTACCTACAACTTATCAAGAACATTATGCGGCATTTCATATTTACACTCCCAGATTTTTTTCCAAAGGTCTATGCCCCCCTGCATCCATCTCCACCACAACTTTGCTCCCATTACATGGTTAAGAATGTAGGGGTTTCGAAGGCCAAGAACTCCCTCCCTTTTAGTTATAATCAGATTAACACATGATAGAAGAGCCCATTTGTGGTTTTGTTGTGGTCCTTGCCATAGGAATTTTTTTAAGATATTAGTCATCTCAATGCAGCTAGACTTAGGAGCATCCATCCTTGATAGGTGGTAAAGGGGGATTAGTCATCTACAAGTGAAGTTTCCTCCTTCACGAGATTCTTCAATTATGACATGAAGAATGAGTTCTTTAAGGTGAAGGACATGGTGCAGATTCTCATTGAGGATCAAAGAGAAAGCGTTAAGCTTCATGCACAATTGTTGGCTATGAAGGATGAGAAGGAAGAAATTCTCCAAAGGTTGCATGACATGGAGAAACAACTCCTTCAAGCTCAAGAATATTTGTCCAAGAAAATTCTTGAGGAAGAGGTTAATCGTTCCAACTTGTCTTCAATTTCCTCCATTGAAAAGTGTGTTGGTTCTTTTGAAAAACATACAAGAGGCATCAGGTCCAAACTAATGCTTAGGATGGGCTATCAAGAAGGAAAAGGTTTGGGCAAGCATGCACAAGGCATGGTTGAACCTATTTCAGTTGTGGAGTGACCCAAGAATGTTGGTCTTGGATATGTGCAGTTTTATGGCAACGAATTCAAATCCTTGAATGCATGTAATGTAAATTTTAAGAGAACCTTTGTTTCAAGTTCTCAAATGAATTTATGTCAAAATTGTTTTAAGGATGATTTCAATTGTTTTAAGCCATCACTGCACCAAGTAGAGGGTAAACATGTCGCTTATGGCGAGCCTTCTAGTTCAAACAGTTTTCAAGACAAGAACATTGATGAAAGTCTGAAAAGGAAAGCTGTCTCCTCTACTAGTTCATCGTCTTTCGAAGACAAAAAGGATGGAGATTCCATGCAGAAAAAGAGTTATAATCATTCACATGATCAATTTGATTATGTTTTAGCAAAGAATGATAATTTTTATTGTTCAAATGAAAATAAGTTTTGTTGCACATTTTGTGGTGGATTTAACCATGTTGCTTCAAGTTGCTGGTTGAAAAAGAAAGCACACAGGAAGTAGAAGAGTTTGCAAGGTGAACGTTATTTTAAGTCTTCTTGGAAGTTTGATCAGTGTAGAAACAGTTTGTTTTCTGCAAATTATAGTTGCTGTTCTGCAAATTTTAAGAATTTGCATCATGACTCAGTCAATCTTAGCAATGGTCGATCAGTTAAATCCAGAGACAATTTATCATTTTTTGAAAAGCTCCATTTGATGAAATAGGGTAGATTTCAGTTATTCAAGGGTGGAAGAGTGGAGAATCAGTCTCCACATCATCAGTTTCACTAATCAGAGAGCTTTTGTGGGTCCAAAATCTTCCCATTTGGGAGGTGTGATTAGGTGATCATGTCCTAATTGGAAAAATGCCCAAAAAATTAGTTGCTTAGAAATGGTCCAAAATAGAACGACAGGAAAGAGCTCGGAAAGACGATCCTGTAGCCGTGAACGGCACTGAAAACCGATGTTGTATGAGAAATTTATTCAGCTTTGAAGTTTTCCAATTTCAGTTAAAAAAAGGCCAATTTGACTTTATAAAAAAATTTATTTAAAAAAAACTATTCCACAGAATATTTTGAGAATACAGAATATTTTGCGGAATATTCCAGTGGCAGCCAATCACCGGGTGCCATGTGGCCAGTTCGGAGGTCGCCACGTGGCCCCAAGGTCAAACAAATTTTTTATGGAAAAATTTATATGGCGCAGGCAGGGATCGACCCCGGATCGGGGCGGAGGCAACCGGTCGGCCCAACCAACGGGCCACAGGTGGTACTTAACATTCATACTCCCGAAGTTCTATTTGAACTTTGTTGTTCATTTGGGCGGGGCCCGAAAGGGGGCCAACCCCTAAGGGCCAGCCCCCTCCGCATATAACCTTGGCTTGGAACCAAAGGCTTAAAGCCATGGGTGTGCAGCAATATGGATAAGGAATAGTCACGTGCTTTTAGGCCGGAGGTTAATATTATGGTTTAAACATTAATCAACTCCGCGATAAACTATATGTTTACAACAAAATCTCCGACAGGCCTGGTCACATGGCTTTATCTCCTTAGCCCCGGAGTCTGGCGGCTTATTTGGCGAAGCGCCGGACCCCAATTTGGTCGGGCCTAATTGCAGTTCTCCACATTTGGTGGAGCTTTCCTAGCCCTAACTGGGAAAAATTAGTTTCAGTCATAACATTGGCTAGGGAAGTCCAATTGGAACGATTTTTTGTTTTGTTTTGGGGGTATTGGAACATTATGAAGCTATTGGAACAGGTTGCAGAGCCATTAGGGCACTCTGTTAGAGGTTTTATCAGCATAATTGCTTGTGGAGCCACCAGGGCCTTGTGAATGATCAGCTGTATTGGGCTATGTTCATCTGTTTGAGGTGAATGAATAGTCAATTTTTACTGTTTCCAGCACTCTGATTCTGATTATGTAGCTATTTAAGCCTTTTGAGGCTTTCTTCATGGTGTAAAACTTATTTTGAGCATTAATAGAGAAGGGAAAAGCCCATTGGGAGGCTTTTGGACCTAACAGATGTAGCCCAAGAGAGGGGTGAACTGCTTTATCAGATGCTTGTTATTATGCTGTGAATTTTTGCTGCTTATTTCCAGAGTTTAACACTTTAAACAGTAATTTTAAATAATTCCTCTTAACACATAAAGACTTATACAATGATCAAAACATATTTGTTTCATTCCAAATCACATTACTTTCATTGCAGAACACCTTAACTTGCTTGTTCACTCATAATATTGGTTAATGAATACTTTGCAATCAGAAAACAAATACTTTCATTGCCAGATCGCTTTAGTGTTTACTTCATATTTCTTTAGGTAGAACCAGAAAGAGGGCCAGAAGCTTCTGGTTTCATCATTTCTTTGAAAGGTGAAATAACCAGTAAAAGCCCCTACTGTCTATCTCTGTATAAGAAATATTTTGTTCACACATTTCAGATCATTGCCATAGGAATTTTCTTAAGATATTAGTCATCTCAATGCAGCTAGGCTTAGGAGCATCCATCCCTGATAGGTGGTAAAGGGGGATTGATTGGAGGACATATTTAAGAAGAACCACATGAATAGCAGCATTGAGTGCTCGAAAGGACCAATTTTGGAGCCGATTTTGGATATGAGTAATGAGGTTCTTCCACCAGGATACATGGAGGGAGTTAAGGGAGAGGGATATCCTCGGATACTTCATAGGTAGAGATCAAATGTTGAACCCTAGGGTGGGAGCCAGAAACCGTTGAGACTGAGGGGCAGTGTTAAAGAAGAAAACATTGGATATTTCATTGTTGATAAGGGTTCCGAATGCTGCCATAAACTCCTTAAGAATGGATAGGTTGAATTTCGACTCTTTAAGGGTTTCTTGGTAGGAAAGCATAATAACGTCGACGAACTGCTGGTGAGATAGAGTAAGGCCAACCCCATATATATTTAAGGATCCATCAGAAACCTTCTGTTTGATATATCTTCCCATACCTTCTGCAGCAATGATAAAGAGAAACAAAGATAAAGGATCTCCTTGTCTCAGCCATCGAGAGGGATTGAAAGGGTTAGAGGGAGAACCATTGACCAGAATAGAGAAATTAGGGGTGGAGATAAAGGATAGGATCCATTGAACCCATATCTAATCAAAACCATAAGCCTGCAAGATATTCTGAAGGTAGGTCCAACTAAGACGCTCGTAGGCTTTGGCAAGGTCCAATTTTATCAACATACCTTTGGATTTAAGGGTGCAGAGGGAGTGGATGGCTTCCTGGGTTGTGATAATACCATCCAGGATTTATCTACATTTTACAAATCCAGTCTGTTTAGGAAAAATAAGAGCAGGGAGAATAGGCTTGAGATGATTCACCATGATATTAGACAAAATGTTATAGATAACATTACAGAGGGCGACAGGTCTGAAACCTGAAGGAACATCAAAATGATCATGTTTCAGAATCAAATCTATAAAAGTAGAGTTCAGAGTGGGGTATACCTATCTTGTTCTTCGCGAATCCTCAACTAGGTCAAGGATATCTTTTCCAATGAAGGACCATGCAACCTAAAATAATTCAATTGTAAAATCATGTGGTATTGGCACCTTATTTTTAGATAAGCCCTTGACAACTTCCTCTACTTCCTCTAGAGTGATTTCTCTAAGAAGCGCCAAGTTCTGCTCTCTGTTGACTACATGGGGTATATACTACTTTATTCTTGCTATTGATTCCAACATGTTGTTATCTTGTTCCGTTAGGATATCACTAGAGTGATTCACCAGCAAATCCTCCATGTCCTGATGTTGGATAAGTCTATTTCTTGCAGGATATTTGAGAGAGAATATACAATTGTGTTGCCACCTTTGGATCATTTCTTTATGAACGAAACTATAATTTTTTTCCCCTTCCCTTAGCCACTGAATTCTAGATTTTTGTTTCCAAAAAATTTATTCCTGTTTACAGCGTTCTTCTAATTTGGTAATGATGATGCCTTCCTCCCTAACCAGGGCCTCCGTTCTCCCTTAGAGAATCATCTGATGCCGAATTTGTTTCATGCGTCCCTGTAATTTTTCCTTCTCCTGATGTATATTCCCAAATTCAATCTTATTCCATTTATTTATTTTCTGCTTGATGTTTTTGAGTCGAAGTTGAAAGGTATGCATCATATTCCTCCCTTTAACTCAACTTTCTTCCCACCAACTCTTGATTTTATCTTTCTTCTCTTAACCAAAACACTTAAATCTAAAAGGACTCTTCTTATTCCTCTGTTTCATGTCCACCTCCAAGCATATTGGCCAGTGTTCAAATCCCTTGCATGGGAGAATAGAGGCTTCATAAAAGACATCCGTAATGATGAGATTTTCTGATATTAAGAATCTGTCCAAGCGAGACACTACCTGATGTGCCCCTCCTCGCCTGTTGTTCCAATGAATTTACCATTGATAGTAGGTATATCCACCAATCGTAGGTCTGTTATCATATCTCGAAATAGTTCCATCTCAATCTAATTTCTCAATATTCCTCCTTTTTTCTCTTCTATTCGCATGATCATGTTGAAATCTATTACCTACAGCCAATATTTCTCATTATGGGGATTTTTTCAGCTTTCTTATACTATCCATGAATGCTAACTTCTCTCCTGGAATGTACGAACCTTACACAGAGGAAACTAGGATCCAATCTGTTGTCCCAGTTTGTCTAAAACGTCCTGTTATGATACGCGGTAGACCAATCCATCCTTCCACCATAAACTCTACTGGGTTCCAAAGGATCGCTATACCACTTGCACTTCCTCGTGAGTCTATGGCCATAACTTCATATCTAGGATTAAAAAATTGTAGAATTTATTCTAATCTTTGCCTTGAGACTTTAGTTTCCTGAAGAAGAACCAGTTGCGGTCTCTTTGTCTTCAATATTTCTTGCAGGTATTGCTTCTTTCCTTTAATGTCAAGGCCCCTCACATTCCAAGAGATAACTATCATTGGGTGACTTTGTGAAGTTGTTGGAATACTGTTGAAAGCTGTATTACCCTGCTTGAGTTAACTAACATTTCCCCAACCATCTGGATAGATTCTTGTAAAGTCTTTCTGCCTTTCCTTTTTCCTACTTTGGGTTGGACACTGATTTCCTGACTATTTCCTTTTGGAGTACTAGGCGTATTCGCCATTTCATCTTGTCTTCATTCTTGGGAAGTTAAGTATTGTTTGAAAGTTTATTTGTATAGAGTATTTTGATCATCAGGGATAAATCTATCATCTAGATTTCACCATTCTTGCAACAGTTTTTTCATAACCATTTATTTCGTGCTTAGATCATCCCTAATGATGTCTACCTCCATATCTACTTGGTCCAGAATCTGTATTTTTTCTTCTTTGTCACTTGGCTCTATGGGGGCTTTTCGTTTAGCCTTTGAAGATTTTTTACTTGCATTTCCAGGTCCTTCTTCAGGTGTCTGTTCAACTTCCGTAAGGTTGTCTCCTATTTCTTGTAAGATTTCAAATCTATTTTGATTAATTTTATGATTTGATGAGTTATTTTTTTGATTTTCATGTTGTTTTCTAGTCCATTTTTTACTCGTAACCGTCTTAAACCCATCATCCTTCTCCGCAGGGCTTCTTCCTCCCCCCGGTTGCTTTCCTTCTAGTTGATATGGGTTATTAAGGGGGCATGTTTTGAATAAGTGGCCATATTCATGGAACCATCTACATCTAAAAGGGATATGTTCATATTCAATAATTTGTTTCCATATTTATCCTTCATATTCCAGTTCTATAGATTCAAGGAGAGGCTCCGTGATATTAGTATAAATGAAAATACAGGCAAAAGAAGTATACCTTCCCCGACGTGTCATTTCAGCTATCTTCACAAATCTGCCGAGAGAATTTTCGATACCTTATAGTATCTTTAGATCCAAAAAATCAACAGGTAGAGAGAAAATCCACACTGAAACTAGTGCCGGTAGGAATTGCTCTTAATCAGGGTTGTAGCATTCATCCCATTCCCGAAGAAAATAGCCTGCATTATAGTAGAAGTACGGTCTACCTTCAAAAATCCTTTCTTTGTCCAGAATATTTGTGAATATCACTTTAAAGAACCCCTAGCCCCAAACTTGATATCAATGTGTCCTTTCGATTGCCAATTGAGTTGAATCTAGTTTAGTACATCTTTCTCATTTGGCCAAATACCTATGAATTTGCAGATTAAGGCATGATACTTCATATAACCTTAGTATTTGTCTAATTTATTGGGCAGAATGAAAAAGTGAGGCTTATTTGTGGCTCGCGGAAGGTATTTGCCTCTGGTTTTTTCCTGCCATTGGGCCTTCAACACCGGGCATGTATTAGGGCCAGCCCCCCTGCCCTTGCAGGCTTGTTTGCTTACCACTATAATCTCACGCTTTTAAAATTTTGTAGGAGGTAATCTCACCCCCCTGAAGACAACGCCATGCTACCTTACAACCGTGCTACAGTAGCGTTGCTCCCTCGATTTCAGCGTTATCAGAAAACCAGGTCTCAAAACCCTAACTCCATTCTCTTCCTGGTGTATATGTCAATTATTAGTACCTATTATAGTTTTTTAGATGAAACCTGGTTTCCAAACATTCAGTCATATAAGTCTTTGTTTGAAAGACTTAAGTTATTGAAATTTTGGATGGCATACAATGTGTTTCGGTGGCCAATAGACCCGGTTTCACAACGGGAAGGTTAAGGCCACTGAACGTCTTTTATGGATGTAACTTGCTTTTTGAAAATGAATGAATGAAAAGGTCTTGCTTTATGGATGTAGCCTAATTTTTGAAAATGAATGAATGAAAAGGTCCTGCTTTATGGATGTAACCTGCTTTAATAATTCATGCTTCCATGATCCATATTATGAATGTTGAGAGAACTTTCAGTAAAAATCACATAAAAAAGTTTAGTCGACGCGTTTCGAACCATCTAGTTTTTGGAAAGTGTAACTAGGTTCAGTTTTCATAATGACTATGTCCTGCTTTATGGATGTAAAATGAATGAATGAAAAGGTCATGATTTATGGATGTAACCCGTGTTTACTGAATTCAAGCTTCCATGATCCATAAAATGAAAGTTGAGAGAGCTTTCAGTAAAAATCACGTAAAAAACTTTTAGTCAACGTGTTTCAAAACATCTAGTTTTAGGAAAGTGTAACTAGGTTCGATTTTCATAATGACTATGTAATTATGAATTTATGTAATGAAGAAGACAAACATAATAAAATGTATTTTGTAAATAATTGCCTCATGGGCTTCATGAGCAAAGCATTTTTATTATAGGACAAAGACTTCTTGATTCCTTTTAGGGATTTGTCATCTTGTCATAAATGTATAATTTAGAGTCGTGTATTTGAAGTATTGTTACATGTGTAAAAATGTATAAATTATGACTCAAGACCTTGTCATCATTGCTGGAAGATATGATTCACAAGTTGGCTTGAAGATGCTGGATAATATACCTTTAAAAGTTGGCTCAAAATAGGTCACAATAGTTCATTGGTTAGGTCGGCTAATTACAGGGTCTAACCACTATAAATACCCCAGTGAACTGCGCATAAATTACAACATAACAGTTCGGATATCTTTGTGAATTTCAGATAATTTTGAGGTGAAATGAGAAGTGCATATCTGTGATTTGATGCAAGAAAAGGAGGACATATCAGCGTGGAAAAACATTGTGTTGTCTAACATTAAAAGGAAGGAACAATATGTAGTTTAGATGAAAATTAGAGAAGACTAGTGTAATGAGGATATAGGTATACTCAGCGAAGGCAATAAGTATAGCAGTGATCATGGCTCTTTGTTTTGGATCGAATACACCACAGTAACTTCAGGAAGGTTGAGGGTAATCGCATGAAGAGACATGTTTGTTATCTTATGAGTAATACAATGCTAAAAAGGAGGAAGACATAGCAAAGAAGAGGAATATTGTCAAATCAGGAAAGAGGTATAGTATCTCTGTTTTGGGTCAATATCTATATCCAAAATATCTTGAGTACAGTAATAAGGTCAAAGAGGAGTCTCTTGGAGGTCCAAGTAGAAAAAAGAGAATCATATTAGTTAGAGACCAAATTCTCTAGTATTGGTGTAGAATGGTGTAGAAAAGGGAGATCAACATAAGAAGTCGAGAAAGGAGTAGTGAAAAGGTCTTGGATGCATACAAGATTCAAGGGTCTATGTCATGGTCATGGTACTTGTCAACTAAAAGTCTATAAGAAGAATTACTTGTGGTTTTTCCTCTCCAACAGGGAGAGGTTTTGGCTCTGGGTTGAAGAGCCTAAATCTTGTGTCTCTTTTGTTTTGATAATTGACTTGATGGATGACATAATAACCTAACGAAGATAGGATATAAGTAAGAGAAATAAGTTCACAAGTAATTATCAAGTAGATAATTGAATTAAACTACTCCCTATAAAATTATCAACATGCAATAAAAGCTAAAGTGCTGAAGACAAAGGGTTATTTGATAAGAAGACACTTAAGGATCAAAGATAAAGAATCAATTTTCTAGAAAGCATCAAATCAAAAGTGAAATTATACATTGAAGAGTCAAATAAGTTTGCAAGGAAACCCTCATGCCATATCAATAATACCATCAACCTTATTCAAAGGACCTACACATCAAGGAGGTAATCTTTGCCATCAAATATTCTTGATATTGAAGCCTAATCAACATTGTTGGAAGATACATCATCAAGCCATAATTTTTTTGAAGACATCATCCAACACTATTGAAGACTTCAAAAAATCATCATTCAGCTAAAGTAATCATCAATCCATCCTTGATCCAAGATCACCTACCTCTTTTTAAGGAATCAATCTAAGAGGGAGCTCCTAATATTATCTACATCACCATCAAAAAAGAAGCTAGCAAAAGGAAGAAAGGAATCTACACAAGTATGTACCTCTATGACTTCATTTGAATCTATTAAAATGACTTTCTGCAAGGAAAGCAGTAAATTGGCCTAGTCACCAAACTTTTGTGTATGGAAGAAAATGACATATTTGAATCTAATTGAAAATGAAGCCATGGTCTACATCAAAGGGACTACAACTGAACTGTAAAAAGAATATGCTCAAAATCATGCCATGCACATGAAGGGAGAAATAGGAGCATATAGGATTATCATAGAATTCATTAAGGACTCACTCATTCACTATATATCAAAACTAGAAACTGAAAAAGAAATATATGAAAATTTGGTGGAGCTATTCTCTATAATTACTGTAGGAGAAATAATCTCTCTGAGACAAGAACTATACAAGTTGAAATTGTCAAGAGAGGAAGGAATGAATTCATATTTTATGAGGATTTATGAATATGAGACCAACTGTAGGAACTGGGAGAAGTAATTTCTGATAGTGAAATAACTACAGTGGTGTTGAATGCTCCACCATAAGAATGGGAAAACTTCACTTCAAGCATATATGGGAAGAAATAAGAAACTCTATTCCAGGATCTATGGTCTCTATGTAAAATAGAGGAAACAAGATTGATAGCCAAAGTTGATACAAGACCAAGTGAAGAGAATAAATCCTTTGTAGCCATGTCCAAGAAGAAAGGAATATTTGGTAAATTTGGTCCTCAAAATAGAAAAATAAATATGGAAAAAGTACGATGCTTTGGATGTAATGAACTTGGGAATTATAAAAGGGATTTTCCTAAATCTAGAAAGTACAAGAGGAAAAAGGAAGAAGCCCATGTCACAAAAGAAAGGGAAGAACCTGATGCAAATAAATCTAAGAAAGAAGAAGTGAAATATATCCTCTATGGTTGAGATCATCTTTCTCTTTAACAAGTTCTGTCAGTTGCAAATAGTATGTTATGAAACATTGTACATTAATGCATCACTCTAGAAATGGCATCATGATAGAAGCATGGAAAGTGAACTTGTCATAGGAGGATGTCCACAATACAACTATGCTATGAAAGAAGTGGCTCATGGGAACCTCACTGATAACAATATTGATGGAAGGCATTCATGTAGATCAAGGGAATGAAACTCTTCATTCTAGGGAAAACTGCTGCAAGATAACTCAAAAGGAAGAAGAGATGAGGTACATGTATATATATGCTTACACTGAATGTTGTGAAGTCATGTCATATGGTTGCAGGTAATGGACTTCTACCTTTAGAAGTATGATCAAAGAAAGAAGAATATCTTTTGATACACATGTTTCTAATAACAAATGAAATCAACATAGTATGTCCTCATATGGAATATGAGGTGGTTGTGTACAAGCAAGGAACTGCATAATGGAAGTTCCTGGGAATAAAGTAAAACTATGTGGATAAATAAAATAACATATCGTGAAGTGAAACCATGATAAGAGGCAGTTATCATCCGAAATCCAAGAAATATTTGACTGGGAAATCCCCTGGGAAGATATGTAGAATATGATAGAAGTCTGGTAAAGATGAAGACCCTTGATAAGACATGTATTTAGGATATGTGTCAATCCTTATGAAGGATGTCAATGCCTACAAGAAGATGCCATGATGAAATATCATCACTAAGGTAACTTTTGATTTAAAAGTTCATATGTATATGTATATTTGGATAAGTTTATGCATGGATGCCAAAAATATGGAAGGATGAAAGATCCTTGGAAGTAATATGGTTCGAAGGAAATCGACATGACATGAAGATGGACCAGATGAGAAATACTAATGTATCAGTTTTTGATAGATGACATGACTCATAGATGAAAGTGATGAATGATCTGTGCCTTATGAAGAGATCCAAAAATTGAAGACTCCTCAACATCGAAGAAAATTCATGAAATCGAAGGGAGGAATTATTCATGAGTAGTTGGGTGTCTCACCATTGTTTCTAGAGGAATAAATGGACATATCATTTTGGTCTTCACTTGGGAAGACATAATGAAGGATTGGGTAATCATCTAGCATTTGATACTCTTTAAGGATGTGATAGAGAATCTAAGATAAGAGTAGTCAAGGACCGATATTATTTGAGGACCAGGAATCCAAGATAAGAATAGTCCTGGTGGACATACCTTGAACTCGGGTAGGGTATGATCCAAGAGCGACAATGATGAGGGTGTCTATAAATCATTGGTCTCACTAGCATTGTATCTCATTGTATCGTCGATATGTGGAGTTCTTAGTCAAGGCCTTGCACTGTGACAATGCTGGTTGATATGATGTTATACATATGTGATTACCAATCTAATTCTTCTTATGTGATTCTTCATATTGAAAGTAACAATGTACCATTATGAATACCTCCCTAGTTAAGAGGGAGTGTTAGAAAGTGTAACTAGGTTGGATCTTCGTAATGACTTTGTGATTATGAATTTATGTAATGAAGAAGACAAAGATGATAAAATGTATTTTGTAAATACTTGCTTCATGGGTTTCATGAGAAAGGAGTTTTTATTATAAGTCAAATAATTCTTCTTGATGTATTTTAGGGATTTGTCATCTTTTCATAAATGTATAATTTGGAGTCACACATTTGAAGCATTGTTACACATGTAAAAATGTATAAATTATGCCTCAAGACCTTGTCATCATTTTCGTAATATATGATTCACAAGTCGGCTTGAAGATTTTGGAGAATATCCCATGAAAATTCGGTTCAAAATAGGTCACAAAATCTCACTGGTCAGGTCGGCTAATTATAGGGTCAAACCACTATAAATACCCCAGTGAACTGCGCATAAATCACAACAGAATAGTTTGGATATCTCTGTGAATTTCAGACAAGTATAAGGTATAATGCGAAGTAAATATTTTTGATTTGCTACAAAAAAAGGAGGACATCTCAACGTGGAACAACATTGTGTTGTCTTGGATTAAAAGGAAGGAACAATATGCAGTTTAGATGCGAATTAGAGAAGGCTAGTGTAATGAGGATATAGGTATACTCAAGGAAGGCAAGAAGAAGTATAACAGTGATCAGAGCTCTCTGTTTTGGATCAAAGACACCACATTCACTTCAGGAAGGCCGAGGGTAATTGCAGGAAGAGATAGGTTTGTTATCTTATGCATAATACAGTGCTGAAAAGGAGGAAGCCATGGTGAAGAAGAGGAATATTTTAAAATAAAGAAAGGAGGTATAGTATCTCTGTTTTGGGTTAGTATCTATATCTATCATATCTTGAGTATAGTAAGAAGGTCAAAGAGGAGTCTTTTGGAGGTCGAAGTAGAAATAAGAGAAGCACATTAGTTAGAGATCGAGTTCTTTAGTATTGGTGCAGAAAAGGGAGATCAACACAAGAAGTTGAGAAAGGAGCAGTGAAAAGGTCTTGGAGGCATACAAGACTCAAGGTTCTATGTCATGGTCATGGTACTTGTCAACTGAAAATCTATAAGAAGAATTACTTATAGATTTTCCTCTCCAAGAGGGAGAGGTTTTAGACCTGGCTTGAAGAGCCTAAATCTCGTGTCTGTTTTGTTTTGATAATTGACTTGATGAAAGACATAATAACCTAATGAAGATAAGATCTAAGTAAGATAAATAAGTTCACAAGTAATTATCAAGTAGAGAATTGAATTAAACTATGCCCTATCAAATTATTAACATGGTATCAGAGCTAAGGTGCTGAAGACAAAAGGTTATTTGACAAGAAGACATTCAAGGATCAAAGATAAAGAATCAGTTTTCTAGAAAGAATCAAAGAAAAATTCAAAGTCTACATTGAAGAGTCAAAGTAGTTTGCAAGGAAACCCTCATGCCATCTCTATAATACCATCAACCTTATTCAAAGGACCTACACATCAAGGAGGTAATCTTTGCCATCAAATATCCTTGATATTGAAGCCTAATCAACATTGTTGGAAGATACATCATCAAGCCATCATTTTTCTAAAGACGTCATCCAACAATATTGAAGACTTCATCAAATCATTATTCAACTGAAGTAATCATCAAGCCATCCTTGATCTAAGATCACATACCTCTTTTGAAGGAATCAATCTAAGAGGGAGCTCCTACTATTATCTATATCATCATCAAAAAAGAAGCTAGCAAAAGGACTAAAGGAATCTACACAAGTATGTACCTCTATGACTTAATTTGAATCTATTAAAATGACTTTTTGCAAGGAAATAAATAAATTTTTCGGGTCATCAAACTTTAGTGCATCGAGTATTTACTAAATAAAATAAATATATTTTTAATAATTAAAAATTAAGCCTCAAGAGACTAAGGTAGTGATTAAAATAATAAATAAGAATAACAAGAAGAAGGGTACAATGAAAGAACACAAAGCTTGTGTGCAAATATTGATTGTAAATAGGGGACTTTATGTCATTTCAATTGATTATCATAGGTTGTTTACAAAAGTTTAATAATTCTTTATAATATTCTATTTAGAATTGCTTTTTTATAGTTTGTAATTTATGTGGTTAAAAATTTGAGTTTAAGATTTTATGATGCTAGCAATCATATAATAATGGCTCTATTTCAAATTGGTTTTCAAGTATGTGACATTGGCTAACATTAACAAAACCAATGTTAAAGCAAAATGCAAGTGCACCATGCCAACTAACAAAACTCTACAAACTTCTAACATTTTATTAATTATAAATCTACACATAATTCATGCACATAAAAAATGTCAACAAAATAAACAAATGTTAACACTCTCCTCTTTCCATATAAGTATATACACATGCTCCAAAAGATTTTCCCTCTATTATTTAAATGTGCCTAGATAAATGAATGATGTACTCTTCTACAATCGCAATACAAAACGCATAATATAACACTATGATTAGCTTAATATTACAATAATGGAAAAATGATGCAATTTCTCTTGTGTCAACAGTAAGCAATGTGATATACAATTATATTCAAAACTCAAAAGAAATAATATCCTCTCACATCGTGCTTGGATGCCAAAAAAATTCACATGGACTTTGACTAGCAATGATTATTTTTGAATCATTATGTTTGAAGGTAAAACATCATGCCAATTTAATTTTAATAACAAATTCAAACACCAATTTTGTTATGCAAACTTCAATCAACACTCTATTTCAGTTTTATTAATCAACAATCCAGTTTATTGGGACATATATATGGATGTAGCTTCCATTGCACATCTATGTCACCATCCAAGACAAGCTCTTTTATTTGAATGAGTATGATTGTAGCAATTAAATCATCTAATGGTCTAAGAAATGCAAACATTTATTGTTTTCTACCCAAACTGAGAATGTATATTTGTATTAAAGTGTTGTGCTAGGAACACACAAACTACCAAATTTACATTAGATTCATACAAAGATCAAAAATTTGGATGCATGGAATGCATACCAGTCTTGTCCAATCCCAAACACACCTTTTAGTTCTTAACATGAGGGGATTTAGTAGTTCTAGATCTTTCTTTTTATACAATCTCTAATATAGGCCTACTGAAAAGTAAAATTTTCATTTCATGATTACATAAAAGATTAAACTCTAGAAGGAGGGAGATCCTCATGCTCCAGAGTATTATTTCCTTTCTTATTTGTAGATATCCTAGAATTATAAGTCATCTTGTTGCCCTGTTCCAATGATCTATTAGCCAAACCTAATATTTGTGAAATAGATTTTAGTTGTAGGCACATATGCCCCATTTCATCCTCCATTCGATGGATTTTTTTATCCAGATCTAGCAAAATTTCCATAACCACCAAAAGGCTAGAGGAGTGACGATTAAGTATGATAGTCAATTGAAAAACATATTGCTAAAGAGAGTTTAGATCCTCTTCTAGCTATTTAATGTCATTCATGTGAAAATTTTTAACATCCAAGTCCTTTTACAAAAATAAATATAATTCACTTTAGGAAACATTTTATCACGTGTTTCTTTTTTCCAATCAAGAGATGAAAATGTGCTATTGTTATAGTTTATTTCCTATAGCAAATTAAATATGAAAATTTAAATACTTGTTTTCTCTCTTGAGCCAATCGAGGACCTGATTATGGAAATTAGACCATCTTACTTCCCAACAAAACACGAGGTGTGCCCACCATCCCTTAAGGGGGATAAACATAAAGGACTTTGATAAAGATTCAAATTATGAAATGCCACCCAATGTAATTTCTTAACCTAGTATCCTATGTTTCTTAACAAAGCATCACAATGAGATTCATGCCACATGGGCTCAATCCATGGAACTCCACAGATAACTTCAACGCACCAAATGTTGAATTTACACGACCTTGGGTCTAGGTTAGAGTCTTAAATCATGTACGCTACCAAACCAATACCATGAAATAATTTACACAACGAAATATAAACAACAGTAAATCACAAATGCATAGAATATATACAAATTTTTACTTCTTCAACCCAACTTCGTTATATTAACAACATATAATGCAACAGTCTAGGGATATCATACTAGGGATAAAGTCCCTCATACATCCACTAGTACAAGATAAAAACAAGATACTCTAACCATCTGGGGGTAGTGAAATCTCGCAGCCCTCTCGGTCGTACCTTGTACCTGCCCAGTCCTTCGGCCTAATCTGTAACTCATGCCTCTATCAATGCTCCAAGTCCATCTGGCCATTGAATCTCGGTTTTTTAATCTACTCTCAATTTTTCCCATCGTCCATCAAGGGCATAACACATCGAGAATCCCGTCGACTTGTTCACAACTCTCAATCCGTCCATTGCTTCTCCTCAACTACTTAGGGACTTCAACCCACTATGGTCTTCCTGTGCTGCAATAATGAATACCCACATAGGGCACGTAGGGTTTCCACCTATCACTGCAATATGTCCATCTCCCACAATTAACATGGGCTAGGAGGATTTCCAATCATCTTTTGTAGAAGTCCTTCTCCACACACAAGTCTCAGGCTCCACAATCTTGCTCCTGGTTGATCAGACCCTTGAGCTCTAACAATTTCCACACTAGAAGTCACATTTTTCCATAAAGGTGCTGCACTTTGGCTCCTACATGGACACTATCACGTTTTCCTCTTATAGACCATAAGTTCCTAATCTTGTCCACACTTGGTCTTCTCTCACACTGCCATCCAAAAATCCATGAGAGACCAAGGGCACATTGTAGCAACTGATCCTAGTTAGGGAATAACCACACCTGGGAGACCCTTACACATGGATTCCCACAAACTCCACCAATCCTCCCTTTGCTCTGCAATAGAGGATATATTGCGTAAATCTAGGCACCACAATGTGTCCTCACCTAGGACACCATCAAATCATCATACAAGGGTCCATCTACAACATACCTTGTTGTTGTCCTCTTTCCTCCTGATATAATGTGCCTGTTGTCACCTTAGTTACTTGGTAGGCCTCCCAACAATCCACGTGGGCTCCTCCAAACAACTCCTAAGGCCTCCTCAAGCTACCCACCAAATGATCCTTACAAAAGTCAACACTTTGACCCAATACACGACAAACTCTCGCTCCAAGTTTGTTTCCCTCTCCCCATTGACTTCCACAGGTTTCCCTATCACGATCCACATCTAGTCAACACCTTTGAACCAATACATCTCCCAAAACGTTTTTGTCCTCTTGCTGCACTTGTTGTCATTGCATCAATCTTCAGCCCTCATTCTCTACGTAGTCAGCATTGTAGGCCTTCTAAGGTTGTGGTGCACCTAGTTGAGACTCCTCCATTGCCACGTTGTCCAAGTCTAGCTTGTTTACAATTAACGCAACCATTATAACAACCTTTATTGTTGGATATGGCCTACGACCTAGCCCAACATCAAGTTAGGCATGTGGTCCTCCCTCAAATAACACCCAACTACCTCCAATACAAAGCTAACAACTCCTTATCTTCTTGGCCCAAAAAAACCTTCAATATGGCCCTAAACCGCACTTAATACAACCTTGTTTAGCCCTAAACACATCCGTTGCACCTATAAAAATTTTCCCTTATCCCATGTTGTTCCTGTAGTAGATGTACCATGTTGTCCTTAAGTCTCCTCGACCTCCTAATCTGATGTGGCTTCCTCCATGAAATTTCAGAGAAGTATTGCCACCACTTGGATGAATAAATGAATCCAATTCACCCTAATTTTATAGCTAAAAGAGGGGCTCCTTCCTAGGATGTCACACAATGGTTTCCATCCTGTCATAAGCCTAAAACACCTTAGGCCAACCTAGACATGCAAGTGAAAACCCATCATTAAGCTTCAAAAGTTCATAACTTCACTTCTAGAGATCTGATTTGAGTCATCTTCGAAGCGTTGGAATTGGCATGCCAAGATCTATCACCTCAAATTTTCTCATGCTAAAATTCGTCATGGTTTTGGCCCAAGAATTAATGGGTGAAAAAACCCCAAGCTTGGATCTCAAACCCACAAGCCCATTTGTGGTGCTTTGATCTCCAACCCTCGAACACCAGGGCTTGGAGTACCTCCCAAGCCACACAAAAATCAACACCAAATAAAACTGAACCATCACATACCTTCAACATCTCATAGAGACTTATACCAATCCCTAGTACAGAAGGGCCAATAATCCAATTGGCTTGTAATTCCTATCAATGAAACCTCGTCATCAAAAATATACTAGGATAACTTTCACTTTTTTCGACATGCGATCATTCTATACCTTGGAGATGACATCTTTTCTCTTAACCAAACATACATTATTTTCTAATGGGCCATTTGAAATTGGATTAAAAATCTCATGCCGAAGCCAATTATAAAAACATCATAATTAGGAACATTACTCCCATCCACTACTATGAAAAAATACATATAAGGAAAGTTTCTAGACTTACCTTGATCCCAATGAATATAAATGAATTTTTTAACCAGGGGATGAGTGCTTCTTTTTACATTTCCAACATATATTTCTTCCACGCTCACAAAAATTGGAGCATCCAAAAAAAGGCTATGAGAGAATGAACATCACATTCCTTTATCTCAGAAGTAGAGCACTTCATACATAGGATAAGGCATCCACACACATCCAAATATACTTTCATACCACTAATTTTATTGAATTCATAATACGAGGGATCATATCAACAACATCAACAAACCCCTCTTTAATCTAATCAACACACTCCTCGCCATGGTGCATCAGTAATGAGCTTTAGCACTGCCTTCACATCCACACATTGATTCACTTCCTTATAATACCTCCCACTTCACCTTGATCTTAATAGAGTACATCTACATGACTAGATTACAAGGCCTCTTCTTGGAATGGGGAGGGGGAGCCACCATTTTAATTTTATATTCCCCTTCATAACAAAACTAAGGTATGGATGCATAGTTCATAGAGCCATTCACAAGAAATTCTTCTTTTGCCAACTTGGATACTTTGTTTTCCATAAGACCAAGTATTTGGTTTTTTTCCCTTAACATGTGAAATATATTTTTATTTAGAATGTTTTTTTACCAAGGAGAATATTATTAGAAACCGAGAAGATACTGAGAAGGGGGGGTGAATCAATATTTAATTTTTTTATTAATTATTTACCCAAACTATCAAAATCGACAAAATAAAAATGCACCAATCACATAACATTTGAACATAATAAGTTTATGTGAAAACCCATACGATATAAAACCATAAACTCTTTTTTATTATGATGTAAATGCAAACACAAACTTCATATTATATCAACATAGGTAGGCCACTACCTACTAGAGGCTCCAACCCCATTTTCTCTACAAGCACCAACTTGTTGGAAGAACCAACTCCCAATCTTTGTAGACATCAACTTATAGGAGGCACTAACCCCTTGATATTTAGAGACACTAGCTTGAAGGAAGCTCCAACTCCCTGATTTACAAGCACCTACTTTCTCTTCCCATTATATCTCTTTTTCGTGTAATTTTAAAACTTAGATCCATGAGCCCTTTACACAAATTTTTGTAGAACTAATTGATTAAATCTCAAATCTGTTGCATTATCCTCTACAATAACCTTTCTCTATTTTAGATACAATCTCAACACTCAAATCTATCGTCTCATCTTTTCTTTAGATATGAATTTCTTTCAACACTCAATAGCTTCTCTAATCTTATATCTTTATTTATATTTGTTCTGGGCTCTTTTGCCCAACCTAGACTTATTTTCTCTCTTCAAGTCCTCTTAGCCCTCTATAGGCCCTCTTGGACCTCTACATGATTTCTTGGCCACACTGAAACTAGAAATTTGTTGTATTTCCTCATCACAACTTTCTCATTAACACATATCACTCCATATCTACACACATTTTCACTCTTCACAACATTTATAATCACCAACTCTGCTTCCTATCTTTAGAAACAATATTTTCTCCTCACTATAGCTCCATATCAATTTCTAGTCTCAAGGTACCCTACATTCTCTCATTCAGATCAAATTACCTATTCATATTTGCATCAAAAACAATTCTCCCTCTTAGTTTTGCATGATATCATACAACTTCTACTTGTACAAATCAAACTAGTTGTTTGACACTGCATGGAAAATAATTATCTCTATTTTCTTTCACATCAACAAAGTTCCTCTCTATTAGTTTTGCATGAGAAGCACACATATGTGCATTAGAACACACACACACATACACCAATAATCAACTCCATATCCTCGGTTTATTCTATTCAAATATACTATTATATTCACAGTCCAGAATAACTACAATGCATTTTTCTTCCATAGGAGCTCACATCCTTATGTCGTGTATCCTCACTTTTATAACTACTATCCGAAAATACCATTTTGACTCATTTAACACCCATTTCTAAATTTGGCGTACACTCACGCTTTGATATTCTTATAAATTTTTGGCACCTGTGCAACAAATTTTTTTCAAGCCACTATGGTTCTTTAGTTCATCAAAATAATTTGGCACCCTATTGCCAATTTTCAATTCATAGTCCCTAATGAATAACTTCTATATCCATGTTCCCATAGGCCGAAACCACCTTCTTAAGCCATAACATAAACCATCTGGGGCTGCATAGCCAGGGAACATGTCAAATGTCGTGCGATATTCCTATCAATTTCTAATGATATGATTGTCTCGTTCCTTAGGTCCCCGACCCATTCTGGTAATTAACCTTGACAAATATCCATGCACTGGGGATTAAGTCTAATATCAGATTTAGAAAAGTTAATCCTTAATTAAATTAATATTATGACACCTTACAGACTAGCCCACTCGTGTGAATCATAAGGTTTTTCCACTTCACCTACCATGTTAGCTTCCTACCACATTTCATGTCATGAAACTGCCACATATCACTTGAAAAAGTGCCACTTGACCACCCAACATATCTGATTCCACATTACACATGTCATGTTGATGTTGTGCCACATCATTTTCTCAACCACATCACCTCTATTCCACATCATCATGGTCCTAGGTCTGCGAGCCATCAATTCTGGCAATCAAAATGCATATATAGTCGGGGTCATGCTGCTAGGGATTAAGGCTAATCCCTAATTATGGCCACTTAAGCATTAATTATGAATGCATGATTATCTCAACATCACCCAATCTAGTCCTCCCACTTATCTTAGTCACTATGTACTTCCACTTGTCCTAATTTCTCATCATCAACAAATCAATTGAGCACTTGCTACTTTCGCCACAACATCTCGAAGCCATGTCCTCATAGTTTCTAGTCCGTAAGCCATTTTGTTAACCATCTTCGCAAGCCAACCTAGTTCTTCCACTTGTTGTTTCTGATAATGTGCCACATCCTCACACTCGTTGGTTCGCGAGTGAATTCATTTTCCCAAAATTCATATACCATCCAGGGCCGTAGGGACGAGGATTACAACTAATATCACTAATATTATCTTAGCCTTCAATAATCCTAATCACCAGGTGATTCAAGCTCGATGGTGGAATCATGAGTCTTGAAACCGTGTAGAACCTTCAAAGTGTGATAACTCCTTATCCATTAGGAGTTATACCAAGTGCCATATATCATTGGAAAGGTATCAAAGAGGGTTATCCAACTATGCACTCAACAAGTTTTTTTCAACATGTTACCCGTAGAAAAAATTCCTTTAAGGATAGGATATTATACCATACATCAACAAGCACAAAAACAAATTGAAAAAAAAAAAAAAACTACCCCTGAACGCATATTCACTTGATGACATAAATGAAGAGACTTGACATCAATGGAAACCAAATATCAATCTACCCAAAAATCTCCAGCAAGCCCCCCCTGAACTTTTATGCATTTGACATTAATGACTAGTCTTGATATTAATGAAACTAGTTGGGAAACCATTCCCAACTTTCTCAACAATTCTCAAGAAGATGTTTTTGGGAGTTGCATCTAGAGGAAGGGATCTAAAATATAAGTGATAGATTATATTTGCTAAATCTCCTATGATAATGAAATTTTGAATTTTTAACAACACTGCTTGACGCAAGCCTTGATTGAGGGTGTAATATTCAACCACATTTTTTGTAGCATTACCCAATCCCCAAGCATATTTATATTCTACTTGATTCTCCAGGTGAAAAATCACCCCCCCCTGCCCCCCTCTCCATCCACCCCTAGGTAGTTCTTACCAACCGCATAAAAACACAGGACATGGTTCTTCTGCTCAAGGATCCATCAAGAGAACTCTTCCCTTGATAGTCTTATTTTCCAATTCAAAATCTTGGACTTGTTTATTTTTAGGCCAACAGAAAATTTGAGGGAATTAATCCAGTTTTGTTCTACCTCATCCAAGCCATGATCTTCTTTACCTATTAGATCCTTTGCATTCAAATTTTCACTAAGCGCCAATGCTTTTCTTGTTTTCTTTAAAATTCCGCTTTTTCATCTTGGGATATGACTTTATTTCTTGCTAACCATATTTTATAGAATACAAATATGGTTAGAGCTTCCCAAATTATTTTGAATATTTTCTTACTTGCAAAATACCCCTAGTAACATATTCCCCAATTACCAAACATTCCCTATATAGAGGTTGGCCAGAAAACTCTAGGACTTAGAGAATATAGGATTAATTCCCAAGAAACTGTAGAAAAGGAGTAGCTGAGAAAGAGGTGATCAGAGGATTCTTGGGATGTAAAACACAATGAACATATGGATGGCCTGCTATCCCCATTTTTTATAAAATCTTTGTAGTTATATTTTTTTTAATGGTCTAGGTTCTAATAGAAGATATTTATTTTTGAAATAATATCAAATCTCTATATGTTTGTCCATATCTTTGGCTTTGGTGACCTTCCCCTTGGAAAAAGGAATGACTTGTATGCATTTCTCACCGAATAATCAACACCTCCCCATATACATGAGTCTGAATCATTTATAGAGATTAGAGCACATATAGAGAGCATGGATTCTAAATATTTACATGTTGGGAAAGAAATTTTAGGAACATGACCCCACTCCAACCCATCCATTGACCAGAACTTAACTAATGGGAAACCTCAAACAAGAAAAAATTACTTTGGGTATGCATCCATTCACAGAAAAGGATAAAATCTCCATTGTGCCCACTGAAGGGTGTCCCATTATATCATCACTCTAAAGATTAACTTAGTTTTCCATTCCTAGGAAACTAATTCAGTTTTTAGTTGATAATAGGAATTGAAGTTGCCATCACTTTCCGTATTTGAGATCTCCCTCTATTAGGAGGAGGGTTGATGATACAATTTTCCCATTATCCTAAGAGATACTTCCTATGTATTACCTTCTTCCTATTGGGAATCACAATTGTTGTTATACCAAAATTGACAAGTGTTAGTCAGTGATCGCATCGACATAGATAATGATTAATGAAATGAGATTAATCAATGTTGTGAAACACACGAGAAGCGTTATCTAATGTAGAAAAATACCCCCACCTAACGTTAATCGGGTGTCTATCAAACTTGTGACCTGTGCTCTAATACTACTTGTTGGGAATCACAATTGTTGTTAGATCAAAATCCATAGGTGTTAGTCAATGATCGTATCACCAGAGATAAGGATCCATGAGAGGCAGTTATACCATGTCATAAAACACACGAGGAGTGTTGGGTTATCCAATGTACAACACTTCCAACATTCTTTAGGTCTTAAAACTAGCCGCCATACCATTTTTACACCAAGAGTTAAGTTCATGAGGGAAGGATCCCTTATGCCTAACCCTCCAACATCTTTTGGAAGGTGAATTTTTTACTAGTTTACAAGACGATATATATTAGTGTTTATTTCCCCCCTTGCCACAAAAAATTATGAATTTCCTAATCCATTTTAAATGTCATAGAGGATGGGGTTAATAAAGTTGAAAATTGGTATAGAGGGAGTGAAAAGAGAACTGATTGCACCAAGATGAGCTTCCCTACAGGACTAAGCCATTAGGCACCCCAAATATTGAATTTATTCTTGAAATTATCCACCAAAACAGATCAATATGGGCAAGGGAAAGTTTTTAGGCATATGGGCATTACAAATTATTTTAAATTTAACCAAGAGTCCTTTCCAGAGATACCCAAAGTTCTCAATATACACCCTTGTAAAGCCTTGTTGATATGCTGAGAGTATAAATGACTTTTTTTATCATCAACCAATCCTACAAAGATAAAAATAATAATTTCCGATTGAATCTCGTTGAAATGACCGTGGATGCTCCTCTAAGAAGAAATTTATCATCAACAAATTGTGCATGATTGATACTTTTGATTCCTTCCATATATTTGATGATAGGGAGAGAGTTCATACATATTTATATTCCAATTTAATGGTCATGGGCTCTACCATTATTATGTATAAAATGGGGGATAAATTACAACCCTGCCTAATCCCCTTTTAGGTTCTAAAGAAGCCTGCAGGATGTCCATTCACTGGAGGGGAAATCCAAGGATTTTTAACACAAGTTTCCACCCAAGTTATCAGACTTGCAAATCTCATTTTTTTAAAAGAGAAAAAAAATAAAAGAGTGCCTTACTTTGTTAAAAAAATTAGCCATGTTGAGTTTAATCACCATGTCTTGATCTCCATCGTGTAGCTCAACAATTTTTTCCTTTTCCTTTGCTAATGCTTCTTTTATCACTCAATTTTTCTCCATCTCTTGAAGGATATTTTCCAAATTGAATTTGTGCTCTTATATCCTTATTTTATTTAATTTATATTTTTATTTATCCATTCTTTAATTTCCTCTATCACTCTTTTAATTTGTTGTTCCCAAATATATATTGGAGAACCCACCACCCAATTGGACCAAGCCAAAGAGACCACTTTCATAAAGTATAATTCAGCTAGCCAAAGAGGGATGAAGCGAAATAGAAGGGGGTCGAGATCCTCTTCTAAAGAAACTGAAGGCTTGATGAGATGATTATTGGATTCACTCCAAACTAAGTGAGAGATAGAGATATTAAAGCATTGTTCAAGGAAGGAGACACTCACCGAAAAAAGATCAAGCTTGGAAGATATCAAATTTGGTCCAAACCTTTTATTTCACCAAGTATATTTTGAATTTTTTGTTTTTTATCAATAATATCCAAATGAAAGATAAAATATTCCATCTTTTCTTAGAAAGGGTCTCTAATAGTGTTTCCTCCTTTTTTCTCCCATTGGTGAATAGTGGCATTGAAATCACCCCCAAAATATAGTTAGAATTTAATAAACTCTCTGTTTGACTCATCATGGATTTCAAACACAAGATCTTGTCATTGTATGGAAAGGGAACACACATAGACACACACACATAAAACACATTGAGAATTCTTCCTGATGGGAGATAAATCACGCTAGAAATAATCCAATTGAGGGATTTTTCTTCTCTAATTGTTTTGAAAACAATGGGTACCCAAATAATGCATAAACGTCCAAACACACCTCTTGAATTTATGGAAAAACCATTGCTTCTTTTCTAGATTGATTTTAATTTTGTTGAAATTGGAAACAAGAAATATTGAAAATGGCATCAAAAGGGGTTCTAATTTAATTTTCCCTAAATTAAATTAGAAGTAAATTGTAATTCCACATCACATGACAGCTTGTACTAGTTAAATAAGTCAGAAATACTTCATTAGTTTAGTTAATTCGAGTTGAGGGTCAAACTAGAGGCATTTAGAGTGTCTCTTACTTTTTAGGAGACCTGGTTGAGTTTATTTCGAGTTGTAATTAGTTAACTCAGCTTATTTGAGTTAAAATCAGTTTAACTAGTTCTAACTGATGGATGAGCTAGTGAGAGGTCTAATGAATTAAATCTGATTTAATTCACATATAATGATCAATCAAATAACTGATAATTTTCACTATAAATAGTTGTTGTATGTCAGTTCTAAGAGTGTCCCAGTTGAGATTGGAGTTAAAGGGAAGTAAAATATCAATTGTATAATTAGAAAATTGTACAGGTCATGTATAAGGTCATGAGGATGCCTTAGATGCATCACACAATCAATTTAAGGGAATTTCCTAAGTAATAGGGTCTCAATTCCCTCAAGAACGCGTAAGAAAGGTTGGTCAAACAAAGGCAAGGAATTGGTCAAGTATTGGACCAATTTTTCCTAGATCAGAGTGATACAATCAAAGATAATGCAGAGAGTTCTCAAGCATGAGAGAAGAATTGTATTGTTTCATATTATTGAATTAATGCAGTATAAAAATATTGGGGTTTTTAGCTGAGGCTTTCTCTAGATACATCTTTGTGTTGTGCAATTGAAATTCTTTCTCTTTCTTGTTCATGTGATTGTGCGATCATAATTGGTTTCCACAATTTGTATAATAGGTTCAAGTATTTTTTTTTAGCATATTACAATATCAGTTGAATCTATATGTATTTTCTACATGGTATCAAAGTAGGAATTACTGTAGAAGAGAAGAACCAGATTTTTCTTTGAACAGGTGAATCAAATTTGCAGATTTATTCTTCATGACCAAAAACAGATTAAAATGTCTTTCTATGGATTGAGAATCGAATATTCCCTTGAGGGTAGTTTGAATTACATAGTTTGGAAGGACATGATGGAGGTAGTGCTGGAGGAAAACAGACTGCAGGAATTCATAGACAGTGATATTCCCAAGCTCATAACAACAAATGCTCAAAATATTGATGCATGGAATAAGAATGTAACAAAGGTGAGAAGGATTCTGTTAGAAGGAGTTCGAGATCATATTGTCTCAAACATCCATGGAAAGGAAACTCCCTATGATATGTGAAAGGCCTTAACATATATGTTTGAAAATAGCAGTGACCACATGAAGCTAGTGTTGAAGGATAAGCTCAGAAATATCAAGATGGAGGAGGGTGATACGATACCAAAATACTTGAAAAAGTTCACTCAATGTAGATATGAGCTTGGAAGTGTTGGTGTGACAGTTTCCTAGGATGATTTGGTGAGCCTAGCACTTTAGGCCTTCCCAAGAGCTGTCACCACTACCAGGATTTGTTGAATGGGAGGGAGAAGCTACCAGAGTGGGAGCAATTGTGGTCGGACTTCGTACAAGAAGAGATTTGACGGAACACCAGAGAAGAGACCTATTCCAATGAAAAAGAAGAATATTTTTCATTAGTTGGAAAAGAAAAGAAATTTAAGGGAAAGAAGTCCCAATGTGAAGAGGGAAAGAAATAATTTTCCAACATCAAGTGTTTTCACTGTCAGTAGTACCACAATGTGAAGCTTTAGCTTCACAGCTTGAGATTGATTTTACTCTCATTGCATGCATGGAAAACACTGTAATTGGGTGCATGTGGTATCTCAAAAGCAGTGCCTCGTTCCATATGACGGGGAATAAAGATCTCTTTAGTGACTTGGAGGAGAAAGACTTCAAGCAGAACATAGAGTTTGGAGATGACGGGAGGTATAGCGCGAATGACATAGATACAGTTACCTTTCAGAGTGGATTTGGCTCCCCTTTCAGACTTACAGATGTTTTTTTTGTTCCAGTACTAACGAATAATCTTATTTCCGTAGCATTATTAGAAGACCGTGGCTATGATGTGATATTTAGAAAAGGAAATGTTTTCCTTAGACACATCACCATGGGACAGGTGAAACAGATCGGTGTGCGAGTCAAGAACCTGTATGCTCTCGAGGTCAAAGATGCATGCAAAACCTTAAGGATAAAGGAAGAGGTTAGAGACTTGGTGGTTGAGAGGGAACATGAATTACCTCTAAACATGCAGCCTTAGAAGAAGCCTCAGAAAGTTGTGGAGCAACCAAAATTAGAGAAGCAGAGAGGAGACCAAGTAGAGGCATCCACTCAAGCAGAGACCTCCAGTAGGGGGGAATTTTGATCCAAGTGGGCAGAGGGAACACATGCAACCATACCTATAGGAGATAGGTGGGGCCATGCGAAGCAATACTCCCAAGAGTGCAGAAATTTGGGCAGGGTCCATTGAGATGTCTTGTCTCATGGATCATTACCTTGCTACAGGGGCCCATAGTACACAGTAACAGGATGGATCAGTGGTGGTTGATGCAGTCAGATGTCAGAGTGACAGAGGAAAATAGTAGCAGCAATCAGATACTGGGGAGCAAAAAGCAGAGTTGGAAGTAGTGCAAAGTCAGCAACATTGTAGGGTTTTCAGTTGACAGTGTAGAAGCTAGTAGTAGTCAAAGAATCTTGTGATAGATGCATCATACTGATTTAGTTTGGATGCTTTTTCAGTTTCATAAGTTGTAGTAGCAACAAAACTAGAGAGAAGTGTTGCATACAGAACATTGCAAAGGTACCAGATTGGGATAGAGTTGAATTCCTTTCTTTTTGAGAGGGATTGTTGAAAATGGCAACAAGAAATATTGAAAATGACATCAAAAGGGATTCTAATTTAATTTTCCCTTAATTAAATTAGAAGTAAATTGTAATTCCACATCACATGAGAGATTGTATGAGTTAATTAAGTCAAGAAGACTTAGTTAGTTTAGTTAATTTGAGTTGAGGGTCAAACTAGAGGCATGTAGAGTGTCTCCTACTTTTTAGGAGACATGTTTGATTTTATTTTGAGTTGTTATTAGTTAACTCATTTTATTTGAGTTAAAATCAGTTTAGCTAGTTCTAACTGATGGATGATCTAGTGAGAGGTCCAGTCAATTAAATTTGATTTAATTCACATGCAGTGATCAATTCAATAACTGATAATTTGCTATAAATATATGTTGCATGTCAGTTTTAAGAGTGACCCAGTTTAGATTGGAGTTAAAGGGAAGTAAACTGTTAGTTGTATAATTAGAAAATTGTACAAGTCATGTATAAGTTCATGAGGATGCCTGGGATGCATCGTGTAATCAATTGAAGGGATTTTCCTAAGTAATAGGGACTCAATTCCCTCAGGAATGTGTAATCAAGGCTGGTCAAACAGAGGTAAGGATTTGGTTAACTATTGGACCAATTTTGCCTAGATAAGAGTGAGACAGTCAGCCTATAGTGCAAAGAGCTCTCAAGCCTGAGAAAAGTATTGTATTGTTTCATATTATTGACTTAATGCAATATACAAATAACATGGTTTTTAGCTGAGGATTTCCCCATATACATCTTTGTGTTGTACGATTGAAATTCTTTCTCTTTCTTGTTCATGTGATTGTGTGATCGTAATTCGTTTCTGCAATTTTTAGAATAGATTCAAGTATTTTGTTTTAGCATATTACAATATAAATTGAATCTATGTGGATTTTGTACACATTTTGAGATATATTTTTGCTCCCCCAACCTAGTATCCAAAAGTAGAAGGATTTGGGGTTTTTTTTACTTGATTAAGCTTCTTATTTATGTTTCCATTATTTCCAATTCCAATCCTATTACTATTTTAGGAGATAATATTCATTGTTTACTAAAGGATTTGGAGCCCCATCCTGTATGGGGGTTGGTACTACCTTGATCCTTTAGATTCCTTAGATTTTTAAGCATTTGAGCATTAATCACAAGTTGGGTTCCTCTTTGTTTATCCCTTTTAGCCTATTCTATTCTCACTTCCCTATGTGTTCTTCCTTCCCATTCTTTTGGATCATTCTACATGTGGCCATCTTCCAATTTTGACATATTTTCATCTTGAGGAGAAGGATATTTCCTATTTTCCTCTAGGATTTGATAAATTTCTTCCATTATTAATATTTCTCCTTCTTATACCTAATTTTCTAAAGTTTCATATTTGTTTGTATATTGACTGACAACCATTTCTTTTCTAGATGTTAATTCCTACACTTCAAGGGGATTCCTAGATGGGGAAGAGGGGCATTTTGTCGAAGGTCCTTGCCCTTTCTTATTATATTACTTTTTCTATGCCTTATGCCTTTGTGGAGCCTAGCAATTCCCTCAATATTATTGTTGCTTCTCGATCTCTTTTTCCTTAGGGAAATTCTTAGAAAAATGTATGTACTCATGTCATTTCTTAAATTTAAATGGAATATGATCGCAATAAACCTATTGAATAATGGAACAATTTTCTAGTTAGAGATAAATTGCCTCTAGGAGACCTTTCTCCATGTCTACTTCTACACAAATCCCTGAACATGCAAACTAGGATTCTTTGGGCTCTGATTTGTCAATGTATTTCCTAATAACATTCCCTATACTTCGAATGTTCTCATCATTCCAACAATGAAATGAAATATGTAGTAGAATTAACCACACATGCACTATTGAAAACTCATCATTCCTTGGGTTAAAGTATGAATTCCATCGATTTAGGTACAAAAACTGAGCTCCTATGAAGTATGGCCCAATTCTTTTGAATATAAGATATTTTTCTTCTTTTTCTTCAAAGATGAAAGTGACAAACCCTTTTCCATACAAGGATTAGTTGATAATCGTTTTAATCATCGAGCACCATTTTTATCCTCCCATTCTATTAATGTTCTTGGGGATGCCCAAATTCCCATAAATTGACCCACAAGACCTTTCTTTGCCCACATATAGCATTTAATGAGTTAATAAGAACAATGTGGGCACTTTACCAAATTGCATATGCATGGGCATGGTTTCACCATAAATTAAATTGAAGATATAAGGAAACCTATATTAAGAGGATGTATATAATTCAATAAAAATATATATCCAACAAACCAATTAGATAGCTTGCGATTTAATTAAACCCACTGATATTTGAATTTCTAAGATAGAAAATATTGTGAATTGTGAGTTATATAAAAATTATCCCCACCAATGAACATACCCATTTATGAAAATGCTTAACCAATTCATGACAACACCAACCAAATTTAATTTCCAAAAACCATGATTCCATCGAACAAAAATGAATTGTGAAAATTAGATTTTGTTTTTGTGGGTGATTTCAATACAAAGTGTTGTAGGTTGTAGGTTTAAACAACAAGGAATCACACCAAATTTAAGTAATTAGCCAACAATGATCAATTTACTCTAATCCTTAACTGAAGAAATTGAATTAGAAAAGAGATATAAAAAATTCTCTGGACAAAATTTTATCAAAACACTTAGGGTGGAACAACACCTTACAATTGATTCTTTTATGGAAGGCACCCAATCCGATTTACTTGCCTCTTAATTTTGGGTGACGTATCAATGAGCTAAGGTCCAAATACAATATTATTCTACTCTTGTCATAAGGAGGATCCCATCCTTACTTATAACTAATAGGAAAATCCTAATCATGACAACCTCTGAACTACCTATTAGATCTTTAATAAGGCCCTATTAAATTTATCTAGTAATAACTACCTCACTGGGGCTTATTTAATAATAACACACCTAATGGATCAATCCACCTTACATTGAATTGTGTCCATTATTATTCATGAAATGGACCCTTCATCTCTCCATTACACTTCTACAGAGGATCCCAACATTACATGCTTCTAAAAAAAATGTTTCCGTCAAAACTTAATGTGAGAACTTATAACTAAAAATTAGGTCCCCATAGATAAATGTTGACTACAATGCTTAGTTAGGATAGTAAAATAGAGTGTTGTGTGAAATGGCTAGCTACCATGTTGCAGTAGTCGAGGAAGCTCCATCGTAAGCTTGGGTCCCATGTACAAGCCTTGACTGCAATGTTTAAGTAGTCCAAGAAACCAAGGTCCTAAGTAGAAGAGGTCTTTATAAGGCTTATGAAGTCCATGAGGCTTACTTGCAAACTTGGGTTTGATATCCATGTGCTCATGTTGTATCCCATTTGATGACACCTAAGCTTAGCGAATGATTAAGTACTATGCTTCAAATGAACACCACAACCATGTGGATCATGTAGGTGTAAAATATGGATTGTGGATATGGCAAGAATACTACCATCAAAGAATATCTATAGAAAAATTTGGTAGTCATGATTGGCTCATAATAGCTCTCAATAATGTCTCTACATAATATGAATTATACTCATCAAATATAAGGTGAAAGTAGTTTTCTTCCCATAAATAACAACTATCCATAGACCACTCCTCTCAAGCTTCCTTTAAATCACACCACCCATATATCTTCTTGTATACACCTCTTCAATATGTCTCCAGAGTTCCAATTTTTGGATTGTTTCATAGGCCTACCATTGTTTTTGTATTCAGTTATCCACATAGAATCACACTACTGAATTGCTTTAAGGTGTGAAACGTATTTTACTTTGACTAACCATTGTTAGATATGCTCTTCATATTCTACAACCTCTTAAAGAAAAGTTATATGATGGGTTTCTTTAACATAATTTGCATTTGCCACCTAATTTACATATATAATTTGATATCCCTCAATGAAGAGGATATATATCCCTATAAACTGTCATAAGCCACTATAAGTATGATAGATAGGGTTTTAAGGGTGAAAATTTGCAAGGGTTATAGTGCATTAATTATTGACTAGAAGTAATCATATATTTGACCAAATTAAATCCCTCAAAAACCTTGTTTCAATTATGATGGTTTAGAAAAAACTTTGAGCCATTAGTTTGGTTTGACACATTTTTGAGGCATCACTTTATTTGGGTAAGAGCTCATGTTCCTTATATGTATGAAAACAGGTTGACAAGCAAAACCTAGAGGCATTATGCTTCCTTATGAACCACTAATGAGCTTTCCAGTTGCATGATTTTTCTTGCATAATGGTAATGAGTGAATCCTCTTCTGCAGGTAGTAGCTAGTGATGATCATCCTCACTGCTAGATGTCAACCGAGTTATAGGCTTTGCCAACAAAACGAAAAGTCAAATATGTTTTTAAGGGGGGCTATACAATTATCACTTTTCAAATTCTTTTAGAAGTTCTCTTTTTTACTATTATTTCACATCAACATCCAAACATGAAGCCATTGTCGCTTAGAGTAGGAACTTAATTTATTTTTCCCACATGTGAGTGGTCACTGAGTTTGAACCAATGATCTAATAAGACTAAACCTCACGTTGACCAACTAGGCGACAACCTATGGATTGGTTGATGTGGTCCTTACGGATTACTAAGGCCATTATTATTATTCACATGGATTTAAATATCTCGGAAGAAATATTACTAATGTCACTTTTTAACTAGGAAATTAAAATTCTATATAGAAATATTATTGTTTTCATTTTACCAATAAACCAAGTTTCATTCATTAATAACCATTTATTTTACTCTATTAATATGTCATTATATCTTATATTACAAAATAAAGGTCTTTATTCACCAAAAAAAAATCATGGTAGGGAGAATGCTTATGATGAATTTGAAAAGTTCCTTGATATTTTACCACTCAAAAAAAAAAAATGATCATTATACACTACCAACATCATTAGTGTAATCAATAAAAGAACAAAATTTTGCTAACAACTTTCCAAATACTAAATATTAATATAAATTACATATTAAACTATAATATTAATCTCATCCACATTAATAATTTATGAATAACATTACCAAATTCTAAAGAAAATATTGTCATTTAAGACATGCTGATCATTATTAACATTATGATCACACTAAAAGCAACCATGATAAAACTTAAATTGCACCAGAATGGAGATAACATTGTAACACTAAAGTAACTATGATAAAACTTAATTCTTTGAAATAAACGATAATTGTAACAACCATTCAACATTTATATAAAAAAAAATTACATTCTACTATGGTCATTAATCTTCTAACTGTGAAACTATGAATTTCTTATCGTTTCCATTCCATTCATAAAAAATACTTAAGCATTCTTCTGCTATAACATATTTAATACAACTTGCAAGTAATATATAAGTATGTACTCACTATACTAATGTTTTTGTTTAATCTTAAGTAAAACATTATACGGAAATTAAGGTAGTGCTTACAATTAACCCCGCGTAAGCACATGTAACCACATTAGCCATAATTCCAAATTTCATAAAGGTTTTCATTTGGATTGATTCGCATTCAGGGCTGGTTCATTCCATTGGGATTGTTCGTATATATATTGGTACCTTCACATATAATAATTTACACGGAGAAACATAGTACTTTAGATTTTATGTACATCAATTATCATTTCATTTACCTGATTGCCTGGTCTATTATTATGAGAGTGGTGATTGCATTAAATAAAAACCTGTCCAACCTTGCTATGATTCCACCACCTGTCCACCTCCGCGGCTGTCATTTTCCCTTTCTCCGTCTTGTTGGTGTAATCCTAATTGTTGGAAACTTATCGATTGAGATCTACGATAGAGATGACAAGAAGGGTAGTTAGGGTAACAAACCCTGCTTATCCTCCTGTCAAAACCTCAATTGCCCATCGTTGAGCTCCGAGCTTCGGCTCTGTAACTGGCGCTACTCCTCTCTACGGGTTCTTCTGAAGTTCTTTCCAGCATGATGCTTCAGCTTCCAGGGTTTATGTTCGGCGTTGGCTTGCCTTTCTCGTAGATAGACTTTGTAATCGATTTCCTCGGTAAGATATTAGTATGTATTCAGTTTTAGTGTACTCTAGTTTTCGTTTTTCCTTTGTTATGTGAAATGTTAACATACCCTCCTCTATCTCGCTGGGGTATTGGATAATGAATTTGTTTATCGAGCAAGGGTATTGGGTAATGAATTTGTTTATCGGGAGGGTTTAGTCGACCACAAAGTGGTTTTGAACTTCCGACTCTTCGACTCAGGTAAGCTTTACACTGCTTGGTGTAATATGTACGTGGTTCACCTTCCCTGCTTCTGGTTCTTAGGGTTTAACTACCCATTTTTCCCCTTCTACAGTTTTTTTTTAGATTTTAGGTGGTTGGCTCGCTTAATCAATTGCAAAACAAACCTGGAAACCCTTCAACTTCTTACTAGTGAATTAAGCCATTTCCGCCGCTGTATTTTGTATGGTTAAACTGATAATTTTTTGAAGTGATATCCACTACCACCCTTCTCTCTCTTGTAGGGACAAAGGGTTTTAACGACAGGGTGGCATTTCATCCCTCGGTTGCGATTTATTGAGTGCACTTTTCTGTTAATGCTTAGGAATGATATTATTCGAGGGCACGACCTTCTACTTGTTATTTTTTTTTGTAGATACCCTAGAGATAAGTAGAGGAGGCATAAATCCTTTCTTTATATTGGTAATGTAAATGTACTATTCACTGAGGCAATTTATTAGATCTACGAATTCTATTTTTGTCATATTTGGTAATTATTTTCCTTGTAATTTATTGTTTAACTCTTGAGGATTTATTCCAATGTTCTCTACTAGTCACTTAGTCCGGTATGGTGTAATCAAGGACATTTGAATGATTACCAAAGTCTAAGAAAGTTTATACATGTTTAGCCGGTTCTTACAGTTGTTTTAATGGCAGAAGTTTTCGGCTCTATCTGTCATGTATGCTTTGAATATCGAACTTATAATTGTTCTTGTTTCTCTTATTCATTTGTAGTTTAATTACAATAATCATCTCTTGAAGTTTATTGGTTAAGCATTTGCCCCTTTCGCTTACTGGCTCGAGGGAAATGAGCTCAAAACCTTGTTTTCTGGGGTTCGAGTACTAAACCCACGAGCCTATACCTCTACTTTCCCAGTTTGAATGTCTATAAGTTTGAGTTTCTCTTCCTATCCTAGAGAAATTAACTCTAATATGTTGTCAATAAGAATAACCCAGAATTCTTATGGTCTAGCGATTCTTGCTCTTCAGGCTGAACAATCATCCGTTTTAGAATTTTAATGGTTTCCTTTAGCATTTACATTTACTGAAATATATCGAGTTTTAACAGTAAACTGCACCATCTAACTTAAATCATTTTGTGTTCTGTAATACTATAACTGCATAATTTAGTTTCCTTAACTAGGCCTACAGTGCCCTGCTTGATACATTTTAGCACAAAGAAATATGTAGGAAATATAACTTTACAAAAATACTACCAGTAACAGTTAAAAAACAATAATAACACAGTAAGGTATTTCTTCTTAAGTATATAGACCTAACATTAATAAATACTTATTTCTAGAATATTCTTTATCAGTGACTGATATCCTCCCAACCTTGAGCGAGGCAATCACGTCCTCCGCTCCCCCCTTGCTCCTCACCAGGGCTTACGAGTTCTCTAAAATAGGAAGTGAGGCCTCAAGATAAAAATCCATTCTCTACTTCACTTGGGAATTCTTGAGCTCCACTGTTTTTCCTCCCAGCTTTGGAAAACTCATAGCAAGCACCTATTGCTAATACTTCCTAGTTTCCTTCTGCACAGAACCCCCTTCCTCCTTAGTATTTTCCTCTAAATCCTTTTTGGAAGGTAATTGTTAGAATTGTCTCCCCTCTCTTTGCCCTGGTTCTTGGAATTATTTACCAATCACTTACTTTCTTCTTTTACCCAAGGTAATTATTAAATTAATCTCATTTATTGAAAAATACAAAGGATTATGTATGAAACTACTGTTAATGAATATCCTTATTCGTTACACATTCAGAATGTATCATAAAATTTTTGTATACTGATAGTTAAATTAAAAACAGGGTGTTACATCTTCCCCCGCTGAAGTAAAAATCGTCCTCAGTGTTACTTGTTCAAGAAGAACAATTCCAGATAAGCCTTATGCATAACCTTCTCGTCCTCCCAAGTAGCCTCCATCGGGCTAAAGTGCTTCCACTACACTTTATCTTGGGGGATGACTCACCTCCGGAGCATTATTTCTATCTGATCTATAATATGTTGTGGTTCTACCAGGAACTCGTCGTCCAGTTTTACCTACATCCAACAATGATCTTATTTAGTTCAAGTTAGAAATCAAATTTTGATAAAAACGTAATTCATTGTTGACTTAAATGTATACCCTGCCAATGTATTACATGTTTTGGATTGTGTGCATAACGCTTCAGGAGCAATCGAAATCAAATTCACTTAGGAAAGCATTCCACCTAGCTTGGCGAGCATTCGGATCAGCTTTCTTAAAATAGCTAGTTAGGCTGCTATGATCCGTTCTCAACACGAGCCTTTTTCCTAGAAAATAATGCCTCCATATCCGCAAGGCATGCACCATTGTTGTTAGTTCCAAGTCATAGGTTGAGTACCTCTACTCATGATCCTTTAGCTTCCTAGATTCATATGTTATGAATCTTCCTTCTTGAATCAAAACTACTCCTACACCCTCATTGCATGCATCAATACATACTTCAAACTCTTTACTCAGATCAACTACCTTCAGAACAGGGGCAGTAGTTAACAACTCCTTTAATAACTCAAAATTGTTCTGACATTCTTGAGTCCATTTAAAGACTCGTCCTTTTCGCTACAAGGAAGTAATGGGAAAGACTATTTTTGAGAATCCATTGATGAATCGTCGGTAGTAACCAACAAAACCCATATATGAACGTATATCAGCTATGTTCTTTGGGACCCTCCATTCCATGATTGTCTTTATCTTTTCTAGGTCTACAACAATCCCTTTAGCAGAAATCACATGCCCCAAATATTGGATCTGTTCCTTAAAGAATTCACACTTACTAAACTTAGCATAGAGCTGATGTTCTCTTAACATTTTCAGCACAATGCGCAGATATTCCTTGTGCTCTTCCATATTCCTGGAGTACATTAATATATCGTCAATAAAAATTAAAACGAATTTATCCAAGTATGGGTGAAAAATTCAATGCATTATGCTCATAAAGGTTGTTGGTGCGTTGGTTAACCCAAAAGGTAATACCACAAACTCGTAATGTCCATACTGAGTACGGAAAGTTGTTTTGCTTATATCTTCATCCTTATTCTGGATCTTGTGGTAACCTGAACTTAAGTCAATCTTGGAAAACACTATATCCCCTTTGACTTGGTCGAACAAGTCATCTATGTGCGGTAGTGGGTATTTGTTTTTGACAGTCAACTTGTTGAGTTGTCGATAATCCAAACACATGCGCATAGTGCCATCTTTCTTTTTCACAAACAACACTGGTGCTCCCCATGGGGACACACTAGGCCAAATGTAGCCTTTATCCATAAACTCTTTCAATTTCATCTTTAACTCTATTAATTCAGGCACACTCATCCTGTATGGAGCTTGGGACACATGTGCTGCCCCAAGTATTAGTTCTGTAGTGAAATCTATGTCCCTTTTTGGTGGCAGTCTTGGGATTTCCTCAGGAAATACATCTTGGAATTCTTGCATAATAGGAATATTCTCTAACATAAGGGTCTTGTCTTTGGAGTTGGTGAATCCCATTTGAATTGCATAGAGTTGACACCCCTTTATAATGTATTTTCTTAGCTGAGATGTTGTAATAGGTCGTAACTGTAAGGGATTTATAATACCCTGTAGTTCTTGACGAGTCCCATCACTTGATTTAAAATAAATAACCTTATCTTTGCAGTCTACTAATAACCAATGCCTCTCCAGCCAGTCCATCCCTAATAAAATATCATATGATCCTAGGGGTAGGATATTGAGTTCTACAGTTATGTGCTGGTCCCCAATACTCAATTCACAATTTGGTACTTTGGCATTGACTCACCTTCTTTTGCTTGTAGCCAACTGAACTAACCAAGGGTTTTTAAATTTCTGATTCTTCAATTTACATTTTTCAACTACACGGGAGTGTATACAGCTAAGGCTGGCTCCAGGGTCAACTAAAATAGAAACAAATTGGGTTTGTAGCTTACCTTCTAACTCTATCATGGCTGGCTGGTAGTTTGTTTGTTGATCCTCCAGAGCTGCATTGATTCTGGGTATGTTTCGAGCTACATCCCTCATAGTCGATGCCTCTTGAAGATTTTCTGCCACCTCATTCCTTCCTCGATGATGACAATTTTTGAAATACTACGCCTCACCACACACCCAGCATTGCAATGGAGGTTTTTGGGACTAACCAATGTCGAGTCTGTTAGAGGCTTCACTATGTCGCTCCTCACCAGCCCACTTAGTCTTTGTTTGAATTTTTCCATTCTATTTACTCAGTGGATTCCTTGAAGTATTCTTAAAATTTCCGGATCTGTTATTTATACTATTGGTAAAACTTTTTTGTCCTTTTCGGGGTAACCAACTTTTTCCAATTTCTCCCTTGACTTTGGATTGCCGATAGCACATCCATGCTTTCCTTATCGCTTCATCCATAGTTTTCGGGTTCACGAACTCAATCCTCTCTTTCATATGTAATGTAAAACTGCTAAAAAACCACTGCACTTTCGCCTTATCATCGCGCAGATAAGTTACATATCGTAATAATGAAGTAAATTTTGTAAAAAATTCATCCATAGACATTTTCCCCAGTTTTAGATCATGAAACTCTCGGGATTTTTCATCGTAAAAACTTTCAGTCAGATACTTGTCTTTGAAATATTGTTGAAACTCATCCCAAGTTACATTTTGGTCTTCCACTCCACGCACATTCTTAACCTCTTCCCACCACAATTTTGCTCTCTCCCGCAATTGGTAAATGGCTAAACGAGATTTCAGTTTATTGTTATATTCGTACACCTAAAATTACTTGTTCATGATTATTATCTAGGCTTCTGCCATTTCTTCAGCCTCTATGTCAAAGGTGGGAGGCTTAATATTTTGGAATTCACCCTACAATTCCACTTTTTGTTTCTTCCACTCTTTTTTTTCTAGAACAATTCCAAATTCAGCCTCATTGTATGTTCGACTTTTATTACTTATTGGCATTCAGCTACCTTAAACATTATCATGTCGTGTTTGGCGATGTTATCCTTCTTTCTGAGTATTGAGTCTCGGGGCTAGGTTGTCCACTGGGTTGATTCTGTCTATCTGATAAACTTTTTAATATCATTTCCTGCTCTCTCATCACCTTTCATTGTCACTGTGAACCTTGAGCATCTTTGTCTGTAATTTTTGCACAGTATCAAGAAACCTATTTGTCTGTCGTTGTTTCTCTTCCAACATTATGTTTGTTTGCTGGTGTTGTTCTACACTTAACTACACCCATATTTCGGGATTGACCTCAGGGTTGGTCATAGGATGGGTTTCCCTTGTGTTTCTGGGTGACTGATGGCTAGATCCCCTCCTCATGTAGCTTAGTGCTAGTCTGTTCCTGTACTTTTCATAATTCCAACATTTAAACTTTATGAAAGAAAAAATAAAATAAGAAAGATCACTATCATGTTATTGTGTTGGCCTAACTGGCCCTAGCGTGTAACCACATTCTGATGCCACTTGTAACAACCATACATCATTCATATAAGAAAAAATTTACATTCTGCTATGGTCATTAATATTCTAACTATGAAACTATGAATTTCTTACTGTTTCCTTTTTATGCATAAGAAAATACTTAAGCATTCATTCTGCCATAATACATTTAACACAACTTGTAAGTAATATAAAAGTATGTACTCACTATACTAATGTTTGTGTTTAATCTTAATTAAAACATTATACGTAAATTAAGGTAGTGTTTATCATTAATCCCACGTAAGCACATGTAACCATATTAGCCATAATTCCAAAGTTCATAAAGGTTTTCTTTTGGATTGATTCACATTCAGGGCTGGTTCATTCCATTGAGATTGCCTCTATATATATTGGTACATTCACATATAATACTTTACACAAATAAACACAATACTTTAGATTTTATGTACATCAATTATCATTTCATTTACCTAATTTCCTGGTCTATTATTATGAGAGTGGTGATTTCATTAAATAAACACCTGTCTGTAATATCCCAAAATAGGGAAATTCTACACTATTGGGAATATCTTAAGATATTCCAAATGTGGAGATCCAGCAATACATAAACATAAACATGGAGTAGCAGTGATAAGATCATACCAAGATGTATGAAAACCATAAAGCCATTTTATTGTATATATCAACAGCAAATAAGTACAATATACATCAGATGATCAAGGCGAACAAGCCTCCCCTGAATACACAAGTCAATAGTAAAATACTGCTGCATAGCAGAATGACTATGGATCAAAACTGTGCAGTCAAAGAGAGAGAACTACTACATGAAATACAAAAAATTATAGATCTACATATATATGGCTGATACAATGATGGGAGAGAATATATAAGCTCCCAAAGACTACCTCAAGTCAATCCTGGAAGGATTGGCTGAAAAATGCAAAAATGCAGAAATGCTGGAGTTGCAGGGTAGCAGATGCAACTCAAGAACTGGAACTGGATGGAGATGACTGAAGATGCTGCATCAGATAAATAAACCTCCTCCAATGGATCTCTCAAGTGAAAGGCTGATCCTATCACTGAAGATCTCACCCTCCAAACAATCTGCAAAACCCCTACTGCAAATGCTCACTGGAAGTAACAGAGTCACTAAGGGATACTGAACTGTAGGGGCAAAGGAATGAGTTGGCTTGATGCCAAGATCTGAAATAAGCTCTGAAACCTTCCTCACTAACCTTCCAAATGAATGGAAGCTCCCTCCTCTGAAAAACAGCTCTGGAAATGGTGTTGTAGGACCTCCACTGCAACACCCTGCAACACAATGTTATACTTGAGCAGAAATAACGTTGTAGTTGAAGGAGGTGGCTTGGCCTTGAGCCTGAATGTGGAGAATGAAGTACAGGATCCTTCAAGAGGCCTCTCTTGCAAGGATAAGGATTCCTAAATAGGAGAACCTTGTGCTAAATAGCACTGCAACTCTGCTAAACAGCAGGAGACTGCACAAGATTCTAAACAGACCATAAAAATCAATAATACATAACATGAGTAAAAATGGTTGCCTTGTCCTCCTTTTAAACAAGTGAGAACTCTCTCCCCATGGGTCCCACTCCTTAGGGTTTCGTCTACTAAGGAAACTTCCTCCCATTCACACTACACTGTGTCTCCAAGTGGTCTCCACCTCTTATCCCAGCGTTGTTGACTTGGTCAAACTTGACCTTGTCCTCATGCAAATTTCCTCTTTCATACTTGAGGGTATGAAATCTAGCTCTTTTGAATATCCCTTTTCATATTATAAGGGATTTTATTAATTCTTCTGCAATGTATTGGTCCTCCTTACCCATTTATTTACCTCTTATTTGTAAACAACAAAATTTAATATTCCATTTAGCTGTGTGCTAAAGTGGGAATATTACAGTCCTCCCCTCCCAAATGTTGCTTGTCCTCAAGCAACTGCAAAGATAAAACTGAGGGGCCTTCTTGAGGCATGAGGTCTGATATGAGTTGGGATCTACCATCCCCATATGAAGCTCCCATCCCCAAGCAATCATCCATACAAAGTGAGTTACCTCCCAACATGGAAACTCCTGAAAATGCTCCTCAACCTTGAGCTTCGGCAATGTAGGTGGGATGAAAATCTGATCTTGGTAGACAAAATATTCTACCCCACGCTGTCCTCCTCTACACTTAAGATAAGTGTAGAGTGTCTGTTGATCCTGGGCTGCAATAATTTTGTCCTCAATTGGCAAGAAGAAGATGGGATCCTCAAAGATATCCTCTCCAACGTTATGAATCATGCTGGCCCAAATATCCCCATATATGATGAGTTGGAAAGCATCATCATATGGCATCACATCCATCAGATGGCTCACCTCATAAGGAAACAAATGTGTTTCCATGGTGGCCATACCATGTCCCATGCTCCCCTTAGAACATGTAGTGAAAAAAGTGTGGGGAGTTTCTCCCTCAAAGGACACATCCACCCAATGTGTCTCTCCCCCAATAATGCTCCCAAGAAAAGCAGTAGCAATATCAAGAAAGGGAACCATAATGAGAATCATGCTGGCTGCCATGTGAAGTAAGGGAGATGGAAAATGGTCCCTCAAATGTAGCCAACACAGTTTGACTCTCAACTACCATAGAAACTGAAATGATGGGTGGCCCCCCCACCATTTTCTTGCTGCCCCAATCTCCTCACAAGTCTGGAGAAAGTGTATGGTGTATGGTGCAAAGTGAGCATGCTTTGCAAAAGATAGAGCCTCCCTAAGTCCTCCTAGGGAGTGACCATCACCAATACTGCTTATGGCCTCAAGTAGCCCATGAGATCTAGAAGGAAGATTACTCCTCCTTTGAGCAAAGTCCTGCACATATATAGTTAAGGGATGCATATATACATTACATAAGTCATCATGTAAACAAATAATACCCTTACCATATGTCTTGCCAATATACATGGAGTGGCTCATAGATGAGTTTCCTCTCATCCTCAAAGAGAAAAGAGGTGGTTGTGCTAACTCTTCCAAAGAGTCATGTATCTCCTCCATATCCATATGATTCATGCATATCCTCATATGATGATCATCCAATATCATACAAGTAAAAAGATCCTTAGAACACTCCACCAATAGCTGGGAGTCCCAATATGGACCTATCCTCCATAGTGACAGCGCTGATGATCTCCCATGAAAAAAATTTGCCATATGATCATCCTCCTCTTTGACATCTCCCATGCCAAAGATGCAAGTTGGAAGGCTGCTATCCTTCCCCTGTTGCTTCTGCCACAATGCAGAATCTGAAATGAGAGTGGGTAAAGATGATGTTGAGAGAATACCTCTCTCCTTCTTGAGTCTACCCAAGACTCTCAGCGCTATAAAATTACCTCCCAAGGTCTCCACTCCTCTGAAATCAATGAATGGTGCCTCAAAATGTGAAGCATATCTCATCATCTGCTGATCTGGTGGTCTCCTTGGTGAAATGTCTCCATGTAATGAGACATCATCATCAAGAGTAGACTGCATACATGAATGGAAAGACTTGTCCCTGCTCTCACTGCGCAATCCAATCTCCCTCTTAGGTGCATCAACCTCATGAAATAGACAGGGGGTGTGTGCTCCTCATCACATGATGTTGGTCATCCTCCCTATCTCCTCCTTGTATCACCATAGTTCCACACCTCATCATCAATGGCACATGTAGAACATGAGTTGTGCCTTGATCTCCACACATGAGATCCTGGGGACTTCCTTGCAAAGATGCAAGAATCCCTATAGTTGGAGCAAGAGCTCCTCCTTCCTCTGCATGAGGTGCTAGATCAACTCCAGATCTGATAGCGTTGTTGCCCTCCTCCTCGTCAACATGTATGGGCAACCTCTCAAGAATTGGATCCTCTCTTGAAAAAGAGATCTCCATGTCTTTTTGTTTAGGGACATGAGATAAATGTCTTGCCTCTAACAAGGTATGATGCAAGATTTCAGCCTCCTCGTTGGTTTTCTGAAGTGGAATGGTGTTTATAGTTCCATCCATCACATGCAAGGTTTTTGTTTGCTTGAGTTGATTCTTATCCACCACATGTGTTTCAGGATTCTTTCTATCAAATCTTCTCACCAATGTTTTAATGAACCTTGCATAAGAAGAAGTATTTGCATTCTTTAAAGTAAAAGACTCAAATATCCACCATGCATAGGCCTTACCTCCAAAATGCAGCGCTGCTACTCTGATGGCTTCATCTTCATAAATCTAATGCTGCTGCAAAAAGGTATCTAGCTCTTCCACCCAAGCCCTCGCTGAACATGTAGGGGAACCATCAAAGTTAGATAGAAGAAATCTATCCACAATATGTTGCTTACTCCTCCTCACCTTGATCTTACAAACCTCTGGGAAAGTGATATGATCTCAAAAATTTTGAGTTTGAGATTCATATTCATGCAAGAAACCACTAAGAGTTCCCCTCTTAGGCATTCCTTCTTCCTCCCTTTGTCTCATGGAAAAACTGGGCATGTGACTGCGCTGTGCATCATAGGGTGTAGCTGCATGCTCACACTCCCCATAATAAAATCTAGAGTTTGACTTAGTTTCAAACCCTCTTGGAGATTTTGTACACATCTCCCTCCTTACCTTCTTGAAATCTTCATGAATGCTCTGTACAAATCTAGGAAGAAGCTTTGTAAGCCTATATTCCTTTCCTCCTCCACATGATGGAGTCTTCATCTTCTCTTTGCTTGATAGCATCATGGCTGAGATCCACAGGCTAAGCCAAGATTATGCTTTGATACCACTGTAGTATCCCAAAATAGGGAAATTCTACACTATTGGGAACATCTTAAGATATTCCAAATGTGGAGATCCAGCAATACATAAACATAAACATGGAGTAGCAGTGATAAGATCATACCAAGATGTATGAAAACCATAAAGCCATTTTATTGTATATATCAGCATCAAATAAGTACAATATACATCAGATGATCAAGGCAAACAAGCCTCCCCTAAATACACATGTCAATAGTGAAATACTGCTGCATAGCATAATGTCTATGGATCAAAACTACGCAGTCAAAGAGAGAGCACTGCTACAGGAAATACAAAACATCATAGATCTGCATATATATGGCTGATAAAATTATGGGAGAGAATATCTAACCTCCCACAGACTACCTCAAGTCAATCCTGGAAGGATTGGCTGAAATATGCAAAACTGCAGAAAATGCCAGAGTTGCAGGGTAGCAACTGCAACTCAAGAACTGGAACTGGATGGAGATGACTGAAGATGTTGCATCAGATAAATAAACCTCCTCCAATGGATCTCTCAAGTGAAAGGCTAATCCTATCACTGAAGATCTCACCCTCCAAACAATCTGCAAAACCCCCATTGCAAATGCTCACTGGAAGTAACGTAGTCACTGAGGGATACTGCGATGTAGGGGCAAGGGAATGAGTTAGCCCGATGCCAAGATCTGCAATAAGCTCTGAAACATTCCTCACTAGCCTTCCAAAGGAATGGAATCTCCCTCCTCTGAAAAATAGCTCCGGAAATGGTGTTGTAGAACATCCACTGCAACACCCTGCAACACAACATTATACTTGAGCAGAAATAACGTTGTAGCTGAAGGAGGTGGCTTGGCCTTGAGCCTGAATGTGGAGAATTAAGTACATGATCCTTCCAGAGGCCTCTCTTGAAAGGAGAAGGATTCCTAAATAGGAGATCCTTGTGCTAAATAGCACTGCAACTCTGCTAAACAACAGGACATTGCACAAGAGTCTAAACAGACCATAAAAATCAATAATATATAACATGAGTAACAATGGTTGCCTTGCCCTCCTTTTAAACAAGTGAGAACTCTCTCCCCATGGGTCCCACTCCTTAGGGTTTCCTCTACTAAGGAAACTTCCTCCCATTCACAGTGCGCTGTCTCTCCAAGTGGTCTCCACCTCTTATCCCAGCGTTGTTGACTTAGTCAAACTTGACCTTGTCCTCATGCAAATGTCCTCTTTCGTACTTGAGGGTATGAAATCCAGCTCTTCTAAATATCCCTTTTCATATTATGAGGGATTTTATTCATTCTTCTGCAATGTATTGTTCCTCCTTACCCATTTATTTACCTCCTATGTGTAAACAACAAAATTTAATATTCCATTAAGCTTTGTGCTAAAGTGGGAATATTACACTGTCCAACCTTGCTACGATTCCACCACCTGTCCACCTCCGCAGCTGTCATTTGCCCTTTCTCCGTCCTAGTGGTGTAATCCAGATCGTTGGAAACTTATCGATTGAGATCTACGGTAGATATGTCGGGAAGGGTAGTTAGGGTAACAAACCCTCCCTATCCTCCTGTCGGAACCTCAATTGCCCATCGTTGAGTTCCGAGCTTCGGCTCTGCAACTAGCACTACTCCTCTCTGCTGGTTCTTCCGAAGTTCTTTTTGGCACGATGCTTAAGCTTCTAGGGTTTTTGTTCGGCGTTGGCTTACCTTTCTCGCAGATAGAATTTGCAATCGATTTCCTCAGTAAGATATTAGTATGTATTCAGTTTTACTGTACTTTGGTTTTCATTTTTCCTTTGTTATGTGAAATGCTAACATACCCTCCTCTGTCTTGCAGAGGTATTGGGTAATGGATTTGTTTATCAGGAGGGTTTGGTCGACCGCAAAGTGGTTTTCAACTTCCGACTCTTCGACTCAAGTAAGCTTTATGCTGCTTGGCATAATATGTACATGGTTCACCTTCCCTACTTCTAGTTCTTAGGGTTTGACTACCCATTTGTCCCCTTCTATAGGTTTTTTCGGATTGCAGGCGGTTGGATCGCTTAATCAATTGCAAAACAAACTTGGCAGCCCTTCAACTTCTTACTGGTGAGTTAAGCCGTTTCCACCACTGGATTTTGTATGGTTAAACTGATAATTTGTTGAAGTGATAGCCACTACCACCCTTTTGTCTCCTGTAAGGACAAAGGGTTTTAACGGCAAGGTGGCATTTCATCCCTCAGCTGCGATTTATCGAGTGCACTTTTCTGTTAATTCTTAGGAAGGATATTATTCCAAGGCGCGACCCTCTACTTGTTAGTTTTTTTTTTAAATACTCTAGAGATAAGTAGAGGAGGCATAAATCCTTTTTTTATATTGGCAATGTATATGTATTGTTCAATGAGGCAGTTTCTTAGATCTACGAATTCTAGTTTTGTCATATTCGGTAATTATTTTCCTACTAATTTACTATTAAGCTCTTCATGATTTATTCCAATGTTCTCTGCTAGTCACTCAGTCTGGTATGGTGTAACCAAGGACATTTGAATGATTACCAAAGTCTGAGAAAGTTTATACATGTTTAGTCGATTCTTACAGTTGTTTTAATGACAAAAATTTTCAGCTTTATCTATCATGTATGCTTTGAATATCGAACTTATAATTGTTCTTGTTTCTCTTATTCATTTGTAGTTTAATTACAATAATCATCTCCTAAAATTTATCGGTTAAGCATTCGGCCCTTCCACTTACTGGCTTAAGGGAAATGAGCTTAAAACCCTGTTTTCTGGGGTTCGGGTACTAAAATCGTGAGCCTATACCTCTATTTTCCCAGTTTGAATGTCTATATAGTTTGAGTTTCTCTTTCCTATCCTAGAGAAATTAACTTTGTTATGTTCTCAATAAGAATAACCCATAATTCTTATGGGCTAGCGATTCTTTCTCTTCAGGAAGAACAATCATCTGTTTTAGAATTTTAATGGTTTCCTTTAGCATTTACATTTACTGAACTATACCGAGTTTTAACAGTAAACTGCACCATCTAACTTAAATCATTTTGTGTCCTGTAATACTATAACTACAGAATTTAGTTTCCTTAGTTGGGCCTACAGAACCGTGCTTGATACATTTCAGCATAGACAAATATGTAGGAAATATAACTTTACAGAAATACTACCAGTAACAATTAAAAAAAAAAAAACACAGTAAGGTATTTCTTGTTAAGATTAGAGACCCAACATTAATAAATACCTATTTCCAGAAGATTCTTTATCAGTAAGTGGTACCCTCCCAACCTTGAGCCAGACAATCATGTCCTTTGCTCCTCCCTTGCTCCTCACCAGGGCTTAGGAGTTCTCTGAAACAAGAAGTGAGGCATGAGGGTAAAAATCCAGTCTCTACTTCACTTGAGAATTCTTGAGCTCCACTGGTCTTCCTCCCAGCTCTAGACAACTCATAGCAAACACCAACTACTAATACTTCTCAGTTTCCTTTTGCACAAAACCCCCTTCCTCCTCAGGAATGTCTCCCCTCTCTTTGCACTGGTTCTTGAAATTATTTACCAATCAATTACTTTCTTCCTTTACCCAAGATAATTATTAAATTAATCTCATTTATTAAAAAAAACAAAAGATTATGTATGAAATTACTTTAACGAATATTAGAATGAATCGTAACAAATTTGCATACCAATAATCAAATTAAAACCAAGGTGTTACAATAATAAAACTTAAATAATGACTGAAAGTGAACCATCAATCTCATGTGTTTCTGCACCACGTTATTCCCCAAGTGTTTCTGCTCGTACTTATTCATTTAAATAAATGAGAAGGGTACAAACTATGATTTTGAAGAAATAAAAAGTTACTCGACAAAGGCATTATTACGAGTTTTTTAAAGCTCAACCTTTTGAACGTACGAAGCTTCCTAACATGCTTGTAGTTAACGTTACATAACGTACCAGTCCTACAATTACTTAAAATTACTTATTAAAGATATAAATAATAGTTTTATACACAAAACATATAAATAATGGTTTGATTAATAGTTTTGCTAAGCATCACGAGGGTTATATATATATATATATATTTTTTTTAAATTTCGGATAGTCATGATCAGGAAATGAAGAATTAAAGTTTTAATAAAATAAATAGAAATAAAATATTAATAAATTTCGCATATTCATGATCCAGAAATATAAAGAAGGAAAGATAAAATGAAGAATTAAAATTTTAATAAAATAAATAGAAATAAGATATTAAAAAATAGTATGAGTGTAATCAAATAAATTAAATGTTGATTAAGATTTATATATATATATATATATATATATATATATATATATATAAACTCTGAAGTTTTATTTTTATTTTACTGTAAAGAATTTTTAACATTAGAATTAATTTCACTTTATCTTGAAAATTCTTAATTTATAAATAAATTATGTTATAATATCATGAACCAATATTATTATTTTTAATTAATTAATATCATTAAAATGAAAAAATGATATAATTATTTTTTAAAGAAATCTCAATCTTTGATTTGTGATTACTATTAAAAATATTTGTGGACGTTAAATTCCAACTATTTACTTAATAATTATTAATAATTAAATTTAAAATTTAAAAATTCTATTAAAAAATAAATATGCTTTTAAACATATTCACAAATATTTAAAATAATAAAAATTTTGGTCAAAATAATTAAATATATTAAAAATATGAAAAAAATCATCAACAAATTTAAATTAATATTATTATTATAAAAGAGTTAAATTCATTAAATAATTATAAAAAGAAAAATCAAGGTAAATAAAATTAGAAAGGAGAAAAACAAGTTTTTAATAATTGAAAATTAATCTCCAAAAAATTATGATGATGATTAAAATAATAAAAATAATTAATTAAAATATTAAGATAATAAAAATAAATAATTAGGAAAAACATGAAAAAAAAAAAAAAAAAAAAAAAAATAAAAATAAAAATAAAAATGATGTACAAATATTGATGGTAGATGAAAGATTTATACTTTACTCATTTTATTAATTTATATTTTTTTTAAAATAAAATTTATAAACATTTAATAATTTTCTATAATATTTAATTTAAAATTGTTTTTTCTTTCATTTTCATTTTTTCTCCAGTTGAAACTTCTCAAGTGTCAATGTCTACTTAAAAAAAAAGAATGAATAAATTTAAAAACAAAAAAACAAAAAGAATGGTAATGTCTATTATAATTTAAAAAAAAACAAAAATGAATAAACTTGTTTAGTGTGTAGGAGATGTGTTAAAAGTATTTCTCACTCTCAACCATAAATAAAATATTTAAAATCCATGTGAATAATGTAATTTTATATTTACTTTAGAGATAAGTAACTACAAGTAAAAAAAAAAAAAAAAACCTTATATTTTCACTTTTGATAGTGAATTAAAAATATAATTCTTACACTATTTAAAAATACTTCAAAACACTTAAATAAATTGTTTGAATATCTATACAAATTAATTTATTTCAAGATCAATTTGATATATATATATATATATAGAGAGAGAGAGAGAGAGAGAGAGAGAGAGAGAGAGAGAGAGAGATATTAATAAAAATAATAAGTGGGATATGAATAATTCATTCAATTTTTAATATAAAATTACTAATGATAAAAAAATTGAATGTAGCTCATAGATAAAATATTTTGATGCCCATGTGAAGTAAAATATTTCAATATCAACTATATGTAAATGGTGAAATCAAATCTCTTGAGCTGCAAACCTTTTTTCAAGTTTTGCACTCTAAAAAAGTTCGCACTTCAAAAGATTTGATCCCTCTTGGTACTTGCTAGATTTGTGGTTAAAATAAATATATACTAATTAGTTATAAATCTACATTATTTATACACATTCCATATACCTTCCAACAATTCATTAATTAAAAATTGACCCTAAAATTAAACAAAGGTTAATATTGTTCTCTCTCCATACAAGCATTTGTAGGAAAATATCACTATATTATTTGAATGCGCCTAGATAATGAATAATGTACTTTGTTGCAATGCCAATAAACGAAAAAACTATATATCTTGGTTATCAATTGAATACCAAAACAATGAAAAAGAGATATTGCTAAATGAATATTGCTGTAGCAATTAATTAATCCAACCTATCCTACTATGTGAGTAATTGAGAGTTTGGATTGCAACCAAAGATCCATGCAGTATGTTGTTCCAACATTCAATGAGTTAAGGAGAACAAGGTAGTTTTTCAGAGGAAAAAAAATAGATTTTTAATTTATAATTTATAATTTTCAAAATACAATGTTTCTATAGGAATGCTTTGTCTCGAGCAAGCAACATAGTATACTTCTATCTCCCTCAACTAGATATCTGAGTTAATGATCTCCAATGGACTAATGATCTTAGGGGCAAAAACAAATCCTCATCATATCACAAACATTTTATCACCATATAATTCAAACTACTCCTATTTCATCTACAGGCTAATGCGAGCAAACCCCAATCATTAGAGGAACCTGGCTTCTGAGAAAAAGAATGATAACCTCGTTGCAAGGGACTAAAATCTCCTCAATTCCAAAAATATTAAACAATAGATAAACACAATGTATCATTTTCATCAAATAATAAATAAAAAGAAAAAAATGGTGATTTCACATTATGCGTGCAGCCCAAATACCCCTGTCTCGTCCTACTCAAACCTGGAACCCTGTTACAAAACAACAAAACAACAAACCGAAAAAAGGACAACATAAAACCTTCATATGTTCAGGTGACCATCCCGCATGAGGGTACATTTGTAATATGCCTGGAAATGGATCCTATACATTGTAAAAACCTTGGTTAAAAATTCATGTAAAAAAGTATAAGACCAAGGTCATGGGACATGTATTCCAAGCTAAATGGTGGGAAAAACACCCTAGTGGGTGTCATTTCAGTTTATTATGACTAAGAAAATTGGTAAAGACAATGGCAAAGCCTTTGGAAAGGCAAAGAGACATTTATTGGAATTTATTTATGAAAATATTGGAAATTAGGAGAAAAGGAAGGTGAAATGTCACATGTTGCATGTGAGGAGGAAAATGAAGAAAAATAATGGACAATGAAGAAATTAGAGGCCTCATTAATAAAAAGGCTTATGAGGATTAGTTGGCAGGATTTTTCTAAGCTTTTGGTCAGTGTAGTTTTGGAGCTCTCATTGTTCTCTCTCTCTCTCTCTCATACTCTTGGATACTTAGAGTTTTCTTGGAGCACTCTTGGAGAGTGTGGCATACTTGCAGATTTGGAGTAAGAAGACAAAAGAAGAGCAGGAAAGTGCAATAAGACTTCGGGATTAGTAGCTACAACGGATTTTGTTTGCAGGTATCGAGTTGCATGTATTTTTTCTTCACTAGTTTTGGCATGCATGGCATATGCATGTGGTTTCTTGGTCATGATATGTAATTGGCATGGAGGATTGCCTAGATTGACAATGCATTTTCCTAGCCTTTCCATTTCCCAGATAGCCATGGTGTTGTGGGTTCATTTCATTTCTTGTTTTTCTAGTTGGTTCTAATGTGCTTTGGCTGTGGGTTGAGTTATTTGTTCTTAGAAGCATTGGTTGGACAAATGCTCTGGAATTCCTGTTGTTATCCATGATAACACTTAGGTTTTTCTTTGAGTCAACTTGGTTAAGTTAGTTAGGGTTTTAAGTTTTTCTTCAAAATAATCACATCTATAAAGGTTATTTCTATCAAATGTTTAGATTGTGGGGTCATTATGAAATTTAGTAGGGTGTCATCATAAAGTGAAAAAAAAAATTCCATGTGTCTTAGGCTCATTTGGTCATGATTAGCAATTTGACAGTTCAACACACTTTCACAATAACTCCAGTTATAAAAACAGAGTATTTGCTACAATAGTTCCTGAAACTTATCATGGAGGAGAATATGAGTAGAAATCTCAACTTGAGGAGTTCTAATGGGATGATTTTAGCTTAAATACATAATTGAAGACCTCAAAACTTGCATAGGAATCAGAAAAGTACCAGAGGGATGTTCTTTGTAATTTTCTACCGAACTAGCTACCAATTTTTGCTGCGAAACTGTAGTAGCATATCATTATGTAAGTGAAATTTTGAGATAAGGGAGTGTTAAAAACATGCGTTTAGCTTATAAACACTCATGAAGACCCTATAATTGTAAAAAAGATAAAATATCTTGCATAAAGTGTTCACGAGGCATTTGCTACCGAAGAATTGCTATGGAAATTTTGGAAATGATTGTTTTAGTAGTCGAATTCAAGCTCACTTTATGAAAAAATGGAATGGAATTTTTGAAGTATGAAAGAGATTTTATTTAGCATGATCTCATATACAAAAACCTTTCTCAGTTTTTGCACAGTTATCAGGGTTTGGAAAATACGCACTTATCTTTGAGGCATATTTTACAGATTTTTTCCTAGCCAGATTTGTTGCAGAAATTTGAAATTCGACTTGGTGGAGGTCCAGCTAATCAGCAAGTCAATAGGTAAACCTCCATGTGGCAGCCAACACTTCAACCATCCAACACATCAGCTATTAGTTATATTCGATAAGGGTTATGAGCAGAAATTGTTGAAATATTAAATGATGGGAGACTCCTTTTTGTATACAAACTATGTTGAAGTAGAAATATCCATAAGAAGGCTCTGTTGTTTTGTAATTTAATTAGAAATAGGACTCTTTAATGTGAATCGAGTCTAAAACAAGTGGTAGACTATTGTAATGAGGGCCTTACTTTATATATGTGTATCCTTTTCACTTTGAAGGGGAGGAACTTTCAGAAGAAAACCCGAATATTGTACTTTCCAGATATCAACTGAGACTCTTTTTTCAGTGCAAAAGTATGTATGATCTTTCCAGAGATTCAGTGAGATAATGTTGTTATGTTCAATATATATTTTTCCCTTATGAGTGTTGTTTTTATCTTATGAGTTTTGTGACTATCTAAATATTTAATGGATTGAATATACAAAATTCATTATTTAATGCTATGTATTTCATTTAAGCAAATACTCAGATGTCTTTATCCTAGTAGCTTTCATTGAATTCATATTTCAGATGCTCAATGCAAGTTATTTGTTGTCATTCTTCTAAAATGAACTATACAAAATTCATCTTCTTTAATGCTCTGTAATAGTTGAAATTGTTGTGTTCTTAAGTTATAAAATTCTCCAATTTGGTGCTCTATAACAATTTGTATATGCTCTTCTTTTGTTCTATCATTTGCTAAAACCACCAAATTAATTTGAGCAAGCATTTTTTAGGATATTCCGACACATAGGAAATAGTTAAGTATAACTTGGTCTAGTTTAGAGTTAGGTAAAGTGTGTTTCTTTACTATGTACATTTGTAACTTATAATCCAGTGGTCACGATTTGTAGTGATTCAATGGTTCACTCTCTCCTCGGTATTATCGACACTTGTTATGTGGTTTACCACCCGATTGGTCCATGATATCTATTTAAAGAGCATGGAGGGTCATTTTTTCAGTACCCGTTTATGAGAGAAACATATGTAAATTTTCTTTTTTATATTAATAAATTGCCTAAAGTGGCCGCGTTGGCTCAGGTCGTGGACTATTTCCCTCTTCGAGGGTTTTAACCACATGATATACTGGTGTACTAATTTGTGATCTGTTTGTGAGTAGTGACCTTTGGTGTTTGATCTAAGGAACTTACCCTGTAAATCTACATGGTATCAGAGCCATTCTAAGGGCCACATTCGTTTTTGATCGAAATCCGAAGCCGGTTTGACTGCATGCGATTGTCGTTTTCCAGATATACTATTTCTTACCACTTTCGCGCTGGGAGAACTGCTTTGTTGTGTCCGGAGTGTCTGTTACAGTAAGGAACCCCTTTTTTTTCATGCAAAAAGGTTTCGGGTTGCCTGAGTTATGTCATTTTAGATCTGGAGGTATAAAGTATCTTTTTTGCAGTTATATTTATTAATCATTCTACTTATTTCAGTTCCCTCTGTTTATTTCGTTTTATAGTTTTTTTATTTGCCAGACCTATACTCTCTTCTGTGTGTATGCTCTTTGCTCTACGTTGTGTGCGATCTCGACAAATCAGAAATAGGAAGACTGGTTTTTTTTTTTTTTTTTTTTTTTGCTACGTATGCTCTTTCCCCGCGTCCTTGTGCGATCTTGGGAAATCAGGAATAACGGAAAAATGGATAGTAGTCATTAAGGCTAATCGAAAATATAACGTTCTGTCGTAAGGGTTTCATTTTGTTTTTTTTTTTTGCACAGATTTTGTGTTTTTTTGCAGGAAAAAGCATGCACATCGAAGAGTATATATATATACCCCATCCTCCTTTCAAACAATTATAGAATCCTTATACTAGCTCACTTGGTGTAAAGTTAATTTATGAGAATAGAGGTCTTGGGTTCAAGTCTCTCTCTGAAGTTTCTTTTTGTAAAATTTTTTTTGTTAAGTTACTTTTTCTTATAAAGCCCTTTGGCGAGTTGCCGGTTTTAAAAAGAGGGTTTTATTTCAAAATCACATGTAAAAGTAACATTGTAAAAGTGACTCTAAAGTGGGTCACATAAAGTTTTTTTTTAAGTGAACTTATCAAATTAAGTTTGAAAACGGGGGTATTTTTTTAAAAGTAGAAAATTCATCAGCTGTCAACCTTTCACGTAACTATTCGGCATTTACAACACATTTTTTTCAAATGGGCATAACTTCTTTACTTGGAAACCGTTTTCCGAGCCGTTTTTTTTTAACCAACCTATTTTTTCAAGATCTTTCCATTGGATTAGTTAGTTTCATCCCTTTTTAGCTTCATTTTTTTATATATTAAAAAAAAATAGAAAGTGCATGCCCGGTTATTCTTAACATCACCAATTATTTCCAATGGCTATCCTACATGATAGACTTACTTAGAAGTAAAGGGATTTATAGAATAGCCTCAGGACAAGAAACTAAACCTACCGATGCAGATAAAGCCACAAAATGTGAAAATAAACAAGATAAATCATGAGGGTTGATAGGAATGTCCATTGCTCAATATCTTCAATTTCATATCCAAGAAATTTACACCCCTGATGCAGCTATGAAAAAGCTAAATATTGTTTTTGGAATTCAAAGTGAAATCAGGGTCCACCAACTTGAAAATGAGTTGCTTACTTTGGACCTCAATAATTTCTCCTCTATTGAAGATTTTATATCCAAATTCAAGACCCTTAGACTTGTTTTAGAAGGTTGTAAGGTCAAAAGGAAGATGGTAGCCTTATATATTCCATTCTTGCTAAGTTTGGACCTGCATACTCTATATTTGTTTCCACCTTACATTCCACTAGAGAAGCCCTCATTTCTCAAGGAACAACCTACGAGTCCCCCTCTTTTGATGCATTTTACGATTCTTTGATAAGATAACAAGAAAAAATCTTACACCTTGGTCTTATCAATACTGGAAACACTTCTAAGAAAGACTTAGCATCTCAACAACAACCATATCAAAAGAATCCCAAGAAGCAATATCCTAAAAAGTATGGTCCTAAACCAAACAAGGGTCTTAAGAAATTTCAACCGCAAACTAAAAAAGCAACTCACCAAACTAATAAGGCAAATGAAAACAAAGGGAAGCAAACAGATAGACATTGCAACTTTTGTAATCGTGATGGCCATGTAGAGTCCAAATGTTTTAAGAAGATGGAAGCCTTGGAAGCAGCAATGAAGAAGCGCCACATCAATTTGGAGAACTCTTCAACTTCATCTTTAGGAATGACACTTTCTTATTTTCGTTTTCAAGCATCTGGTTATGCATTAAATGTATCTTCTTCTTCTCATTTTCATGAGTAGCTCATTGATTCTGGAGCTTCTTACCACATGGCAAAAAATAAAGTCATGTTTTCTTCTTTAAATGATTGTAACACCAAACATATTTATGTTGGCGATGATAGATCTCTTAGTGTTGTAGAATCTTGAACCATTCATCTAGATAATGGTCATTTTAATGATGTACTATGTGTTCCTACCTTGTCATGTAACCTTCTATCTTTTTATCAGATAACTCATTCAGGTGAAGGGAAAACAGTAGAATTCTCACCTCATGATGTTGTAATCAAGGACCTCAAAGATCCTAGACATATTTTAGCTACTGGAATTGCTGATGATTCCACAAGGTTGTATAAGCTTGACAATTTTGGGTCATCATGTCTTCCCTCCATTTTTTTTGCTCATAATGATGAGGTGAGAAAACTTTGGCATGAGCGATTTGGTCACTTAAACTACCGCTCCCTTCAAACTACATGTAAAGAAAATACGGTGACAGGTCTTACTCTGGTATCTTATTGAGATAATGTTTGCTCCGGATGTGTACTCGGAAAACATCATCGGGATAGTTTTGACAAATGTGCCTCTTGGCACGCTTCAACCCCTTTACAGCTTGTGCACAGTGATTTATGTGGTCCACTTCCTGTTGTTTCTTTCTCTGGTTGCAAGTACTTATTAACTTTCATTGATGGTTTTTCCAAATGCACTTGGGTATACTTCCTAAAACTCAAGAGTGAATTTTTTAACATGTTCTTGGCCTTTAAGACCTTTGTTGAGAAACAATCTGGACATCAAATTCTTAAGTTAAGATCAAAAAATGGAGGAGAATATGTTAACAACAAATTTATCAAATTTTCACTGAGCATGGCATTCAACTACAACATACCATTCCATATAATCCACAACAAAATGTTGCTGCTGAAAGGAAGAATCGCACCTTAAAAGAAATGGCTAATTGTATGCTTCAATCTAAAGGACTTAGTCTCAATTTTTGGGCAGAGGCAATTAACTATGCAAATTACATAGTAAATCACACACCTACTAAGGTTTTAAGAAATATAACTCCAGAAGAAGCCTAGAGCTCAATCAAACCAGATGTAAGTCACTTTTGTGTTTTTGGAAGTGACGTTTGGGCCCATATTCCAAATGTGAAACATAAAGCCTTAGAACCTAAGAATGAAAAATGCATTTTTTTTGGATATTCTGAGGATGTCAAAGGATATATACTTCTTCAACCAAAATCCAAAAATATGATCATTAGAAGAGATGTAAAATTTGATGAAAATATATTGGCCTATGAGCCTAGTTCGACAAGTGTGCCAACTTTGGCCTGCGAGCCTGATTCAGCATATGTGCCACCTCTCTCTATCTCTTTTATTTTTTATAGCATTCCTTCTAGTTTAGATGATGACATCGAGGATGAAAATCCTCCTCCACCTCTTGAAGATATTCCTTTATCTCCCCAACTTCTAAGATGGATCCACTCTACTCGGGATGCAGCAGGTTCTCTTGTAGGTGACCTTGCAGATCGATAACGTACATGTTCTCAGTTCGAAAGAGCCTCTTCCTTATTGGCTCAAGATCCAGAAAATCCTGATCTAGACAACATTGAAGAAGCTTCAGGTCATCCAAATTGGGATGAATTTATGAATGAATAATATCGTTCCTTATTGGCAAACGATACTTGGGATCTTTTTCCTCTTCCAAAAGGAAGAAAACATGTTAGATGCAATTGGTTTTACAAAAAAAAGTTTGGACCAGATGGAAAAGTGGATAGACATAAAGCTCGTCTTGTTGCTAAAGGATTTTCACAAGTTGAAGGCATTGACTATACTAAAACCTTCTCCCCTGTTGCTAAAATGAATTCTATCCACCTTGTTCTTTCCCTTGCTGCCTCCTTTAAATGGGAAGTCCATCATATGGATGTTAAATCTACCTTCTTACATGGAGATTTTTCATGAAGAAATCTACATGGAACAATCCCCTGGCTTTATCGAAAATGACTCTAGCCTTGTTTGTCGCCTTAGGAAGTCTCTCTATGGTCTCAAACAAGTTCCTCGACCTTCGTATGCCAAAATGGATAGATTTATATTAGATAATGGCTTTTCTAGGTGTCATTTTGAAAACACTGTCTACACCAAGAAAGTGGGTAAGTCCTTCACCATCCTTGTTCTTTATGTTGATGATCTTATCCTTAGTGGTAGTGATCCCAACCATATAAACCATGGGAAGTCTAGCCTCAAAAAGAAGTTTGAAATGACGGACTTAGGACACTTGCATTATTTCCTTAGTCTTAAATTCTTGCAATCTAAAGAGGGTATTACCCTTTCTCAGTCCAAGTATGCATGTGATCTTCTACGCCACTTTCACATGGAAGACTATAAGCCAACCCTTTCTTCCTTTCAGTTCGGAGTCAAGATTTCAGTCACTTTTACTACCCCTGAAGTTGATGCTACGTTATACCATCAATTTGTTAGTAAAATTTTGTATCTAACCCATACCCGTCCTGACCTTCCCTTTGCCGTTGGTCTTGTTGCTCGGTTTATGCACCAACCTCATTGAAGTCACTGAAAAGAAGCTAAAATAATACTTCGATATATTCGAGGTACAGTTCAGTTCGGGATTCATTACAGTGCAGGAGCATCTCTATTGTTGATCGATTTCATTGATTCTGATAGGGCTAGTGACCCTGATGATTGGAATTCTACTGCAAGATATGTATTCACTCCTGGTTCAAGACCTATTACTTGGTCTTGTAAGAAACAAAGTGCCATCTCTCTTTCCTCGGCAGAAGCAGAGTATCAAGGTTCAGTTGAAGCCAACAAGGAAGCCATGTGGCTTCGTCAGATCCTGACTGAATTTAGTCTTCATCAGTAGCATCCAACTACACTTTGGTGTGATAATTAGAGTGTCATTCAACTATGCAAAGATCTAGTTCAGCATCAGCGTATGAAACAAATTGAGCTTCATATACACTTCATCAGAAAGCTCATTCATGACCATGTTCTTGAAGTACAATATTTTTCAACCAATGATCAAGTTGTCGATATCTTTACAAAGGCTCTCACAGAAGTGAATTTTACCAAACTTCGATCTATGCTTGAGTTTAGGAAAATTATCATTAAGGGGGGATAGGCTCTAATGCCTCCTTCCTTCTCTTATTATGTCACCTTTGTAAATCCTTCAATCCTATCCCCAGTTATTCTTAAGGGGGGATGTTAGGATATTTTGACACATAGGAAATAGTCTCCTTTTGTGTCACCTTTGTAAATCCTTCAATCCTATCCCAAGTTGTTCTTAAGGGGAGATGTTAGGATATTCTGACACATAGGAAATATTTAAGTATAACTTGGTCTAGTGTATAGTTAGGTAAAGTGTGTTTCTTTACTATGTACATTTGTAACTTATAATCCAACGGTCACGATTTGTAGTGATCCGGAGGTTTTAACTCTCTCCTCTGTATTATCGACACTTGATTCGTAGCTTAACACCCGATTGGTCCATGATCTATATTTAAAGAGCATGAAGGGTTATTTTTCCGGTACCCATTTATGAGAGAAACAAATGTAAATTTTCTTTTTTTATATTAATAAATTTCCTAAAGTGGCCGCGTTGGCTCAGGTCGTGGACTCTTTCCCTCTTCGAGGGTTTTAACCACGTGATATACTGGTGTACTGATTTGTGATATGTTTGTGAGCGGTGACCTTTGGTGTTTGATCTAAGGAACTTGCCCTATAAATTCCTACAACATTAGCTCTACTAACTCTACTTCTATGAGCATTATAACTAGTCATTGAGAGTCTTTCATTATGTTTATGAGCTCATGAATCCATTGCCCAATGGTTTGACTTCCTTTAAGTGATAACATCTTGGCGTTGTTGTCGGGGAGAGAAGGTTAAATATTCCCTGGGAAAGAACGACAATGATTATCTTTGATTGCTGATGGTGAGCAATAGTTGGAAATCAATAGGTTGTATGTCTTTCACCCGGTGACTCCAGTGTTGAAGAATCCAAAATTTCAGAGTTTTCATGGTGACTCCACTCTTCATAGAACAATAACTTGAAGAAGATGAGTTCAATTGCAAGAAATAATTCCAATTATACCCCTATGAATCGGTCTCACATCCATGGTTTTCCAAACCCTATGCCTAGATTTGATTGGTTAACTTAACTTCCTATATTTAAAGATGAAAAGAAAGACAATGCTGCTCTTCACTTGGTTAGATTCCATATGCATGTACCTAAATTTCGAGTTGAGTTTCTTGAGGATTATCTCATGAAAATGTTTATGGCCACCCTAGAGGACAAAGCGAACATGGTATGAAGGGTTGCAACAAGGAAGCTTGTTCTATCTTAAATATTTCCATAGAACGTTCTTCGAACATTATAAGAAATCCCATTCTTCTTTATCACTATTACAAGATTGTTGTGATTTTTGTGAGGTTTTTATTCCATATCTTAAAATTATTGGTGATAATGGAGAGTCCTTAGATGAGGATATGTTAGAGGCACTTTATGAATTTTCTTCTTAGGCTAGTTTTCATGATAATCAAGATGGTTTCCAACAAGAATATGTGTCTTCTTTGCTTGAAGATGAAATAAATCAGCACTTTGATAGCCAAGTTATATCCCATGAAATTTGTGAAAACCTGCAGCAACTTTCCCAATCTTTAGGTGATAAAGAGGAACATAAAGATGGTCAGTTACAAGGCTCTTCACTTTGTTCATTTTATGCACCTTTGTTTCAAGGAGATTATACGCAAGAAATCAATGATAATCCCCAAGCATATGAAAAAATTTCTGAGCATATTGAGAACAAAGCGTTTAATGTTGAGCAACATGAAAATAGATAGGAGCAAGGGGAAGCTTATGTGAAATATGTTTTCTTTCATCATGAGGAGGAGGTTGATTCCTTGAGTATGCTTGAAGGTTGTCATGAGGAAGCACTTATAGAGAATAATTAGTAACTTTTTGATCCACAGGTTGTGATCAAAAATTTCTTCTTGTGCATGATGATATACATGAAGTTCCCATTGCAATGCATGAAAAGTCATTTTGAAACATCCATGTAGCACATGATATGTTTTCCCCCATTGAATATTTTCATGAGCAACCAGAGTCCTATCTTGAGAATGATGTTGAAAATGAAGGTATGAAACATGGAAAACCTACAGTTATGAATGAATATTATCCTTTGGATCACCAGGTAAGGATACTTTACAGTATTTTCAAGGATCCTTTTGCTGATTTGCTGCTTTCATCAAAGGAGGATATTTTTCATGGTTTCCAAGATCCAATGGTAATTCTGTTGCAGTCATTAGTCAAGAAAATTTTTGTGTCTTTTATAGAGAATGGATTCAATTTTCATTCGGAGTTGCCAATAAATGATCCACTTCTGATTATTTTCAAGCACCGTCAAGAAGCCCAGGTGTTGGATCAACTCTTTTACTAGTTGTACTTGAGGTTTCACATTGCTTGAGTTAAGCAGGTGGATTTTCAGATGTTAGAGTAGGGTTATTGGTACATAAATAAGCTTGTTGGGAAAGAATTTCCTTAAGATTTAGGCTCCATTATGTAGTTTTCAGTTTCATTTTATAAAATATATTGATATCATATTGCAAAAATAGTAGTTAGTTTCCAATTGGTTTGCAGTTTACTTTTCAGTTTGGTGAATGGGTTTGAATGTAGTTTTCAAATTAGGATCAACCCAATGGTCAGGCATTGGATCTGTTAGTTCTTTACTACACCACAGGGGCACAACATCCACTTTGGAGCCATTGTTATCCATGATAACACTTAGGTTTGTCTTTGAGTCAATTTGGTTAAGTTAGTTAGGGTTTTAAGTTTTTCTTCAAAATAATCACATCTACAAAGGTTGTTTCTGTCAAATGTTTAATTTGTGGGGTCATTATGAACTTTAGTAGGGTGTCATCATAAAGTGAAAAAAAAAACTCCATGTGTCTTAGGCTCATTTGGTCATGATTAGAAATTTGGCAGTTCAACACACTTTCACAACAACTCCAGTTATAAAAACAAACTATTTGCTACAAAAGTTCCTGAAAATTATCATGGAGGAGAATATAAGTAAAAATCTCAGCTTGAGGAGTTATAATGGCATGAGTTTAGCTTAAATACATAAGTGAATACCTCAAAACTTGCAGAGAAATCAGAAAAGTACTAAAGGGATGTTCTTTCTAATTTTCTACCAAACTTTCTGCTAGTTTTTGCTACGAAACTGTTGTAGCATATCATTATGTAAGTGAAAATTTGAGATAAGGGAGTGCTAAAAACATGTGTTTAGCCTATAAACACTCATCATGACCCCTGAATTATCAGAAAAATAATATAGCTTGCAGAAAGGTTTTTCTTGGCATTTGCTACCGAATTTTTGCTACGGAAATTCTGGAAATGACTGTTTTAATAGTCAACTTCAAGCTCACTTTATGAAAAAATGGAAAGGAATTTCGGAAATATAAAAGACATTTTTTTTCAGCACGAGCTCATCTACAAAAACCTCTCTCAGTTTTTTCACAGATATCAGGGTTTGGAAAATATGCACTTAGATTTGAGGCACATTTTACAGAATTTTTCCTAGCTAGGTTTGGTGCAGAAATTTGAAATACGACTTGGTGGAGGTCCAACTCAGTAGGTCAACATGTCAACCTCCATGTGGCAGACAACACGTCAATCATATAGCACATCAGCAATTGGCTATATTCGATAAGGTTTATGAGCAGAAATTGTTGAAATATTAAATGATGGGAGACTCCTTTTTGTATACAAACTCCATTGAAGCAAAAATATCCCTAAAAAGGCTTTGTTGTTTTGTAATTTCATTAGAAATGGGACTCCTTAATGTGCATTGAGTCTAGCCCAAGTGGCAAACTATTGTAAGGAGGGCCTCACTTTATATATGCATAAATATTTGGTGGACTAAATATACAAAATTAATTTGTTTAATGCTCTATATTTCATTTAAGCAAATACTCAGATATCTTTATCCTAGTAGCTTTCATTGAATTCATCTTTCAGATGCTCAATGCAAGTTATTTCTTTTCATTCTTCTAAAAGGAACTATACATAATTCATCTTCTTTGATGCTCTGTAATAGTTTAAATTAATGTTTTCTTAAGTTATAGAATTCACCAATTTGGTGCTCTATAATAGTTCACTATATGCTCTTCTTTTGTTCTATCATTTGCTACAACCACCAAATTAATTTGAGAAAGCATTAGCTCTACTGCCTATGCTTCCACGAGTATTATAACTAGTCACTAAGAGTCTTTCATTATTTTTTCTGAGCTCATGACTCCATTTCCAAATGGTTTGACCTCCTTTAAGTTCCACCACTTACATCTCTAAGATTTTGTCCTAAAATTACAGACCTGACCTCTGTGTGAATTTCCTAAGCATCAATGTTTCGATTTTGAGAGAATATTGAAAGGGATATCCCTCTCTGATTGGAAAAGGTCAATTTCCAGTCTGAAGTGGTTTGAAATGGTTACCTTAGCCATTTTTCTGAAGTAACCCAGTAAAATTACCGAGTGATAACACCTGTAACAACTTGGGCTAAGTTACTAGTCTTGGAAGCCTTGGTTGGAAAAACGCTCTAGAAGCCCTTGGTGGGTTGAGTTACTAGTCTTGGAAGCCTTGGTTGGATATATGCTCTGGAAGCCCGATGACAGCTTTGGGTTGAGTTACTATTCCTGGAAGCCCTGGTTGGAAAAAACACTCTAAAGCCCTGGAAAACCTTGATGGAGACCAATATGGTGATGGTTGTGATGTTCACCCATGAGATGGATCACTGGTTGAGAGTTGATGTGGTTTGGCCTCTGGAAGCCCTGGTTTGGTTTCGATTGATGATTTTTATGATATCCCACATTCATGCCTGGAACATGGCACAAGGGTGACTAGCTGAAGAGAGATTTGGCTCAGCCATGTCTATGGTGGGGTGGAATGTGGAAGTCATAGACTTGGTTGCATTTGTATTATGGCAATAAGAGATTTTTTCCTCTTGTCTTGATGGGTAAATATGATTTTTATTATGTGGCTTATATGGTTGTTATGTGCTTGTCATTTCTGTTGTTTATATGCTGGTTATGAATGTGTTTTATGATGATGATGATGTATGGATCTCATCATGTTTTGATTTGTAAATGAATGAACAATGTATCTATACCAAATTATATGATAATGTAGTTAATGAGATGAGGCAAAAATGCTTCTTAGAGATTCTAAAATAAGTATAAGATCCATATGCTCATATCTGTTATTTAAACATGTAGATTACATATATGTGACACGTTTGACGAAATGCCTGTCATGGCTAGTAGGGGTCCAGTCAAGTCCTTGTTCAAGTGTTTTATTTTTCATCGTTATTCCACTATTACAATTCATTTCCGAAAGTGTCATGGTGTTATGGGCAATGACTTGGGCTTTGGGCCTGAAAAGTGGCTAAAATCTAGGGGACATTGGCACATGTCTGAGGAAAAAAGTCCTTGGACGCATGCATGCCCATGCTGTGGGAGTGTCCAAAGCCTCCTAAATGCACCCTGGTTCATATAAAGGGAGTTTTCGAGGATTTAATGGTCTAAAAACTCAGTGGGACCCATGGGTTGTGTTGTTCCTTGGCAGACAATCTCTGGCTCTAGGAGATCAGTGTCCAAGACATTTATTGTCACTTGTAAATAAAATTATTTGTTGTCCCTTCATATTGTAACCCCATAATTTATATCTTAAACCCTTTAAAATTTACATATAAAAAAACTCCTCAAATTTCCTTTAAATTATAAATGTGCATGAATAGGATAAGGTGAAATGCTAGTGAAAAACCATTAACAATATGTTGCAAATTAAAAAACTGTTATCTCTAGTTTTAGAATAAAATGGTTGCAAGAAACGATTTCAGAATAAAGGAGAAAATTATTAAGGAAATTTACTCCAACTCACAGATGTAAATTAGACACCGGCAACTACATTACTTTATTCCAATAGAAGAGACATACATAATATGGAGCTGGAAAAAATCAACACATTCTTCTATTGCTGGTAAATTCTCTGAAAATATTTATTAATCTCATAAAATACGAAGTACAAAACTTGCAAAAACTTCTGAGGCCCAAAGTCTGGAACCCCATCTCTCTTTCGAAAAATTCTTAAATACAAAGTTACAAAATGGACAGTTATGAAACTGCCAACTTCCTAAACTGTTTCCTTTGGTCATTACATAACAAAATTGAAAATTAGAACTTCTTCAGAAAAATAAAGTAAAAGTAAAATGTAAAATTTCATTTGATCACATGGTGGCAGTGGCCTGAGTTCCTAGAACAGAATAGGTTCCGACATATGCATTATCATTTTGTGGAGACATCCATTCTTTACACTTTCTCCACAAGTCTATATTTGAGTTGGCTCTATTGAAGCGGTTGATGAATTAGACCCTGGAACAAATGTCAGAGAACTTTAAGCCGTCTGAGAGTAGACGTGGACATCAACGAGAGAAATTTTATTTTTATAGGTGATGCAAGAGAATCCTTCTCAGAAAATCATTGGATATTTGGCTGACTTGGGGGTATGATGCTTTTTAATTTATTATAGGATTTTTGTATATTTTTAATAATTTGAGTGAGAAATATGTGTGTGAGGCTTTAATTGTAAATAATTCTCAATTATGTGAGAATATTAGAGATGATTGACTTGTGAAGATCAGATAGAGATCTTAGGGATTAGGAGATCCTAATATAGGGAATTAGTTGAGTTAAAAGAGGAATTAGAATATTTTTAGGATATGGTTGAGTAAATTGTGGATCTGAACCAGAAATGGTTGCAGAATCCTTTTTTTATTCGTTGGTAAGCCTCAAAGGACAAGGGAAGTTTGTGTGAGAGTGATTAGAGATATAGAGGCCATTTTTAAAGAAAATCATGCCATGGTCAGAGAAATTTATTAAATAAAGATTGTGAGGATATGTACAATTGATAAATGGAATAAAATTTTCATTATGTTCATTGTCTCTGAAAAATTGTCGATGGCATTCCTGTGTGTGTAAATATGAATTAATGGGTGTTGATGGCTAAGTCATTGAGCGTAGGTCTGCATGTATTACATTTTGATATTTTGGATTTGTAAATATTGTCTCGACAATGGATTGCAATGGATTTCTGCATGGATTTTTGGTGCAGCCAATTATATAAACAACCTGAAGAGAAGGGTATTTCTGAAGGACAAGTGCTACGGTGTGATAATTTATTAGATCCAATAAAGAACTAATTGAAGGATATTATAAAGGAAACATGCTACCGAGTGATTTTACACTGAAGTGAGCGTCGATTATGAAGTGAAGTCCATAGACTATTCAAGAACAGCTGAAAAAAATAAATAAATAAAAATAAATAAATAAAAAAGTCGTAAGAAGAATGTGAAGTGGCAGAGCATTGATTTGTTAACACTAGAAGTATGGTATTGATGAAAATATGTGGGTTGTGGAATTATATACGATGGATTCATGTGCGCAACATGAGAACACTGCTACAATCGAATGTGAACTTTTGTCTACCACCAGAGAGAAAAAAAGTAGAAACTTGCATGGAAATTACCTTAGAATGCATGGAAAGAAACATAATATAAATGCATTGAGTTGATTAGCTGTCTTGATTGGTGCCTCCCTGTGTTCTTGTGCGTACTGCTCTAGATCTGCGTCGGATAAAGGTTTTTAGAGCATTCAAACTTTACCTGGAGAAGTGTGCAAAGTAGTTTCATTTTCCACCACCCATTGTGCCCTAGCAACCCAAGAGAAAATCCAAAGAAAAATCGAATTTCTGAAGTGTGCTACGCTTTGCAAGCGCTGCACTTTTCCAAGGGATTAAGGTTTTGTCTAAATGGTTAGTTATTTTTATTTAGATGACCTTCTTGTATTGGAATACATATTTGACCATCAATCTGGATGGTGGAGTCCTGAATCTAGTAGTATATTGAAATGGCCCAAGTTCTGTTATGTTTAGAAGTGATTGACTATATTCAAGCAAGCCTTTGAATGGAAGGAAATCGAGCTTGTACAAAAAACCCAATGTATATGATTGGGTTTTTTTTAAGTATTTGGAATCAACCCAATTCTTAATTTTGTAGCGTGTATTGAGAGAAAATTTTCTTTATGAAACTCTCACTCTGCCTTCTGGATTCAAGGCTCATCAAGGCCGAATTCTTGTATACATTTTCGAGGAGTATAACTCATCTTTCAAATTTGATGTCGAGCCTACCCATCATGGTTATGGAAAATTTTAAATTCATGGACTCAAGCATAATTTTATTTTGATTATGGAGATTAATGCAGGATGGAAATGTAGCCTTAGTGTTTTGAGGTTACCAATTAGGAAGTCATAAACCTGCCTTGCCATCAATAGGCAGGGAAAATGATTGGGCAGTAAAAAAACGTATGGAAGTGTAATGAATGATCAAATGACAGGCAAGATGGGTGAATTGACATGGAGGGTGACGTGAAAAACATAGATGGTTCGTGAGTTGATATCGTGGGCCCGTCAGCTATCGTCACTGCGGGGGGACTCCGCAGTACAAGATCTATCACAGAGTAGTGCACTTGCAGTTAATCTGGGCCACTCATTCCAGTCAATTTTCGGGGGTCAAAGATTCCAACAGAGGCACCCCGCTTGTTAATCTCCAATCAAGTTGTGATGTCTCATTTCTCCATCGTGGGAAATATATTCCAATTGGTGGTCATGACAATGTCACCTAGACGTATTTTAACATTATGCGTAAAATGCGATCCCACCTTCTATCACATTTACTCTAACCAATTTTAGTATATTTATTTTCAAATAATTTATTTGTGCATATATTTAAGGAAGACATAATCTCATATATACAACATATAAGAAATTTAAAGCAAACCACAACATCTGGCTCCACCTAGGGATAGTGTTTTTTGGAAAATAACACTAAGAACATCATATTAGTGCCTTCACTTCCGGCACGGAGTCAAAAGGTGAATTACACATTACAAATGAGTTTCTCACCGACCTATGTACAGTGATCAAACTGGTTTGTACAATGATGAAACAAAACTTCAATGCCGGAAATAGTGCTTCAGATACTGCCCATTCATTGGTAATGGCCACATTTCACCATCCAAATTTTCTAAGACAAAAGTATTGTTGGCTCTGGATTCAGTAATTTTAAAAGGGACATACCAAAGGGGATCAAATTTCCCATTCTTACCTTTATCTTCCCTTCCCACATCCCATCTTAAAACAAGATCACCTAGCAGGAAAATAACATCTTTGGCTTTTCTATCAAAAATTGTTTTTATTGTCTCTTGATAGTTGATTAGATTCTCTCTGGCCTTATCTCTACTTTCATTTAGCTCCACCAACCTTTTCATTCTTTTGATTAAAGGGCTTGGTTCTTCTTGGACATCTTGAATTAATGCTATCACAGGATTTATTGACTGACCTAGGAAAAATTCTTCGGTACCATATACCAACTCAAATGGTGATTTGCCTTTTGATCCTCTAGTAGTTACTCAACTTGCCCAAAGAGAAAACTTCAATTTTGAATCCCAATCTTTCTTATTCTTTGTTATTGTCTTCTTAAAAGTCCTTATCAATGTCTTATTTCAATATTTTCTAACCCATTCCCCCGAGGATGATAAGCAGTAGAATGTGATAAGATAACATTGTATTTCTGGAAAAAATAAATCAATTTAGCAGATTTAAAAACTTGGAAATTATCAGTTACTAACTTCTTTGGACAACCAAACCTGCTGAAAATATTTTCTTCTAGAAATTTCATCCCCACTCATTTGCATTTCTTGTTAGTACTACTTCAACCCACTTTGTAAAATAATTTGTCCCTCTCAATATCCACCTACACTGCCCACTGGAGGGTGGGTTAATTTATCCAAAAAAACTAGCCCCCATTGCCTAAAAGGCTCTTCTATGAATACAATAATTAAAGGTAGTGGCGCCAAATTCTTCTTCTCAACAAAATTTTGGCATTTATGAAAATTATTCAATGATTTATAAACATTTGAAAATAAATAAGGCTAGTAGAAACCAGATTTCAAAATTTTATGGGTTGTAACTTTCCAACTATAATGAGCTCCACAAAAGCTATCATGGTATTCTTTAATTATTTCAACAACTTCTCCCTCTGTCAGACAAAGCAACAAGATACCCACTGGATCTCTCCAATATAACTTTCCATCTACAATCATATACTTTTGAGCCTTTACTTTCAGAGTCCTATAATTCCTTCTGTTCATGGTATGATGAAAAAAATAAAACACACATAATTCACAATATCTTTGTACCATTTAGAACACAAGAATTTATATTGAATTTTATCACCTGATTCAGACTTTGTTTGTTTTCTAACATCTTCTTTCTCTTCAAATTCATCTAACAAAATAATTCCCAAAGCTTGAAAATTTGTTCCTGTCAGAATTTTGGCGAAACCTTGACCCTTTATTAGTTTTGTTGGTTTTATGTCTAATTCATATTCTTATATCCTTGCTATCCACTTACCCCTTTTACCTTCAACATCACTCTGAACCAAAACATCCTTAACAACGATATTTGGCACATATGCAATCACCTGGGACTGAAGAATATAAAATCTGAAATCTTTGAGGGCCTTAACCAAGGTATAAGCTTGCTTTTCCAAAATATTATATTTTAGTTCTGCGTCCTTCAATACTTTACTAAAAAAGGTTATAGGATGTTCTCTTTGCTCTTCATTCTTCTGCAAAAGTACAATTACAATAGTACAGTCATTAGAAAAAGAAAAAATATGAAAAGGATTTTCATAATTAGGACTTATCAATGCAAGAGATTCTTGCAAAGCTGCTTTAATTCTTGAAAAGGAATCCCTTACAGATGCATTCCACTTCACTTATTCCCCTTTCTTTAGCATATCAAAGATTTCTTTGACAATTTTAGCATAATTTGGAACAAACCTCCTTAGGAAGTTAATTTTCCCTATAAAACTCTGAATCTCTTTCTTACTTCTTGGCAAAGTTACCTTACTTATTACTTCCACTCTCACACGTTCTATATTCACTCCTTATTTTGAAACAATATGTCCCAACAACTTTCCTTCCTTCAGAGCAAAGTGAGATTTTTTTGGATTCAAAGATAAACCATACCTACTACACTTCTCAAAGGTTTGTTACAGATGCTCCAAATGTTCTTCAACAGATTTAGAAAAGACGGTCATATCATCTAGATAAATCACCACAAACTTATCCCTTTCCCCTATAAATACTATATCCATAGATCTCTGGAACGTGGCACGAACATTCATCAATCCGAAAGGAATTTTGGCATACATGAATGTGTCCCAAGGAGTCGTAAATGTTGTTTTCTTATGATCCTATTTCTCTACTGCAATCTAATTGTAGCAAGAGAAACCATCAATCATGGATAATCTATATGAACCTGATAACTTTTGTAAAATATGATCCATCTTGGGAAAATGATAATTATCCTTCAAAGATGTTATGTTCAAATTTTTGAAATCCACATATAGCCTTATTTCACCATTCTTTTTCTTTACTGGTACAAAATTTTCCACCAAATCTGTATACCTGAAAGGAAATTATTTTAGCCTGTAATAATTTCTTAACCTCTTTCTCAATTGAAGGCAACAACAAGGGACTGATTTGTCTTAGCTTTTGTCTAAAATATTTGACCCTTGGCTTCAAAATAATTTTGTACTGAATGATATTAGTGTCATAGGTCTTCAAGTCTTCATATTACCATGAAAAAATGTCAACAAACTTCTTAAACAGACTTAGATATATTTGCTTAAAATTTTTAGGAACACCTTTGAACAATCTCACCATCTTGGGCTGTTGAACTGTACCCAAATTACAATCTTCTAAGTCCTCTTCAAGGTCTGCTTTCTTCAAGTTTGTAGCGACATCATTAGCATTAAATAATTTTTCTAGAGGTACCAATCCTTTTGGTATCACATTATCTTTGATTCGTAAAATATTTTGATTACCTATTGAATCTTTGAAGGAAACTGCTCCTTCTTGCTACTTTCCAATATCTTCACTTGCTCAATTTCTAAATTAGAAAATTCTCCTATCATCTCCAAAAACTCCTTAATCTTCTCTTCATCTTCCAAAACCTGCCAATTCTTCACATTATCTGTAATTGAAGCTATATATTTGATTTCTACTTCATATCTGAGCCTAGGATTTAGGGGAGGTTTAAAAGTGTTGGCTGCCAGATAATCTGCCAGCCTGTTCCCTTCCCTAGGGACAATTTGTATATTAAAAGAAAGAAATAAATTATATACTAAATCCCACACTTCATTTCTGTAAGTTCTTAATCTTGGATGTCTTGCCTGACAATGATTTTAATATGTTTAACAACTAGTTCAGAATCTCCAAAAACAAATATATTTTTTACTCCTAATTGTTTGGCAGCTTGCAACTCAAGAATCAGAGCTTCATATTCTGAGATATTATTTGTAGAATCAAATTCTAATTTATATGAAAATGGCTTTAAATGACCCTTTGGAGTGATTAAAATAATACCTGCTCCAATACCATATTTTGAACAAGCACCATCAAAATAGAGTTCCCAGACTCCATTTTATGTTAGCTCTTTATTCTCAATTGTTGAAGGGAGCTGCACTTGAGTACCTTCAGCAATTTCTGCAACTTCTTGCAGCATGAAACAGGAAAAATCATACTTTTCCTGGCTGTACACAAGATAATTATTGACATTCTCCTCATTAATAGTTTTCACAAGCCTAGTTTCTCTGTATAATCTTCTTTCTTCTCCCACAAAAACTAGTATTATAGCATAATTAAAATCTATTCTTAAAACACCTCCCAACTTAGTCCCCCAAGATCTAGAAAGAACCATCCCAAAAGGAGCTAGGATATCTGCCACTACCACATTCATCATAAGGCTTCTGGCTGGAATTTGAACCAATGAAATAACCATATCTTTAATCAACCCCACACACTTAACCTTTTTGGAATCAAATGAATAAAGATCCTTATAAGGTTCGGTAATTTGTAAATTCAATTACTTCATTACTGATAATGGTATTAAATAGTGAGAAGCTCCCGAATCCAACATACAATTGTATAGCACGAAAGAATGCACCAATAAAGAAATGTAAAAAGGAGGAGTGAATGAATCTACCTCTTCCACATGAGGCCCAAACATCACCACTGGTCTGTCTTCTTGAAAATTCATAGTATCTGCTACAATATCTCCTTGAGAAATATTAACAAAAGATGAAAGTTGTTTTTTATACATTGGAGTCTTAACCAGCTCAGTCAAGGGAATTGGTATCGTTATCTTCTCCAATTATTTTGTTAAATTGAAAGGATTACTTGGTTTTATTATCTTCTCAAGATCTTCATTATTCTTCTTCAAATGTGAAATTTGTTCATACGAAACAATAGTTTTATTTCAATTCTCACCTTTTAACTTCCCTTGTGAACTCTCCCCTTGTTGAAAAGAGGTTTTTGATACTGAATCAATTTGGTGCTTCCCTTTGTCAAGCTTCTTTGAAGGTTGTTGTGAAGTCACCATTTTTTGAGGTACTGGATATTATGGCACCTCATCTTTATTTAACTATCTTGATCTATTCCTTGATCTCAGATCATACTTTTTGTGTAATTTAGCTTGCATATGATCAATAAACTATTTACAATATTGCTCAATTTCTTTTTCAATCACATATTCTTCTGCTTCGGCATTGGCCTGCTCATTTTCATCATCTTCTACTTCATCTGCATATAATTCTGATATTTTATTGTCTTGCTCCTTTTCACTTTATTCTTCTATATCCTCATTTCCATATTCTATATATAAAGGAGTTTGAATCGCGTCTTTTATTGTTTTTTTCCCTTTGTAGGATCTTCAAGGGCTGTTTTCTAAACTGTGGGTTGAAATTTTGATTTTAGGCTTACTGCCCTTGTCTAGGAGGGTTTTTATTTTCCAGTTCCAATTTTACTAATATTTTGATAATTTTTTTATGACTTTAGTCATATCTTCCAATCTTTGGTCATGAGAGGCTTCTTCATTTCCCTTTCCTTTATCTTTTGTCTGTTTATTTTCTTTAGAATTTCCTGCTGCAATCAAATTTGCCTCAATATCTAAGGCATCTATTTGGATTTGATCTAAAGTGGGAGACCTCCTCTCCCTCAGAGTGAAACCAAAGTATGATTCAAAAGCTCCAACAAAAACAACCTTTGCTCCAGCTAGTGAGGGTTTTATTTCCGTTGGAAGGCTATTATACAATTTATTAAATCTTTTAATAAAATCTGTGACATTTTCTTCTTGTTTTCTTTTAATAGCATTGAATTCAGTTAAGAAATATCCATGATCCTTATTTTCACCCCATCTCTGAGTGAAATTGTTCTCCATTTCTTCCCAATTATTAATTGAATTGGCTGGAAGTGTCTTGAACCATTTTCGAGCCTCTCCATCTAAATATTTCAAAAAATAAGCTTAAAACAACCTCAAGAAGTAATACGTTTCTCTGTTGAGATATCATCTTCCCTTGTGAAACGAGGCAACAATTTAAGGTAATCTTGTGGCAGTGCATTCATAGGTTGGGCCAAATTTAATGGAGCATATCTTTTAAGAAGAAAAGCGGGAATAGCCATATTGGGGTTTTGATTAATCCCTGCTTGAAAAAAATTGGTAGAGGAGGTAACAGTGATATAGGGATGGGCTGATTTATTGCAGAAACAAACTGTTGTGAAATTCCAAAATGAAATGTTGAAAATTCTCGAAACTCGGGGAACGAAAAAGAAACTAACTCAAAATATTTTTTTTGAAAATTAGGTTCAAGTAAAACTAAATGAGAGGACACAGGTGCTTCTTCCAAGAATTGAAGGTTTCTAACTACTTCTTCTGAGTGGAAAACAAGAGTTTGTATAGTAGAACTGCTACGTGGAGCAGATAGGCTAGGACTGGGAGTAATTAGAGATTTGGATTTCCAAACCCTTCTTGATAATAGCTTTTCTGGGTCATATAGGATTGGAAACTTCTATTGCGAGGTATCAAACCTTATGTGTGGTCTTCTAGAAGCCAGGTCTACGTTGATGAAAAACACAACCTAATCACTTTCTTTGTTCACCAATCAAAGAAATTATTTCTAAAACAAAACCAAGGGAAAAATGTCTTCGTGTCTTCGTTCCCTAGCAACAGCACCAAAAAATGTTGTTCCTTGAGAGACAATCTTTGGCTGTAGGAGAGCAGTGACCAAAATATTTACTGTCACTTGTAAATAAAATTATTTGTTGTCCCTTCATATTGTAACCCCATAATTTATATCTTAAACCCTTTAATCTTTACAGATAACAAAACTCCTCAAAGTTCCTTTAAATGATAAATGTGTGTGAACATGAGAAGGTGAAATTCTAGTGAAAAACCATTAACAATATGTTGTAAATTGCATAAACTATTATCTCTGGTTTTAGAAGAAAATGGATGCAAGAAACAATTTCAGAATAAAGGAGTGCATTATTAAGGAAATTTACTCCAAGTCACAGATGTAAATTAGACATCAACAACTGCATTACTTTATTCCAATAGAAGAGACATACATAAGACGAAACATGAAAAACTCAACACAATCATCAATTGCTAGAAAATTATCTGAAAATCTTTATTAATCTCATAAGAGACAAAGTAAAAAACTTACCAAAAATTTCGAGGCCCAAATTCTGGAACCCCATCTCTCTTTCAAAAAATTCTTAAATACAAATCTACAAAATGGACAGTTATGAAACCGTCAAATTCCTAAACTGTTTCCTTTGGTAATTACATAGCAAAATAGAAAATTAGAAGTTCTTCAGCAAAATAAAGTAAAATTAAAATGTAAAATTGCATTTGATAACGTGGTGGTAGTGGCCTGAGATCTCAGAACAGAAGAGGTTCTGACATCTGCATTACTAGTTTGTGGAGACATCCATTCCTTACACTTTCTCCACAAGTCTACATTTGAGTTGGCTCTATCAAAGCGGTTGATGAATTGGACGCTGGTACAAATGTCAGAGAACTTTAAGCTGTTCGGGAGCAAACATGGACAACAATGAGGGAAAAATTCTTCTTATAGGCATGGAAAATGATTGGGCAGGAAAACAACATATGGAAGTGTAATTAATGATGAAATGACTGACAAGATGGGTGAAATGACATGGAGGGTGATGTGGAAAACATAGTTGGCTCGCTTGCTGATGTCGTGGGCCCATCGGCTGTCGTCACTGCAGGGGGACTCCACAGTACGAGATCGATCATGGAGCAGTGCCCCTACAGTTAATCTAGGCCACTTGTTCTAGGTAATTGTCGGGGGTCAAAGATTCCAACGGAGGCACCCTACTTATTAATATCCGATCAAGTTGTGATGCCGCATTTCTCCATCGCAGGAAAGATCTTCCAATTTGTGGTCCCGACGATATCACTTGCTCGTCTTTTAAAACTATGCGTTAAATGCGGTCCCATCGTCTGTCACATTTACTCTAAACAATTTTAGTACATTTCTTTTCAAAAAAAATTATTTTGTGCACATATATATATATATTTAAGGAAGACATAATCTCATATATACAACATATAAGTAATTTAAAACAAGCCACAACAGGTTGGTTACTTGAGTGGTTGGGATGGCTCTTGGGAGTTTTATTGCTGATGTGGAAAGTATGCTGATGTGTTTTCGTCGATTCCACTTCCTTAAGGTCGCATAGGGGGTTGAATCATATCATAGTAGCCTCTCTTCACATGTTTACCACGGTTGGTCAGTTACTTGGGTAGATGTGGGAGGAGTGCGTTATAAAGTGGTATTAGAGCCAAGTTCACCCCTCAGACTGGATGGGTGCTGTGTTGGTCATATATTCATGTTGGTGGCACATGTCTTTCTTATGCTTTTGATCTATGTGCTTGTTGCATATGCATAGTGTTTTTCATGGGCTCAGTGATGCTGCCATGGGAGAACTGAAGGTGTTGCTGTGAAAGGTGTTGTCGTGAGTGTATGACTGATTATGTGTTGTTTATGCATGTCAAGTGCTTACGTATTGTCAGTGTACATTAGTATGGTTGTTGTTATGCATGCATTTTCATGTTTAAGGTTATTGTCCATGAGGTCATTGTATTCATTTAGGTCATCATAATGTTGCTAGTATGCTATAATTCTGATGTGTTGGTTGAGATAGAGCAGGAGATGTAGTTTCATCAAAGTGAAGTTGCGACACTAGACTTCGGGTGAGGGAATATCTTTATATAGGTTTGTATGGTGAGTGTGTAGGTATGTGGTTAATGGTTGTCATAAGAATTATGGTTTCTTATATGATTTTCATTATATTATTATTGTGATTACATGTGTGATAAATGTTAGTTGATCAGTGTAGTCGTATGCACATGTGTAGGTTAGTCATGAATGATAGTAACATGTTGTTGTATGAATTGTGGGAACATGCCTGATGGTTAGGGTCATTGCAGTTGAGGTATTGATGTTATTATTTTGTTATAATTTGGATTGACCTATGAAAATTATTATGGTTATGGCGTTCAAGTATGAGCTAATATATTTTGATATTATGTCATGTTAATCTAGACTAATTGTGCATATGTGATCGTTATGCATGAATGACAATTGTTTATGAGATTACGATGTGAACATGTTAGCTAGTTACTGTTATGGATATCATGACCTTATTTATGTTTGAGTTGATGTGTTGTGAAGTTATATCATGCTAATCTAGATTAATTGTGCAGACAAGATAGCCTCCCCTAAGATACATTAAGGTATGAGTTTGCTTATTTCGTATATTTGGTTCTTGAATGTTCGATTATGTCGTCTATTTGGTGTTTGAGTGTTTGTGGTATATTATGTCATCTAGTTGATTTATTTAACATGGTATGTTTGTGAGTTGTTTGAATGTTTGATTAATTTCATGATATGAGTATGCGTCTATAATATTGCATAAAGGAATGATTTTGTTTAAATATGGTTGTACTAAAATTTATGTATTGAGACAACTGATATGTACTTGAAAGTAAGTAGGCGATAGTTGTAGCATTATGTATTGTGACTGATGAATGCAAGTTGATTATTGTTTATGACATGGTTATTAGTCTTGGTAAAATTTTATTTCAAATTGATAGATATGCTGCCTTGATATTTGATACACATGGCTGACATGTTTGTTTAGTTACAGGTCAGCGTGCTTTGCACAACAAGGTAAGGTAAGTAGTCTGTTGTTATGTTAATTTGTGCACTCACAGTTATGTGTTTATGGCAGTATGATGTAGGGGATTGCATGGAAAAAGAGACTGTTATGAAATCTTGAAGAACGCACAGGTTGAGCTTTCCATGGGAAGAACTGGGAACCATGGGGATTGAGTTATGGTGTTTGTTGTTAGTATTGTGCTTTTGGTCTTTTGTGATTTATTTCCCATGATTTGCGGTCTAGATTGCATCTAGTGAATGATCATGCCACTTTGTTGCGGTGTTGTATTGATTTTGGTTTATGGTCTTATTCTTGTTTTTCTTTTTCTTGCCTTTTGTGATTTGAGAGTCTTGGGAATTGGTTGGGAAAGAGGAAAGTTGATGGAGCTCGGGGAGAATTGTGTGGCACCCAATAGGTAATGTAAGGCCCCAATGAAGCTCAGTGCATGAGTGAGGGAAACTGAAGGAAAGAGTATGACAATCGATTGGAATGGTTGGGTCTATTGTGGTAAATGGAATATGGCAAAGCAGTCATGAGAAAGGTAATCAGGTAAGGTAAATTAAATGGATTTGAGGCGTTAGATTCCTTGGCTATGTTGGGAACTATTTTTCTCAATGTTTTGCATGGATAAAGGACATTCTCTTAGCCTTGACCTTAGGATATCTGGTAATTATGTTGTGATCATGATTATATTGTTGTTTATATATGTATACGTGTATGTATGTCATTTTCTGACAGGATCATGATTGTTTTATGCTAATTATTATATATATGTATGCATGTACATATCTATGTCACTGTATGCCAGGGTTTTTAAGGATCATTCTCGTGGAGGAATGATTTCTTATGTAGGTGAATGGCATGTGTTACACCATTTTTTGGTCATCTAACCTGTTACTATTAGATGGACCAAAGTACACCATGTAAGGCCAATCTGACCCTAAGTAAAATTGCTTTCACTATGAAAAATAACTAAGTAAACCACATTTATTAAGTTGTTTATGGTCTAAACATGAAACCCCATAAGGAAATATTAAATAAATCCACATTTGTTTGATTTTCCTCAAGGAATAATTAGTTAAACAATAGTTTAATTAATATTCCTAGTCATATTTAACCCAAAACAAGAAAATTAATTAGATAAATCATTATTTATCTTAATATTTTCTAGGAATAATTATTTAAACCTTATTTAAATAATATTCCTTGTTAAATTTGACTAAATCATTTATAAATAATTAAATAAATCATTATTTATTTTATTATTACTCAACCACATCCTTAAAATAATAAATAAATCATTTATTTATTTATTATTTACGAATAAAGGGATTTGACCAAAGTCAAATTCTTTTTCCCTCTAACAAATATAATAAAATATTCCATTAAAGTTGGATCTTGGTTTGGTTAATAATATTTTAATTATGCACCAATATCTAGACTAGCTCAATATTTTGTTATAAATAGAAGGGTTTTTCCATTCATTCACTACCTTTTGTTGCCTAAAGATCACTCTAGATCTATACTTTTGGTTTGACTTTTATCCACCATCATTGTCATATTTTGCTACCATTTTTCTTGTGAGCTCTCCTTGAGTTCCATTTTTTTTGTCTGGGTTTTCTACACCATCAAGAGAGAGGGATTTTAGATCTGAAGTGCTGAGGACATACAAGAACCCATCCCATTGAGGGGGACTAGTAAGATCTTTCTATGTTCCCTTCCCAGGTGTTGATCACAATTAGACCTCTACCTAATTTTCATGGACAATCTGTTTAAAAAATTCGGACCCTTTCCCTTTGCCCTGTAAACCCTTTCCAATGCCTATCGCTACCCTTCTCCACCTACAAATTGCATAATAGAAGGCCGAAAGACTCACTTCTAAAATATTTAAATCCGAGCCCCTTTGGTCCTAGCCTCCTATAGCTAGTCTTTCATGTGACCCAGGCGCTAAACCCTGTGTCAGATCAAAATAAACTTATCGTTTAAAGCCATAGGGCCCGTTCCGGGCCGTCCGATCAAACACAAATCAACGCACCGCAGCCCATTGCTCTCGTGGACCCCGCCTCGCCTCCACTGCTCTAAAACCGGCCTGATTTTTCTGCACCACCTTTGCTGGGAAGGCGGTATTTCTCAAAAAGCAGCGATTCCATACGTTGCCTGCCAAGTGTCCTAGTGTACGACCCCAATACCACCCTATTTCGCGTGTTAATGTTCGATCCCGGACGCGCAGCGAAATTAACGTGAACCGTCAGATCCCGAGGCCTTCATCCGACGGTGACCACTCTTCGAAGCTACATGTGTTTTAAACCAAGTTTATAACGCCCGTGGCCCACCATCACATCACTGCCCGACGCAGTTTAAACTGTTGATCTCATTTAAGGATCGTGCGGATCAGATCGTTTGTTTGCCCAACTGTTGACTTGGTCCACCTCCACGTCACAAATTCTACATGTCATTTGCGTTCCCCTCCACCATTCACATATTTCGTTTATGTGTCATATTTCAGTGTTTATGTTATGTATCTCCGCCTCGATCATTCATCATCATTCCACTGTATTTTTCATGGCCACCCTTCATTTCTCTGCCACCCTGCATCTCCTCATCATTTCACTTAGTCTACATCACCATTCCGTGGTCACTGCCGCATTCATCAACCTTATGTCCGGTTTTCTTTAACATGTTTGTGGGTTTTGCAAGTTACAGCGACGAGAATCACCATTAATCTCCGCCTCCATTACGGAAGTCGAAGATGCATCCAAGGATCGGCTTGCAGAGGAAGAATTTATGAAGAAAAGCACCGGGTAGTTGCCGTGACAGGGCTTTCATTAAAGAAGCCATGGTAAAAGTCTACCAAAACCCTCCGGAGCAATTTAAAACACAAATTTTTCACAGACGGAGTTATTAATGATATGACAAAAAGTATCATTCAGAGAGCAAGGAATTCAACATCTAGAGCTGAAGATTTTAAATAGAAATTCAGCATTCAGAAGGCAAAGAGTACAAGTGCATAAAAAATCATATCCTCTAAGTTTAACTTCAATAGATTTTTCTCCCAGGAAAGTACAGAGTGTTACATATTTTATTCTTCATACCTTACCCCTGGAGAAATTCTCACCTACAACATTTACTTCATGAAGCCGCCACAAAGTACCTGCAGCATCCTAGGGCCGCCAAACAGCATGGGCGGTCATCTTTTTCACCGATTGTTTTAATGAGAAAATTAAATGTCTTTACCTACTTATTTTATGAGTTTTCTTCTTCTTCCTCTATAAAAGCCAAAAGGAAAGACATTGAAAGGGTTCCAGATTTTTATCAGAGAATTGTGCAGTGAAAGGCATTTTGTTGTATACACTTTGTAAAAGCTCTTGTATGAAGACTCAGAGCCCGTAGGGTCTCAGTGAGGAGGAGTTCTATCTGTATTAGAGGATTCTGGTCTTTGGTATACCACAGTATGTAACTTTCTTTATGTGTTTAATACAACATTTCATTTTATCCATCTTCTTGTATCATGTACTGGAATGCGAGTGGCTCACTGATTTTAGGTAAGGATTTATCCTAGTTGATACCCATACTTGGATCAGTCAAGCGCTTTAAATATGGCTCAGGCATGATATACTGTTCCATGTTCATTTCATCCATATTTCTGCTATATTAGTTGTTTTGGGAGGGTGCTTTTAAAACACCATTGTCATGTATGGATTCTTAGATTGGTAAGCCCATATATGGTTCTGTTGTGTATCTGGGTATCAGACCAAAGATAAATAATATCTTCTTATATTTCTTTCACTGCATACACCCTCTGATATTTGAGTTCTGTGGCATATTACTTGAATCGGCCCTCTCTATAGTAAATTGTCTCTTAGCTGTCTGATGCTTTTATACTGGAGTTTTGCATCTTTTCTCTACAACATTACTTTCCTTGTGGCAGTTTCTGTAAGTTCTGGTCCCATTTAAATTAATTTCCTTGATTCCAAGAGATAGTAGGAGAGCCTTTGGATTGACACCCAAGTTTTATTATATGCCCCCTGCTATGCTAAGATGTCCTAGGCACTGGTCTATAGCAACTCTAGGCTGTCTCTAGGAGAGACAAAAATTGTCGACAACATCTTTCTGGCGCCGTTGCCGGGGATCGAAGTTAAGAAAATCATTATCCCTGGGCCTCGACAAATCATATTCACTCTCTAATCAGGTGATCACAGAGAGTTGAATAGTTGTATATCTCTCACCTTGGCGACTCCACTCCATTGTTGTTTATTCGATAAATCTATTTGTAGTCCTGGCTCCTCGTAAGCCACACCTGAGGTCGGATAAATCACAGTCAAAGACACCTTCAGTGTCTGACCCTGAGAAGATTATACATAAAAGAATTTGGAAAGAAAAAAAATCAGTTCGTGTTGAAATCCCTGAGTTTTCTGTAGAATATTATCCATCTTCCTCTTCTCAAGAAGTTCTAGTAGAAAATCTCGACTCCACTATGGGAGACACAAAATATTATTCAGATAGCCCACCCAAGGGAAGTGCTAGGATTAAAGCTAATCTTCACCCTACCCCTGAAGTTGAAGAAGTTAAAGAAGTCACCGAAGTAGCTGCTGTTAACCGTGAATTGTTCCCATCTACGCCTCAAACTGCTGTACAGTATATTCCTGTTTTTATTCATACTCCACTTCCGCCTTCGCCTCTTCCTCCATTTGTACACCAGATTGTTTCACAACCCCCACCTCCTCCAATGGCTAATGTTCCAACTTTTTTATTAAACAAGTATGCTCCCCTGGAATTACCTCAAGTGCTGAATGATATGCCACAAGATTATTTGAATATCTTACCTAGATTCATTGGGGAAAATGAAATTGATGCTCATAAACACCTTGAGACTTTCTGTTCTTTTGCAGAGAACTTTAATGTAGAACATTTGGATGTGGTCTTAAGGCTATTTGTGCAATCTCTGGACGGTGAAGCTAGAAAATGGTTCAAAACATTAGGAAACCGTTCCGTAACCACTTGGGACAATATGGAAAATACCTTTCTCAGGAAATGGGAAGAAAATAAAGATCATGGACAATGTCTTACTGAGTTCAATACACTTAAGAAGAAACATAATGAAGGGGTGTCAGAATTTATCAAGAAATTTAATAAGTTATATCTAAACCTTCCTGCTGATATGAAGCCTCATCAGAACGCTGCCAAAGTTGTTTTCATAGCAACCTTTGACTCAGATTTTGGTTTCTCTTTGAGAGAAAGGAAGCCTGCCACCCTAGATGATGCTCAGTCAGATGCTCTTGAGTTGGAAGCAAATTTTGCTTCCACAGGAAAATTAAAAGGGAAAGCTGAACAAGATACCTGAAGGAGAGGCAAAGAGGAAGTATCTACTTCTAATCAGGATAAGGATATAGATAGAATTGAAGAAATGAGCAAAATGATTAAGAATATTTCTAATAAGCTGGTCAAGCTTGAATTGGAAACCAAGAGTTCAGCCTCCAAGAACTTCCAGAATGCTCCAAACAGAGGTTATAATCCTCAGTATAGAAGACCACCATTGCAAATATTGCAAAAGGAAATAAAATAACAACAAGATCAAGTACCACATCCATTGTACTTGGAAGGTCCAGTAGGTGACTCCGCTGAAGATGCTGCTTATGAGCTAGAAGATTCAAATTTGGCTTTTTCAAATAATGATCAAGAAATAGAATGCCCCTTGCAAGAAGAAGGAAATGTTGGAAACACAGAGGACTCAGAGGCTGATTATTATTGTAAACAATTTGCTGACTTCATGCAAGCACACTTTAATAGAAAATATGATCTCAGGTCTTCAAGGAAGAGAACCCGTGGTCAAGATCAAGAAGAATAGCCTCTCCAGAAGGAAGCACTTGCTCAAAAGGAATCAACAGTGCAGAAAGTTACAGACAAAGGTAAGAGTCCTCTAAACAAACCTTTGCAGCCTAATGATCAGATTCCTTCTTCTTCAAAAGTTGTTGTTCCTCCTAATGATAAGTCTGAGTCAAAAGAAGCCAAACCCCTAGCTGAAAATAAGAAGTCAAAAGAAGTTGTACTAGAAAAGTCCCCTCCTGCTTTCAATCTGCAAAAAGAACTTGAGAAAGTTAAAATCCCAGTTCCCCTGACCGAACTTTTGAAACAACCTGCATATCAATCTCAAGTTACTTCTTTCATGTTCCCTCCTGAAACACCAATTATTCCTGATAGCCTAAATCTTCAAGAAGAAAGACCCATGGTAGTTTTTGGCCCACATGTCGAGGAGATAGATCCCTCTACTCCTCCATTTTATGTGTCTCTAGTGGTTCATGACCTGCTGTTACACAACTCTATGCTAGATTCCGGAGCTTCCCATAATCTTATGCCTCTGTCAGTCATGGAACAACTAGGACTACAAATCACACATCCATATAAATACCTCTACTCGTTTGATTCCAAAAGAGTTAAATGCTTGGGAATGATTAAAGATTTAGTGGTCAATTTGGCCCAAATTCCAGCAAAAAGTGTAGTAATGGACATCGTGGTAGCTGATATCCCAGCTCGTTTTGGCATGTTATTGTCAAGGTCCTGGGGAACAGAAATCAGTGGGTCGCTCAAATTAGACTTAACATATGCTACTATTCCAATTTTTGGTGGCCAGGAGAGGAGGTTATACAGAGAAACCATATTTGTCAAAATGGTGACCAAAGCTGACAACTCTAAGAACTCACCAATATATAGTAAGGAAGGAGATTTCTCATGCTTAATGCTGGAAGAAGATCAAAACTTTGCTCAGGAACCATCATTCTGCCAAAACAAGACTGAGCAGTCTTTAGAAGACCATGAAGCAGGAGTATGGACTCTACATTTTGATGGAGCAAATTCAAGAGAAGGGAACAGAGCTGGGGTATTATTAATCTCTCCTACAGGAAAATGGGTACCACTGTCTTTTAAATTGGAATATGAGGCCACAAATAATGTAGCTGAATATGAAGCACTGCTATTGGGATTACAAGCAGCCAGGAACATGGGCATACAATGTTTAAAGGTTCTGGGAGACTCTGAGCTGGTGGTCAGACAAATCAGAAATCAATGTCAAACCAAACATCCTCGGCTGAGGGCTTACAGGAATGAAGCGTGGGACATGGTAGAGAACTTCTTCTCAGCATTTAATATCCAGTTCATGCCCCGAGAGCAGAATAGAATAGCAGATTCACTTGCTATGGCTGCTAGTACATTTCGTCCTCCCCAGAACCCTCTTTTAAGATATTAAGTTGAGGTGCGTTACAGGCCATCAATTCCGGACAACATCAAGCACTAGCAGGTATTTGAGGATGATGAACATATGAAGATATTTCTGGAGACAGTGGGAGAGTTCTCCAACATGGAGATTAATGACTGTGAAGAAGATGAGGCTGAAAATGTTTCAGGAAATAAATGGGAGGAGAAAATGGCAGGAAGTAAAGTGCTGCAGCTGAAAGGAAACGTCATTCCTAGAGGTATGGTGCCTCTAGAAAGACTATTTGACAATAATTATGTCCTAGCGCAACCTAGTAAAGTGGTAGAAGAAGATCAGGTGGAAGATCTGAATTTGGGCACTGATGCTGAGCCCAAAATTGTAAAACTGTACAAGAAGATACCAAACGAATACAAGCAAAAATACCTGAAATTATTTCAGTCATACAGGGATGTGTTTGCATGGTCCTATCAGGACCTTAAAACTTTTGATATTAGTATAATGCAGCATAAAATTCCTCTGAGGGAAGATGCAAAACCTTATAAGCAGAAGCTTAGACAGATAAATCCTCTGTTGCTTCCCTCCATTGAAAAAGAAATCAAGAGGCCGCTAAGGCTAAAATAATTGTGCCATTGAGGTAATCTGAATGGGTAGCAAACCTGGTCCCTGTCTGAAAGAAGAATGGAGAAATAAGGCTGTGTGTGGATTTCAGAAATTTAAACAGAGCATCTTTAAAAGATAATTATCCACTACCCAAGATGGACTACATACTGTAGAAAGTGGTGGGAGCTTCTAGAATGTCAATGATGGATGGATTTTCTGGTTATAATCAGGTGGCGGTACTCCCAGAAGATCAGAAGAAGACTGCTTTCATCACACCATGGGGTACATTCATGTATGCCAGGATGCCTTTTGGATTGATTAATGCAGGGGCCACTTTTAAGAGGGCCATGGACATAGCCTTTGTTGGAGAGCAAGATAAATTCTTGGTGGTCTACCTAGATGATATCACAGTGTTTTCAAAGAATGACAATGAACACATTGAGCATTTACGAAGAACCTTTGAAAAATGCAGAAGGTACATATACATATAACCAGAAAAATCAAATCAACCATGAGAGTCATCATACATTGCTCCCCCTGTGACGATACATTACTAAAACTCATAATGTATCCCACATCATTCCTGCAGTCAATAAGAGAAGTAAGCTTCAGAAGCGGATGACTGCAGTAGGGTCAGAATTCCCTACGTTTCTAACTGGTCCTCCTTCTTTTTCCAAATTTGCTTGAACTTCCTAACTGTGTGCTGAAAATTGTCCACTTTCTCAGATCTGTTCAACCTGCATTCCTTTTCTACATGTCCATACTTGTTACAAGCATAACATCTCATGTGGCCAGAGAAATAAGGATAAGAATCATAATGAGCTTTTCTATTCTTCCTCCTTTTACAATCAGCTGCTTTATGTCCATATTTGTTACATGAAAAACAATATCCCTTGAAGAAACCAGAGTACCTTTCTATGTTGGATCTGTTAGTTTGTGGCTGAAATGATCTGCTCCTGCAATTTGCTGCAACATGCCCATAATTATGACATTTAAAGCATTCAACATTATTGACTGATTTCCTTTGAGATTTCATCATTGTTGGTTGACCTTTTGTCTCTTTCAACACTTCAGGTTTTGCATTGACTTCCTTTGAATCTTTAGCACATTCTTGTGATCTAGATTCTCCTTTAACAGTTTCATGGAAACCAAGACCAAGTTTGATAGCAGGAGACCTTTGATTACTCAGAATATTGTCCAAAATATTAGTACTATCTTGAAACCTCAAAAGTTTAACCTTTTCTTCTAATTTACCTTTGAGAATGTTTACCTCAACCTCCAAGCCTTGGCATTGCTTCTTCATGCTTTCTTCGACCATTTTTCCTTCTTTTACTTGATCATTCAATTTTAAAACTTCTTCCTTCAACCAATTTTCGTTTCCTTCACATGTTTGTAGCAGCTCTTCATTCTTCTTATTTGATTTTTCCAGATCTTCTTTGAGAGAGATGATTTCTGCTTCAAGTCCTTCCTTTTCAAATGACAGAGTTTCTTCATTCTTCTTATTTGATGCTTCGAGATTTTCTTTCAGAGATATGTTTTCTGCTTCAAGTTCTGCATTCTTTGATTTATCCAGGTCTTCTTTGAGGGAAATGATTTCTGCTTCAAGTTCTTCATTCTTCTTCTTCGATGCTTCAAGATTTACTTTCAGAGATATGATTTCTTCTTCAAGTCCTGCATTCTTCTTATTTGTTTTATTCAGATCTTCTTTGAGGGAAATGATTTCTGCTTCAAGACCTACAATCTTCTTCTTTGATATTTTCGGATCTTCCCTAAGAGAGATGATTTCAGCTTCAAGTCTTTCATTCTTCTTATTTGATTTTTCCAGATCTGCTTCAAGTCCTTTACTTCGATTGGATACATCATCGAACATCCTTTTCAATCTAAAGATCAAATCTTTGGAGGCAGATTCCTTCTCATTGAATATTCTTTGTTGATCTTTGATAACTTCTTCTAAGTTCATAGCATAATTTTCACTATCTTCACCATTGTTTGCACAAAGAAGATTATCACAAGAGCACCAATCACTTCCTGATTCATCTTCTTCAATTTCTGCTATACAGGTTTTCTGAGACATTTCCTTGCTTCGAGTAGCCTTCTTCTTTTGCTTCTTTTCCATGAGCACTTGTAGAGCTTGGTCAGAATCTTCTTCATCTTTAATTTTGACAGCTTCTTCTAGATCCATATTGTCACTTTCACTATCATAACCTTTGCATATACAGGTAAGTGAAATACAAGAACAACGATCAATACCTGTTTCATCTCCTTCAATTTCTGCTATACATGATTTCTGAGGCATCTTCTTTCCTTGAGTAACCTTCTTCTTTTGCTTCTTTCCCATTGCGATGGATCTCCTTCAAGCGATCAAGCTTCTGCAGAAGAACCGACTCTGATACCAATTGTTGGGAAACATACTGAGAGGGGGGGGTGAATCAGTATTTAGGGAAAACTAAAACTTTTTACTTTTTCATGCTCTAAAACCCATACGCTACTTTGCTGAAGCCAACTAGCGTATACACGCGAATATCCTTCATAAAACTCGCGTATACACAGAGATCTAATTATGCCATTAGTTCTTCACTTATATCATTCCATCATTCATTCATTAGATGTTCTATAAACGGTAAACATGTGCAGTAAGAACAGAATAAACCATCACACAAAGCATCACACATGAACACCAGGATTTTTAGGTGGAAACCCAAGTCGGGAGAAAACCACCGCTGCAGTTGCTCAGCCTTCAATATTTTATTATAGAGAAAACATCTTACAACATGTGTGCTGGCGCAGACTTGACCAGCACGCAGGCACCCACCTGCGCTCGTTTACCAGCCTCTCCTGGAAGGGAGCTCCAACCCCCTGACTCGTTTACCAGCCTCTCCTGGAAGGGATCTACAACCCCTTGATCTCGTTTACCAGCCTCACCTGGAAGGGAGCTACAACCCCCTGACTGAAGGCTACAACCCTCATCACCTCTATGGACCACGTTTCATCAATTTTCACATTGGATCCAAAGCTTCCTTTGGGACACAACTTGCAGGCCACGTTTCATCATATTTTCAGATTGGACCCACTCCATACTTTTAAGCACAGTCAAACATGAAACTGATACATATAACTCACTGACAGATATCAGTAAACCAACAGAACAGATCAGACATTTCTTACCACAGACTTTAGCAAACCCTAGTTTGCATACACACTTTCCTTTCTCTGATATCGCGTATATACACGCTTCCGTTCATATCAACCAGCGTATACTTCTGTACAAATTACAGAATTAATTTCTCTGCCCATACGCGCTTTATCTTCAGTAAACCCGCGTATATACGTGCTTCCTCTGCAGCGAACTAGCGTATGGATCTTCAACCATTTCAGAGCTGTATACTTCTTTAGATTAGATATTCAGTTCAGATTTAACTCTTCACTTCAGACAGATGTTCGCCTCATCTCAGATCTAAACATTCAATGAACAGATCTAGAAGATACAAATACATTTAAGATCTAGATTCCCTTCTTCATCATTTTCTTCATAGGTGCTTCATGCATTCAGATCTATCATTCAACTGTAACCCTTTCCATTCAGCTATACTTCAGAGAGAAGTATTCATTCAAGCTCAGACATCTTGCACCCTCTCTCATGATTTGCACAATGAATTTATTCTCTTTATATAGGTTTACCCTTTATCAATACCATGAGCCAAAACCACATTACTTCCGATGGTATTCCTGGACAGGGTCATTTAGATGAATCATTACCCAATACAATGGGTCAATACCATGGTGGTTACCCCTGGTTTTGCACTTTATGGGCGCTTTTGCCCATACGCGACTTGGCACGTTCTTTCCCGCGTGCATACACGACTTCTCCTAGACATATCCGCGTATGCCTTGAGACATACTCTTTTCAACATAGATCTAGTACATATTGAATTCCTTTCTTCATTACCTTCTGTATTCACTGTAGATATATCAGATTTAGTTCATCAAGACATATTCTATCAAGCACAACTTCATCAAGTAAGTTGACATCATCTTCATCAAGTGGGTTGCCATTCAAGGGCAACAGTCAGCATCATATTGCTAACAAACATCATTTCATATCAGATTTGCATCATTTACCAAGTCCATCAGGTCAAGAATAACTTCATCAGGTGGATGGCCATCAAGGGCAACACATGCCAACAATCTCATGTCTTCATCTTCATTAAGTGGGTTGCCATCAAGGACAACACTCTGCATCATATTGCCAACACAGCTCTGCCCCTGATTCCAGTTCATGTGAACGAACCATTTCAACAGTGGGGAATATATTTTTTAGGTGAAATACATCCCCCATCAAGTGGACAACATAAATGGATATTAACTGCCACAGATTATTTCACAAAATGAGTGGAAGCCATACCTGCAAGGAATGCTACAGATACTGTGATAATCAAATTCATGGAAGAAAACATCATATCCAGGTTTGGCTGCCCCGCTAGAATAGTGACTGATAACACACAGGCTTTCAAATCTGCCAAATTTGTGAATTTCTATCAACAGTATAATATTGGACTTAACCACTCCACAACTTACTATCCACAGGGAAATGGTTTGGCTGAATCTTCTAATAAAACCTTAGTGAGGGCCTTGAAGAAAACTATAAGTGAAAATCAGAAGAATTGGGATTCCCAATTAAAATTTGCTCTATGGGTTAATAGAATAACAAGCAAGAGAGCAACTGGGAAATATCCATATGAATTGGTGTATGGACGAGCAACATTTTTTCCTGTGCAGCTGGCTTTACCAGTAGCACGTTTCATGCAGGAAAGTCAGGAGGAACCAGATGATATGATCAAGAGAATCAATCAATTGGTGGAATTAGAGGAAACACGGGACCAAGTGAATCACAGATTAACAGAATATCAAGAGAAAATGAAACATATATTTGATCAACATGCAAAAGACAGGAAATTGTAGATTGGAGATCTAGTTCTCAGATGGGATGTACGAAGGGCTGATAAAGGAAAACATGGCAAGTTTGACCCACTCTGATTCGGCCCATTTAAAATTGTGGAACAGGGAGGCAATAACACGTTCACATTGGAGAGTTTACAGGGTGACTTGTTGGATGCCCCTGTAAACGACCAATTTCTCAAACCCTACTTCCAATTCTGATTCAGGCAAAAGGCAGCCTGGTGTACCATATTGTATATTAATTTCCTTTTTGCTTTTGTTGAAATAGCACAGGTGCCACGATAAGTCTTGAAGAAAAATGCAAAGGGTTGAAGAGTAAAGTGTGCTTAGAAAGTGATTGTGAAGGTCTGCGGAGTTCTCGACACGTCCAGGGATGAACGTGCCGTCCCCAAGTGGAGCCAATGTTGATCACAATCAGACCTCTACCTAATTTTCATGGACAATCTGTTTAAAAAATTCGGACCCTTTCCCTTTGCCCTATAAACCCTTTCCAATGCCTATCACTACCCTTCTCCACCTACAAATTGCATAATAGAAGGCCGAAAGACTCACTTCTAAAATATTTAAATCCGAGCCCCTTTGGTCTTAGCCTCCTATAGCTAGTCTTTCATGTGACTCGGGCGCTAAACCCTGCGTCAGATCAAAAGAAACTTATCGTTTAAAGCCATATGGCCCGTTCCGGGCCGTCCGATCAAACAAAAATCAACGCACCGTAGCCCATTGCTCTCGTGGACCCCGCCTTGCCTCCACTGCTCTAAAACCGGCCTGATTTTTTCGCACCACCTTTGCTGGGCAGGCGGTATTTCTCAAAAAGCAGCGATTCCATACGTTGCCTGCCAAGTGTCCTAGTGTACGACCCCAATACCGCCCTATTTCGTGCGTTAACGTTCGATCCCGGACGTGCAGCGAAATTAACGTGAACCGTCAGATCCTGAGGCCTTCATCCGACGATGACCACTCTTCGAAGCTACATGTGTTTTAAACCAAGTTTATAACGCCCGTGGCCCACCATCACATCACCTCCCGACGCAGTTTAAACCGTTGATCTCGTTTAAGGATCGTGCGGCTCAAATCGTTTGTTTGCCCAGCTGTTGACCTGGTCCACCTCCACGTCACAAATTCTACGTGTCATTTGCATTCCCCTCCACCATTCACATATTTCGTTTATGTGTCATATTTCAGTGTTTATGTTATGTATCTCCGCCTCGATCATTCATCATCATTCCACTGTATTTTTCATGGCCACCCTTCATTTCTCCACCACCCTGCATCTCCTCATCATTTCACTCAGTCTACATCACCATTCCGTGGTCACTGCCGCATCCATCAACCTTATGTTCGGTTTTCTTTAACATGTTTGTGGGTTTTGCAGGTTATAGCGATGAGAATCACCATTAATCTCCGCCTCCATTATAGAAGTCGAAGATGCATCTAAGGATCGGCTTGCAGAAGAAGAATTTATGAAGAAAAGCCCCGGGTAGTTGCCGTGACAGGGCTTTCATTAAAGAAGCCATGGTAAAAGTCTACCAAAACCCTCCGGAGCAATTTAAAACGCAGATTTTTCACAGAAGGAGTTATTAATGATATGAAAAAAAGTATCAGTCAGAGAGCAAGGAATTCAACATCTGGAGTTGAATATTTTAAATAGCAATTCAGCATTCAGAAGGCAAAGAGTACAAGTGCATAAAAAATCATATCCTCCAAGTTTAACTTCAATAGATTTTTCTCCCAGGAAAGTATAAAGTGTTACATATTTTATTCTTCATACCTTACCCCTGGAGAAATTCGCACCTACAACATTTACTTCATGAAGCCGCCACAAAGTACCTGCAGCATCCTAGGGCCGCCAAACAGCATGGGCGGTCATCTTTTTCACCGATTGTTTTAATGAGAAAATTAAATGTCTTTACCTACTTATTTTATGAGTTTTATTCTTCTTCCTCTATAAAAACCAAAAGGAAAGACATTGAAAGGGTTCCAGATTTTTATCAGAGAATTGTGCAGTGAAAGGCATTTTTTTGTATACACTTTGTAAAAGCTCTTGTATGAAGACTCAGAGCCCGTAGGGTCTCAGTGAGGAGGAGTTCTATCTGTATTAGAGGATTCTGGTCTTTGGTATACATAGTATGTAACTTTCTTTATGTGTTTAATATAACATTTCATTTTATCCATCTTCTTGTATCATGTACTGGAATGCGAGTGGCTCACTGATTTTAGGTAAGGATTTATCCTAGTTGATACCCATACTTGGATCAGTCAAGCGCTTTAAATATGGCTTAGGCATGCTATACTGTTCCATGTTCATTTCATCCATCTTTCTGCTATATTAGTTGCTTTGGGAGGGTGCTTTTAAAACGCCATTGTCATGTATGGATTCTTAGATTGGTAAGCCCATATATGGTTATGTTGTGTATCTGGGTATCAGACCAAAGATAACTAATATCTTCTTATATTTCTTTCACTGCATACACCTTCTGATATTTGATTTCTATGGAATATTACTTGAATCAGCCCTCTTTATAGTAAATTGTCTCTTAACTGTCTGATGCTTTTATACTGGAGTTTTGCATCTTGTCTCTACAACATTACTTTCCTCGTGGCAGTTTCTGTAAGTTCTGGTCCCATTTGAATTAATTTCCTTGATTCCAAGAGATAGTAGGAGAGCCTTTGGATTGACACCCAAGTTTTATTAGATGCTCCCTGCTATGCTAAGATGTCCTAGGCACTGGTCTATAGCAACTCTAGGCTGTCTCTAGGAGAGACAACAATTGTCGACAACACCAGGTGTCAAAAAATACAAAAATTATTTAAAACAATCTTGTCTTGTCTATTGGATGCATGGAGAAACTCTTGCTTTTATTTACTACTTAATGTCTTTTAATGCATAGATCTAGATTTTGCAGCATTTATTTTGGTCAAATAATTGCAGATCTATAGATATTGGTAGCCATATTTGCTGTTAGGGTTGTTTGTTATGCATGGCTAAAGTGAGCCTTTTTCGTACGCTTGCGATTAAGATTCATACTAACAACTGGCGACTCCATTGGAGACATAGATCAAGTGGGAAGAGTAACCTTGATAGATCTATGAGGTTAGTATCATGTGGACATGGATTGATATTATATGCTTGTACTATTCCTATGTTTATGTTATGGACACGTAATGTTGAGTGGTACATCAACGAAGTGAAAGTAGTGTGATCTGTTACATGATAAGATAAGCATGGATAGTGGAAAGACTTTAGAAGCAAGGTTGCTTGTGGGTTCAATTTGTGGTATATGGATGTGCAGTACTACTGTTGTGTATATGTTGTGCATGTTTTATATTCAGTGATTGTACTTATGGTGATCTGTACATGTAACATATGTAGTATTTTGTACATATGATGTTGTATGTATGTTGTATATATGGTGTTTTGTGTATATTGCATATGCAATGCTAGGTATAGATGATGCTATGTACATGTTGGATATGAGGTGTTGTGTACATATTGTACTATACACATGTCAGATATGTGGTGTTGTGTGCATATGGTGTTGTGCACATGTTGGATATGTGGTGTCGTGTACGTATGGTACTATGTACATGTTGTTTATGCAGTGCTATGTACATATGGTGTTGTGTGCGTGTTGTAAATATGTTGTTGTGTGCATGATTGTACATGTGGTGTTGTGTGCATATGGTGTCGTGTATATGTCGTGCATGTGGCACTGTGTACATGTGGTGTCATGTGCATGTGGTGCATGTGGTGTTGTGTACATGTGGTATTGTGTACACATTATACAGGTGGTGCAGTGTACAAGTGGAGTTGTGTACACATTGTGCGGGTGGTGTCATGTACATGTGATGTTGTGCACACATTGTGAAGGTAGTGTTGTGTATAGGTGAAACTGTGTACATGTTGTGCATATGGTACTAGTATACATGTGGTATTGTTTGCATGTCGTACATGCTGTGTTGCGGGCATGCGGTACTATGTGTGTGCATGGTGTAGTCGTGGTATCGTGACATGTGTATTCGTTGTGTTGTACTCTGTATATGTATATGTATTGTGTTGTGTTGTGCACCGGATGTAGGTGTATGTGTTGTGTTGTATTGTACACCAGGTGTAGGTGTATGTGTTGTGTTGTATTGTACACCAGGTGTAGGTGTATGTGTTGTGTTGTATTGTAGGTGTATGTGTGGTATACCAGTTTGGGTGTATGTATTGTGTGGTGTTCATACGCTGTGTGTGGATGTATGTGTTATGATGTATACACAGTGTGTATGTGTACGCGATTGAAGAGAAGCAAAGGCTCTAGGTTCTTGCCGAGTGTGGCAATCGATCTAGTATGTGTACAAAAGAATAAAGGCAAAAGTAAGGACCGATGAAGGAAAAGTATTAGTATTTTATTTCAATTTTATTATGCATGTGATCTATGAATTTGGTTTATGATGGTTACATGTGATTTATGATTATGGTTTATGATGATTGCATGTGATTCATGATTTTTACCTATGATGGTTGTGTTTTGAGCTAACCAGATGTGATATGTTTATACATGATTATTTGATCAAACAACTAGTTTGACTTGCGCGACAAGAAGTAAATAGAAGTACAAGTGTACCTTATTGATGGGATACCAATGAGGCATAATTTGAAGTTATTTCAAATTATTTTGAATCTAATGGAAATTATGTGCTTGGTACAGGAAAGCATGTGATTCCCGTTTTGGGATGGTTGAAACCGACTACAAGAACTAGCAGCGTCAACAAATGGAATTGGAACACACAGAATTATGTTGGTAAAGCACTTCAGGAGTAGGGCCATTGTGGGACACTAGTACCCAATAGTGTCCATTGATTTCCATGAGAATGTTATGTTTGGTATGATGGTTTTGAGGCAGGGATATGCCTTGGTTTTTAGACCTTTTGATGCGAGGAAACCTTGCCAAGTGATGGACTACCCGAGATAGGGGTGCCAACGGAACTTGGAAGGTGTGTGACTGCACGGAAGGGGATGACCGGATTTCCTGAGGGACTGTGTATCAGAGAAGAGAATCTTGGGGATGTATTTTTTTTTGTCATTAGCATTTCCAGATGGAATCATATGCACATTGGGAGTAAGCCCTGGAACAATGAGTTGGTAACTATTCACTGAGAGGACAACAACGTAGAATTGTAGCATTGGACATTGTATGCAAACTTTTAATTTGGTAGTGGATTTTGAACTTCTTGGGATAGAGATGAATCCTGGTATTACTTTGAGGGTGGAGGTGTGAGCCTCTGGATTCCCTTGTTGCAGATGCAAGCATCATATCCTTTTATTTTATGGTTGAGAAAATGTGTATAAGTGTATATTATTGTAAATATTGTATTGAGCTACATTTATAAAGTTCCATAGACAATATGATTATTTTTTGGTTGAAGAAAATGTGGTTGTTATTGTAAATATCGTAATGATTTGTATTATAAATCCCTAGTAAACGATATGTTTGTCGTTTTTTTAGCATTGGTCATTGTAAATACTCCAACGAGCTATGTTATAAATCTCCATAATTAGTATGTTTTGTTTTTTCAACGGTTTTGCTGGTTGTAGGTGTCATTGAACACCGAGGACGGTGTTCCCCCAAGGGGGAGGGTTTTGTAACAACCCTGGTTAAAAATTCATGTAAAAAATATAGATAAAGGTCATGGGACATGTGTTCCTAGATGAATGTGGTGAAAAACATACTAGTGGGTGTCACTTCGGTTTATTATGGCTAAGGAAATTGGAAAAGGCAATGGAAAAATCTTTGGAAAGGCAAAGAGGAATTTATTGGCATTTATTTATGAAAATAATGGAAATTAGGAGAAAAGGAAGGTGAAAGTTCACAGGTTGCATGTGAGGAGGAAAATGAAGAAATTAGAGGCCTCATTGATAAAAAGGTTTATGAGGATAAGTTGGTAGGCTTTTGCTAAGATTTTGGTTAGTGTAGTTTTGGAGCTCTCATTATTCTCTCTCGCTCTCATACTTTTGGATACTTAGAGTTTTCTTGGAGCACTCTTGGAGAGTGTGGCATACTTGGAGATTCAGAGCAAGAAGGCAAAGGAAGAGTAGGAAAGCATAAGAGGACATTAGGATCAGCAAATACAACAGATTATTTTTGCAGGTACCGACTTGTATGTATGTTTTCCTCACTATTTTTGGCATGCATTGCATATGCATGTGGTTTCTTGGTCATTATCTGTCATTGGCATGGAGGATTTCCTGAACTGACAGCAGATTTTCCTAGCCTTGTCATTTCCTAGATATCCATGGTGTTGTGGGTTCATTTCATTGCTTGTTTTTCTGGTTGGTTCTCATGTTCTTTGGTTGTGGGTTGAGTTATTAGTTCCTAGAAGCCTTGGTTGGACAAACACTCTAGAAGCCCTATAATAGCTAGGGTTGAGTTAATAGTACTGGAAGCATTGGTTGGAAAAAGAGTTATTTTCCTCTTGTATTGATGGGTAATTATGCTTGTTATTATGTGGCTTAAATGGGTGTTATGTCCTCTTCATTTCTGTTGTTTTTATGTTGGCTATGAATTTGTTTCATGATGGTGATGATGTATGGATCTCATCATGTTTTGATTTGTAAATGAATGAACAATGTATTTATTCCCAATTAGATGATAATGCATTTAATGAGATGAGGCAACAATGATTCATAATGATTCTCATATAAGTATGAGACCCCTATTCTCAGATATGTTATTTAAATCTGTAGATTGCATATTTGTGACATGTTTGACGAAATGCATGTCATGGATAGTAGGGGTCCAGTTAATTCCATGTTCAAGTGTTTAATTCCTTGTTCAAGTGTTTGCTTTTGCATCGTTATTCCATTGTTACAATTCATTTCTGAAAATTGCATGGTGTTCTAGGTAGTGACCTGGGCTTTGGGCCTGAAAAAGTGGCTCAAATCCTGGAGCCACTCGCACAAATCCGAGGGAAAAAGTCCCTGGACACATGCATGCCCATGTTGTGGGAGTGTCCATAGCCTCCCATACGCGCCCTGGTCCATATCAAGGGAGTTTATATGGGTTTAATGGTCTAAAAGATTAGTGGGACCCAGGGGCTAGTTAATTCAGTGGTTGGGATGGCTCTTAGGAGTTTTATTGCTGATGTGGAAAGTATGTTGATGTGTTTATGTCGATTCCACTTCATTAAGGTCACTTAGGAGGTTGAATCAGCTCATAGTATCCTCTCGTCGCATGTTTACCCCGGTTGGTTGGTTAATTGGGTAGATGTGGGAGGAGGGTGTTACATCCATCACTAGAAAATTTGGCCCAATTTCCGACGGCCACTTCGTCGCTATTTTGACACATAGTCATCACAAGAGCGACAGTTCGAGGACGGGAAAAATGTGGTTCGCCATTACGTCGCAATTCCGACACCTTGACAAAGTGTCGCAATACCAACACTTTTTCCGTCGCTTCCAAACAAGCATCGCTCTTCCGACGTTTCCCAAACCATCGCTCTTCCGACGTTTGTAAACTGTCGCAATTCTGACGAAATGTGGTCCGACGTTTTGAACGTCGCTCTTCCGATGTTTTTATACCGTCGCTCTTCCGACGTTTGTAAATTGTCACAATTCCGACGAAATGTGGTTCGACGTTTTGAACGTCGCTCTTCCGAAATTTTTATATTTTCGCTCTTCCGACGTTTTTAAACTGTCACGATTCCAACACCGTACAAAAGTGTCGCAAGACCGACTCATTGCAAAAGTGTCGCAAGACCGACGCTTTCCAAAAGCGTCGCAATACCGACGCATTCCAAAAGCGTCGCAATACCGACGCTAGGAAGAACTGTCACAATATTGATAGACGTCACAAGACCGACGAAAATGGAAATCGTTCAAAACGTCGAAAGACCGATGCTTACGAAGCGTCGGTATACCGACGGCGGGTTCAAATTTAAAAAATAAAATAAAATGAAACTTTAAAACAAGACAATAAATCTCCAATATTTGTTATGAATTGTGGGCATTCCAATTGTTATGAACATAATTCGACCGTGAAATATTAATATAATAAACCACCCCGCAGCGCTTCGACTATAAATAATCATATAAACATGGCTATGTATTTCAAAAAACAGGTTTAAAATAGAAATAGGGCAACTTTTTTTTTTCTAAGTAAGGTTAATCTATTAACAGTGGGAATAAAATTACAGCATGACCAAAGTCAAAAAAAATTCCCAGAATTATGGAAAATTTGTCTAAAAATCAAAAAAGAAGACTACCTTCATACGGGGAAACCAGTCTTGAACGTTTTTCAGGTCGTTGCATTGCCCACGCAGGGGAACCATCATTTGATATCTTTGAGTATTACAGTGTTTACAGAATTCAAAAATAAAACAGAGGTCCAACATAGTAATATAAGCAAAAACATGCCCAATTAAGTGGGTTGCGAAGCAAGAAAACCAAACCAAAGAGAAGCAGCTACTCATCCGATGGTTCTTCGACAATTCAGCACCATCCTTCGGCAAACATAAAAATGAAACTTTAAAACATGACAGTAAATCTCCAATATTTGTTATTAATTTTGGGTGTTCCAATTGTTATGAACATAATTCGACCATGAAATATTAATATAATAAACCACCCCGCAGCGCTTCGACTATAAACAATCATATAAACATGGCTCTGTATTTCAAAAAACAGGTTTAAAATAGAAACATACCAAATTTTTTTTTTTCTAAGCAAGGTTAATCTATTAACAGTAGGAATAAAATTACAGCATGACCAAAGTCAAAAACATTGCCCAGACTTATGGAAAATTTTTCAAAAAATCAAAAAAGAAGACTGCCCTCATACGAGGAAACTAGTCTTGAACATTTTTTAGGTCGTTGCATTGCCCACGCAGGGGAACCATCGTTTGATATAGTTGACGATTACAATGTTTACAGAATTTAAAAATAAAACAGAGGTCCAACACAGTAATATAAGCAAAAATATTCCCAATTAAGTGGGCCGCAAAGCAAGAAAACCAAACCAAAGAGAAGCAGCTACTCATCCGGTGGTTCTTCGACAATTCGACACCATCCTTCGGCAAACATAAAAATGAAACTTTAAAACAGGACAGTAAATCTCCAATATTTGTTATGAATTGTGGGCATTCCAATTTTTATGAACATAATTGACACCATGAAATATTAATATAATAAACCACCTCACAAATAGCTCTCGATCATAAACAATCATATAAACATGGTTGTATTTAAAAACAAGGTTTAAAATAGAAACAGGCAACTTTGCCTTTTCTGCCATAATCTATTAACAAAATAGGATAAAAATTACAAAGATGACTCAAGTCAAAAACATTGCCCGCACTGCGGCAAATTTGTCAAAAATCAAAAACCCAACCTGCCTTCATATCGCAAACCACTTTCGAACGCCGTGTCGTTGCATTGCCCACGCAGGGGAACCATCGTTTGATATCTTTGACGATTACAGTGTTTACAGAATTCAAAAATAAAACAGAGGTCCAACACAGTAATATAAGCAAAAAAATGCCCAATTAAGTGGGCCACGAAGCAAGAAAACCAAACCAAAGAGAAGCAGCTACTCATCCGGTGGTTCTTCGACAATTCGGCACCATCCTTCGGCAAACATAAAAATGAAACTTTAAAATAGGACAGTAAATCTCCAATATTTGTTATGAATTGTGGGCATTCCAATTGTTATGAACATAATTCGACCGTGAAATATTAATATAATAAACCACCCCGCAGCGCTTCGACTATAAACAATCATATAAACATGGCTCTGTATTTCAAAAAACAGGTTTAAAATAGAAACAGGGAAACTTTTTTTTTTCTAAGTAAGGTTAATCTATTAACAGTAGGAATAAAATTACAGCATGACCAAAGTCAAAAACATTTCCCAGACTTATGGCAAATTTTTCAAAAAATCAAAAAAGAAGACTGCCCTCATACGGGGAAACCAGTCTTGAACGTTTTTCAGGTCGTTGCATTGCCCACGCAGGGGAACCATCGTTTGATATCTTTGACGATTACAATGTTTACAGAATTCAAAAATAAAACAGAGGTCTAGCACAGTAATATAAGCAAAAACATGCCCAATTAAGTGGGCCGCGAAGCAAGAAAACCAAACCAAAGAGAAGCAGCTACTCATCCGGTGGTTCTTCGACAATTCGGCACCATCCTTCGGCGAGCATAAAAATGAAACTTTAAAACAGGACAATAAATCTCCAATATTTGTTATGAATTGTGGGCGTTCCAATTGTTATGAACATAACTCGACCATGAAATATTAATATAATAAACTACCCCGCAGTGCTTCGACTATAAACAATCATATAAACATGGCTCTGTATTTCAAAAAACAGGTTTAAAATAGAAACATGGCAACTTTTTTTTTTTTCTAAGTAAGGTTAATCTATTAACAGTAGGAATAAAATTATAGCATGACCGAAGTCAAAAACATTACCCAGACTTATGGCAAATTTGTCAAAAAATAAAAAAAGAAGACTTCCCTCATACGGGGAAACCAGTCTTGAACGTTTTTCAGGTTGTTGCATTGCCCACGCAGGGGAACCATCGTTTGATATCTTTGACGATTACAGTGTTTACAAAATTCAAAAATAAAACAGAGGTCCAGCACAGTAATATAAGCAAAAACATGCCCAATTAAGTGGGCTGCGAAGCAAGAAAACCAAACCAAAGAGAAGCAACTACTCATCCAGTGGTTCTTTGACAATTTGGCACCATCCTTCGGCAAACATGTCACTGTCCATGGCGGGAGCAGCTTCAGACATGGAAGGTCCAGGATCTCCAGGCGCTATCTCCACATCACGAGCCCTACCAACCTGAGCCTCCGGTTCCTGCACATTCACGCCACCGCTCCCCTCCTGAAGGCCCGAAAGCTGGGTTTTTTCTGAGCTCAGACCCACCGGACGGGTGCATTGTTCCTCCACTTGGGCCTCTTCACGGAAAACCACGGTGATTGAAGCTATGATTCGTGGGCAGTTCAGAGAGAAATTAAAGGAAAAAAGCGCAGTGCACGTTGTGGGAGAAGGTGAAGTGGTGGGGAAATGAGGAGCAGGGGAGCCCATACGGTGGCCAGATCCTAGAACCCGACCCCGCCTACTTCTAGTGTTTGGATAGTAGCCTGCGTAAAAATCACTGGAGTGGGAAGACGACTCGGTTGAGGGGCTGGAGGGAGCGCGCAGGGGTTGGCCTCTGGTGCGACCCATGCAACAACGCATCCTTTGACGCAGGCGAGGCATGGGTGCAGTCTCAGTAGTGGGCACAAGACGAGACGGAGAAGCAGGATTCCAAGAAACCGAGGAAGACAGACACAGACCAGACCGAGAGAAATGCAAATTTTCACCAAGGTCTAAGCAGCAGTTCAACTGACTTCTCCTTCCCATCACAGTGAGCAGGCAGTGTAACCCAGCAACCGGAGAGCATCTGCAATTCAAAGGTTGCGGCTCGTCTGAGAAACCATAGCGAAACGCCATTTTATCGACCTGACTGCAATGGCATCGAAGAACGCCTGTCATAAATCTCTCATTAATGAGAGCCGAAGGCCAGAGCATATTGGAGCATGCGAAATCGCTAACAGGAGTGGAGGTTTGATCTTGAACAACGTTAAAACTTAATGCGATTGATATGAAAACCTTGGAACTTAAATATCGGCTGATTGAACAGCGTTAAAACTTAATGTGATTGATATGAAAACCTTGGAACTTAAATATCGTCTGCCAGCTGTGACATGGGTGGGCAGGTGTCTCCACACTTCACCACATCCATGTCCCATCGCCTTAAATGCCATCCAATGCAACCCGCATCCGAGAACAGGGCAATTTTTGATTGAAGCACGAGTTTTGTTTAAAGTTTGGTGGTCCCGCACCTCGGCAAGCCAGAGGAGGACACGTGGCAGAAATTGATTGGAGCGGATCTTTGTTTGGGCCGCTCGCGCAGTGGAAATCTGGACCCGAAAAATATTAGGGCGAATTTGATAAGAAATTCGCGTCACAACTCTCTCTCCATATGCCAGCCCAAATTCGGACCCGAAAAAGATTAGGGCGGAATTCATTTGGTTTTCGCGTCACAAAATTGGCCGACGTCAGCAGGCTATTTTGGAACACGAATTTGGTTTGAATTATGGTTTATCGCCGTTTGAAGTCCAGCGGGCTCCACGGCTAAAGGGTTCATTTGAAGTTTTGACAAAGGTTTTGTTATATGTTTTATATAACACGCGACATAATAGTTTTATTGTTTGTTAAGGTCCCACACTGGTTTTGGTAATATTTTTTTTTAAATGCGACGTATATATGTTTTATATATATATTTCATATATATATTAAAACATTTATAAATTGTGGACCCCAAGAGCATTTTAATAGATTTGTTATTTGCATAGTTTTGTTATGTTTTTAATATATGCGTTGCATATAAAAGAAAAGGGCTGTGAGCCTGTTTCGGAATGTAGTTGTAAAGTTTATTATTACACACAATATCAGTGTAAGTGTTTTGAAGAGCACAACAGTGCGTAGTTTTAGAGACAGAGAAGAATTTTGAGTGCACTGCGTTTTGCAGCAGTCACATTTTGTAATCCCTCTCAGTGAGGAAGAATTTGTAATAGTTTTTTTTTGAAGGAATAGAAATTTTTCAAAGTGTTGAACTCTGTTTCTAGTGAAGAAATTTCAATATTTTCTCTGTGTTAGAAGAGGAGAGTATTAGTCTCTCCATTATTATTTTGGAATTTTCAAATATTCCAACACATGGCTATAAATGAAGGAGATTGCTACGCATCAACATCAACATGTTTTCAAGTAGGAGCTGCCTAATTTTGTAATAAACTTCTTTCTGGATGTCAAAATTTGTAGACACTAAAGATTCTTAGGTGATGCCTGAAATTTCCATTGAATTTCTATAAGAATCTTAGATTTGTGACAGAAATCCTTTTTCTAATATATTAGCTTACTCCTTTTAAGTTTGTCTCATTCAACTAATAAAAAATGTTTCAAGGAGTATAATGAAAACTAGATTATGTGTGAAGAATAAAATAATCATCGATGCTAGACTTGGAAGTTAAGAAGTATAATAAGAAGTAGATACACTTCTCTAAAGCATAATACCGTTTTTCTAAAGCATAAGACAATCATTGATGTTAGACTTGGAAGTTCGAATAAGACGAGATAAAACAACAAAAAATGCATTCCATTACTTGCATGAAATATGAGTACCGCCTTTTACCAGTACGCTGGGAGCAAGGTCTAGATTTTGACTGGCATCGATTCTTGTGAACTCAAATTTCACTAAAAACATAGTTTTTTGTATGTTTTTGAGCACATGGTTAAAAATGATAGTGCATCAAAATCTATATTGTTGGGCTGAATACATAAGTAATTAAAAATTCTCTTTACCAAGTTATTCGCTTCATCAAAAGCCTGATCTTCACATGTGACACTTTTGCTAGGGATAAATATCAAGTGGGTTGTAACATTTTAAAACTTGGTTCGCGGTGAAGTGCCCAAAAGGCAAGTCTATCAAAGAATTTGTGACCTGCGTCATTTCATAGTAGCGGATAATTTGATATCATAATGGAGGTGCTCCAATTCAAGCAGTGTAGAAGAGGCAGGAACCTACAAGGTAGATCCAAACTTTGGAGAAGATCAAGACAGATCCTGGGAAGAATGAAGAATTTGGGAATCTGGGATCTATTTCAGAGGCCATGATACCAAAGGTTTGTCCTATTTGTAGATATTTCTCATATACATCCAATATAGCCTTAAATGCCCACATAGATCACTGTATATCAGGTGAGTCAAATGCTAACAAATCTGGAAAAAAGTTTTCCAAGCCTAAAGTGAAGGTGAGAAAAAAACGATCAATCCTAGATATAATTTCTACAGCACTTGTTTTCATGCTAGAGGATTTGGATTACAGTACTAGCAAAGAGCAATCGACTGCTGATGCACATCCATTGCCTTTGGATCAGCTCAATCTCAGAGACACCACCAAGCAGAGGCAACATCAATGCAAAGATCTCAACATTTCAAAATTAATGCAAAGATCTCGCATAGTGGTAATGCATGTATTTCAAAAGAAAAAAATAACAATGCACATTCTAACCCATTCGAATAACCACTGTAGTAAGGTTTTACATATAATTAGATCCAATCTGTATATCGATGGAAAAAAATTAATATAATTACATTTTCCGTAGCAGCAGAAACTTTGCGAAAACAGAAAAAGAATATAAAACGAGGATGTCAAGATGTTTAGATGACTCAATACAACAATTATTTGTGCTTAGTAGACACAACACTGTATTCTTAATCCATTTTCTGTAGAATACTAAACAGATTTGTCCAAAATTTGAGATGCAAACTGTAGTCTCTACTACGCTTGGAAAATTGGAGGTTTATAAAAGATAAACTGCGAACAGAATTGTACCACTATGATAAGAAGCTATCAGAAGCATTCCTTCTGCTTCAAAAACATGGAACTACCTTAAGAATGCTTATGGTTGATATAAATATTAGAGCATGGAAGTTAAATTTAGTATTTATGCTAAAATAATGAATAACAGCTTGAGAGTGCTCTTCAGATACTAGACGAATGCACCAAATTAAAGTTGTACCATTACTAAAGATAAATGGCCAAAAATAGTCAATTTTGATATCGTGAATTTATGTCTTTCTCGGTAGAAAACTGGGGATAGGATGGAAAATATGAGAGAACTAAGTTCCAAGGACTAAAAAAACAAGGTCAACATAGTTTTTCCTTGAATCAGAGACAAAACAAAGCTGCCCAAAAAAGTGTTTGCCACAGTCATCACCCCGAGGAGCGCAAAGTTAGTTGATGGTGCCAACCATTTGACAAAGCAGAGAGAAGATTCATGGTGCCAATGGTTGTATAATAGTTTGTTGACATGAGCCATCATTGTAACAAAGCAGATTGATGGTGCCAATTGCTGTTGAAGTCCATTGACAGTGCAACTATTGTAGTAGAGCAGTTTGAGAGCACCCATTGAAGCTCCTATATATAGCAGAGTCAACATTTTCCTATTGAACAAGTTTCTATAGTCAAAGCCACAACAAGATCAGATAGCCACGATCCTAAATGAGAACCAGAGCCAAAGCTAAGACAGATTCACGTTTAGCAGAACAAGACAGCCATAGCAAGGATCTGACCACAGAACCAGATCATGAGAGATAGCAAGATTCTTGCTTCCACTGTGGAAATGTAGAAACTGTACAAGGGCTTTTCTTCCAGCAGATTTCATTGTGACAATAATTTCTATGGTGTTGTAAGCGCTCATTAGTAGAATTTTAAAGTCATTCTAGAATTCTTTTAACCTAGAGAGGGTTTTCTCCAGTTATAAATCCTCATGTTCAAATTACATTATGGATTGGTTGTGTTTGATATTATGTTTTTACTGTCCAAAGTTGAATTTTTGCACAGAAAATTATCAGTCTAAAGCAAGAAATTTTGCGATGTTTCTTTTGCTTCCTATTGTGAAGTATTTCGCTCAGAACTCTACTCGTTGTAACAGAGGTCTTGGGCATAGAACAGGGGAATTGGGTTTTTTGGAATCAAAATTCAGGTTAAGATGCTCATCTGAAGAATGGCACAGTGAGCCTTAGCATGGAGTTGGGAGTACCAATTTGAAGTGTAGGTAGGGCATTGTACAATAGACCAGTTAGATTTCTGGACCCTAATACAAAAGTTTCTTCTTCTTTCAAAACGTGTCTCTCGTTTTCTGTAACCAATGTGGGTCCTGTTCTTGTTTCAATTAGGGATGGATCAACATTTTTTATTGCTCCAGATGATCACACTCTGGGTAGCCCTGGAGGCTATTTGGGGGTGATGAGTCCAATAGGTCTCAATGAACTGTTGCCCTCGCCGGGGAATACTATTGCAGTGGAATTTGATACTATTTTGGATGTTGAATTCCACGATCCTAATGGAAACCAATACCTTCAGCTCTAGTACCTGTTCACAAAAGAGTGTGCCATAGTCATTCATGCGTGCATAGAGGGTGAATTGTAGGCATTACAACAGGAGGTGTTGTTGTTGTTGCTTTGGCCACTAGATTGTTTGTCTGGTTCTGTTACAAGTGCAAAGTATTGAAAAGGACAGACAAATTTAGTTTAGATATTGTGAAATTTCCTCAGAAATTCACCTACAAAGAGCTCAACAATGCTACGAAAGAATTTTTTTGAATGTGATTGATAATCGATAATTGCAAGCAAGGGTAATCCCATTGTGAAACCCAAATTTCTGATCATTTTCTAAAACTTGATGACAGAGTCATTGTAATGAACAAGCGCCTAGGTCCATATTACATCCAAATATACCAAGCACCAAGATCTATAAAAAAAATCCACAGTATCTGCGAACTAAGAAGAAGAGGTAGAAAATGTATTATGCTTACCTGTTCGAATAGTGGTTGGGGTTTACCACGGCAAAAATTTGACAGAGCCCATGTAGCATTTCTTATCATTGAAATTCTGGCAGTATCATTCAACTGGGCAAGCACCTGCCTCAGAGCTCCATGACTGAGGGCAATATCCCTAAATGTTGCAGAGTCTCTAGCAATATTTCCCAAAGCCCAAACAGCCTTACACGAACACCAGTTGAACTCAAAGTTGGGTACTAGTTTTTAAAATCAAATTCCAAAATTACAAACATATAAAGATAGTTGGGAAGAATAATTTTATGCCTCTAAAATAAACGTGCTACCTGTTCTCGAACATTATCATTCCTAGAGGTAAGAAGTTCCAAAAATATAGGCAGTGCCCCGTAATCAATCACAACCTTTGTATTCTCAGAGGTTCCTGAGACTATATTAGTCAAAGCCAAAGCTGCTTCAAACTGCATATATAAATCAATCACAAGGTATCACCATCAAAGCTATAATTTTAAGATAACAATTTATCTACCATTGAAACTATAATTTTAAAATATATACACCTAGTGATATAGACACCTAGTGAGAGTAGAGGTTAGGAAATTATAATAAGAATTATTACAAGATATCACTCATAGTGCAGTTGATTGTTCATTGTCTGTTGTAACTATAATTTTAAAGAAGACACACTTACTGATATAGACACCACCAAGTGAGAGCAGAGGTTATGAAATTATAATGAGAATTATTTCAAGATATCATATTACTCATAGTACAGTTAATTGTTATTGTTTGGTGTAATAATTTTTTATTATTTCTAAACACAATCAAACATATTATGAGGGACGGTGATGAAATTGACAACGGTCTCATAACAAACCATAACGGGCACATCCCCTAGCAAGATAGACTCTGAATAAGAAAGAAAGCAAAAAAAAGTGATTACTTACAGGATCATAGGCTTCCTGAAGAACAAGATCCAGAGCAGCATCTGTAACCCCTAAAGAAACACCTCTCTCTGCAAGATGAATTGCTACATCTTACATATGTAGTCTAGCAAATTTTCTGAGCTCATCACGAGAAAGAGGATCAAATACAACTATCTCATTAAGTCTATTCAATAGCTCTGGCCTGAAATGTTTTCTAACCTGCAAAAATATTCAAAGGCATGTCAAAGCACTATAGCCAACTTCGTGATAAAATTATATGAAAAATATGCATACACAAAGTCCAAGAGAATGAAACAGCAGGTGTATTGGCAGTTGCCAAAATGCAGCAACTAAAACGGCAGGTGTATTGGCAGTTGTGGAAATGCAGCTACTAAAACGGTAGGTCTGTCGACGGTTTCAAGTGTGTGGATTGTTGCTGGTATTTTTAGACCGATTCCATGGAAATATACCAGAAACCAGTGGTATGTCAAACCTAGAAGGTAACCCGAGAGACTGTGACCGTCAGATTAAACAAGTAACAGGTGTCGTGCCTAGATAAGAAGTGTTGACGAAAAAAATTGATCTCTTTCATAACAGAAGGCCTATCGGCCTAAATATCTAGGAAATGTGGCACTCCATGATAAAGACACATGGTGTGTGGATTTGAGTTTTTCAGGTGGTCAAGTGGGCCGAAAATAGGTGAAATGTGGCACCACTCAGAGATTGACATGTGCTAATTGGTACAAGTGGTAGACAATTGGCATGCTCAAACAACGAGGTGATGCAGGAATGACATGAGGGAGAAAATATCAGAAAAGCCCCAAATCTAGAGAATTAAAGCTCATCACCAACCTGAGATTGACAACTTTACATGATGTAACCTATGAAATCGTAAATGGAGAAATCATAGTAACAATAAAGTAACCTATGTAACAATAAATTCAGATTCATCCTGGGAGTGGTAATGGGAGAAATCATAGTGAACAACAGGAAACATGCGTAGTTGCTTACAATCAAATAGATGAAAAAACACATACAAAAAACCTAGATAATAATCATGAACAAGCTTAATATTGAATTATGAACTGTAAAGGAACTTACAAAATGTGACATTACGAACCTGGTCGAGCGCACAAGCAAAAATATCCTGGACATGACCCTGGTTGACAAGTTGTATTGCTCATGATGCAAGAGGATTTGTACCTGCACTGCCAAGTCAATCAAAATCCATCATTATCTATACAATAAATACAAGTAATTGATGTAGTATTTTTTATTCTAAGATGCATTCTTATGATAATGTTAGAACATATGTTTAAAATGTCAAAACATACCTGAATAAGCTCCTCTTCATTTCAAGAACAATTTATTGGAGTCACATGAACTTGGAACAAGCCTCCCACGATCTGAAAGAGTAGCAACTAAGTCAAAAATGACTTTTTTGTTGCTACACTGGATCGAGGGAGGTTTGCTCCAAGATTAAATCGCTCCAATAAATTATTCTCTACTAAACAGGGCCAACCACGTGAAGGTGGAAGCTCTTATGGCCCCTCCCTCCCCCCTCACATCACTCTCAATTCCCCAATACCCAATCTATATTTCATTTTTTACTTTCATGAGCATAAAAAAAAATATTCAATAACTAATAAAAAAACAATTCAACAAAAAAGTACGCAAGGAAACATTGCAATTAATGCTTGACATAAAAATAGTATGATAAATGAGTTTTTTATATAACGCAAAAAACGTTCCAAGTATGGTAACGTTTGTCTTATAATAATACAATATTTTACATTATCAAATTTTCTTTTCTTCTTCCTATTTCTAAAGCTCCTAATTACATCATCAATATCATCGTGCTCTGCTCCTGTTTCGTGCCTTTCGACCCGCACTGCTGACCTAGTTGCGTAGTCACGATGTCTGGTCTCATCCAGTGACGGGGCAACGCCTACAAAAACAGATAATATTAAATTTTAATTGTCAGTTTTTAAATATCATTGAACTAGTTCGGTAATATTAATAAAAAAAATTGCAATGAGATTATTTACCCGGTGCACCAGTTGTCGCCGTTGGGACTGTTGCCCTGTCTTCCTCTCTGGTGGTAAGATCCTCAAGGGAAACATTCTCTGTCATTTAAACAAAAAACGTTATAAGGACAACCATCAAGGTATAATTAGAAAAAATTATAAGTGGAAATTAATTACCGTCACGGCCCTCACTGATAGCAGCATTGTCGGCCTGGTCCCCACTACAATGATCATGTTGCACGAGAGGATCATCTACATCTGGCTCTAAAACTGGGTTATTTGCCTCGTCGGTAGTGCTGCTCCCCTGATTTAAACAAAGTTGTTAGACATTAAATTTATGGACTAAAACAAACATATTGAAAGGTTAATGTTTTACCTTATCAGGCATTCTGGATCTTGGGACCTGCCCCAAGCTTCTGCGACGTTCAACTACGGCTTGATAGCTGAAATGGAAAGCGATATTTTTATCTTCCTCTGTAGTTTCTGTTCCGAATTCATCACCCTACATTACATATGATTGTGTATTTTTAATCATATTTGATAGGATTACAAAAATGTTGGAAGGCGATACAATTAATTATAAGATGTTTAACTACTTAATTACAATTCTTGCGGCTAATTTCAAGTAGCCGCCCTGGCCTAGCTTGTGATGGCCCTTTTTTTCAATCCTAGCTTTGGTTGCCTTCGAGGTGTCAGGCAACCTATCATCAAAAGATTGAAGTCAGATATGACGTAGCACACTTTTATTTTAGACATAGAGAAAATTAAAGTTGTAATTTACCTTGCGGGTCTAGTTGGCATTTTTCCTTCTTTCTTTGCCCTTTTCTCTTTTTCGTCATGGATGAGTGCTCTCCACTCTCTCTGGAACTGTGAGAGGAAGCTCGTATCTAGGGTTAAATTTCAATTGCATCCTATAGGTGTCCCTGGTATATTTCAAATATTTGCCGGCTACCCGAGCCATTGCTGTTCTGTCAAATGTGCCGACCCCAAAAAGGGCTTCTAGATAATCTAGAAGTTCTTTTTTCAAGTTGGAATTCTGGGAATTCCACCTTGTGCGTATGGTTGGGCCAAAAATTACCAATGCATGGCTCTCCAAAAATATGTAGAACTCATTGTTTCCTACACAGAAAAAAATATATTATCATTAATTTAAAAATAAAAATCATGATAAATATGTTTTAGATAGAGTACATGAAATAGTTAAAATATTAAAATTTACGTGGAAGTTGTACGTGCTTTATAGGGACACCTTCATCGTTCACCAACAACATGACATTAATGGTACCTGTGTAGTTGACGCGTGTAGCTCCAGGAAACACAATAATTTAGTTGGCCATATCAGCCTCATCACTGCCAACACGTTCAGCGGTTGGCTAGGTGTCTGCTTGGGTAGGGTGTGTTTCTTGGCTGGCACCTAAAGGAGTAGAAGGTGTACGAGAGGGTTGCTGGGAAATCTCTTGCCCTTGTGTCCCACTACCACCAACACCGGGTTCATCAAGTTTCAGAAAAAGCTACATACAAAAGAACTTTTTGTTAGTTTAGTCAATGTAAAAATTAAAAATCAAACTATCACAATTCATCTCATGCAGAACAAAAAATATATCTTTTTGACTTTTTATTATTACCTGATATTTTTCTAGCTGGGTCATAAGTTGTTTTATCCTCTCTTCTGTTTCAGGTGTTTGAGGCGCGTCTATCAAAGTATCAAATTCCAACCTTGCATTTCGTGCCTTTTTTCGCAACAAGAGCGCTGGAGATAGGGATGAAGAAAGCTCTTCCTCATAGAGGGAATCATCAGGCATACCATGGCTAGGTGTATGCATATTTGAACAAAATTAATATTATTTCAATTATGTAAATAACTAAAATACCTGAAGATAGAGAAATGTTGTCACTTTACATGTTCTTCCGCTGGCCTCTTTCTGCGATCATCCCGTCTTGGGGTTGTTCCTGTACTGCCCTGATCAGTTTGCCACATTGCAATAAAATTATAAATGTAAAAACCTGAAAACAATATCTAACTTGAAAACACAAAATGAAAATTGAAATAATTTCTAATAAGACACCAGAAGACAGAGTTAGAGTTTCAAATATGCCTTGCATTGAATTCAGTCCTGGAAACATGTCATTGCACATTAAGGCACTCAAACAAGAGACGAGTTGACAATGAAGACCTTATTGAATATATCGTTGGAGCAACTTCTAGTAAACTTGTTGTGAAGACCTTGAGGACATTTTTGGAGCAACATTGTTGAAGCTGATGGTATAGCATTGTTGGAGACGATCTTGAAGGGCCTTGAAGTGAAGCTTTTGGAGCAACTATTGAAAATCCTTAGAGCATTTAAGTAAGGCACTTTCTATCTTCCATCACCTTTTTCCTTTCAATATCCTTTAAACGATTTTGTTGATATTTAATGTTTGAAATCACGTTATAATTCCTTGATTATATGTGTTTGGGGACTTTCCCCTTGAAATTACCCAAAAATACCCTGGCAATTTTATCTTCAGGATGCATGTCTGACCCTATTGTTCAATATTTTGATTGATAGTAGTAAACATAGAGAGTTAGGGGGCTCTTGACTTGGTTTGGTTGGGCCATTATATCCCTAACATCTACTAGGGAGAACCCCCCTTGAGTTGGAGGAGAGCTAGCCCGAAGTGAAAAGAAGTTGGTGAGGTGACAATGGGGCTATTGAATTACACATGGTATCACACTTTAGCTTTAGGACTTTATCTTGAGAAGTGCGAGATTTTGCTATATCAATTCTCAAATTGTTTACAACATTATTGTTAAGAACTAATAAGAAGTGATGTTGAGGGGTTTTTGGGTATAAGAAACAATACCATTTAAAAACTAGGGTTCTCAGTCCTTGGCATTCCTTCACCTGGGCCTAGGGGCACACTAGAATAATTTCACACTAAACCATGCAAACTTAAAAGCAACTTAACAGATCCATAAAGTAATAATAATCATAATTCCTAATTTCCTATTGTACGATATGATGCAAATTATTCAAACATGAAGCAATGAAGACATGCAATGTCTCAATTTCAAGATTGATGAACCAATACAAGAAGTTAGAAACTACAACTTTGATTCAATACTCTGTGTCCTAACTCCAGGAAGGAATCTAGTTTGTAGTACATAACATGCATTGTGTATTATCAATTCTTAATTGACAACAACTAAAGGACATCTACCTCATCAATTCCTTCCCATTTTGTGTTTTTATGTTATATTCCTTATAAAAGTGTCAAATTTCTCTCAAAGTAAGCAACCACTAAATAAAATAAAAAATAGTTGAGATATGATTGAGAAATGGTCATTTATTTCTTGAAAGGATCTTCATGATTTCTTTGGTTGTTTTTCATCTCATGAAACAAGAAATGACCTAAGAAACTATCGTGATGTAATATAAGAAACAACACGGTGCAATGGCCATTTTCAAAGCCAAATGATGTCCATTGAGGACATGGCCTTTATTTGGTTCCTGTTTCATAGGAGTTTCGGATAGAAATGGAACTTTGTTGTACCATTTCCAGTAGTAAAAAGGGAAAACCTTCTTTTTCCATGGGAAATAATTTACCTTTCCTTTTTCAAGATAATCTAAATCACAAAAAATATGAACTATACTACACACATTCTTGGATAATGTGAAAGTGGAAAAGCAATACCCTACACAAGTGATGCACACATGTACACTTGAACACTAATAGATTTTTGTAGTTTAAATGCAATGCTTGTTTTCATTGAAATGTAGGGTTTTTAAAGCAGGGAGAAATAATGGCTACCAATTTAATAAGCGTTTCTTTGGGAAAAAATTAAATCTTGTATTGGGTGATGAAGATAATAGAGGGTATTGAATCTTGATTCTTGACATTGTGTTTAACTTGAATAACTCAAATGATTATAAATATCAGTCGATGAGTTCTTTTTCAAGTATGTCACTCAAAACTCTTATGTCAAAGCATTGTATGATGGCTAGCATTTGCTTGTTTCCCTTTCTTCAGTTCAATGTAAAAAGTATATTAATATATTGGAGCACGAATGATAACTACAATTGTTTGCTCTGCAGTATATCCAACTCCAAGATTATGAAATTTTTTCTCAAGTGGAGGTATTGGTTATTGATGAAGCAGCTGCAATTCCATTGCCTATTGTAAAGGCTCTGGTCGGGCCATATTTAGTGTTTATGTGCTCTACTGTAAATGGGTAATAATTATAAATGAGCGAACCACAATCACAGATTTTGTAACCATTCGATTTCCATGGATAGTGATGATGATATTAACCCTATATATCAGTGACCTATATCTATATGAGAATGATCTCAACATTGACCTTGACATGGTTGTATGGATGTGACCTTTGGTATGTCATCAGAAAATCCCCAAATATCAGAAAATCCCCAAATCTGGAGAACTAAAGCTCATCACTTTCGATCTAGAGTACTACCCTTGTGATAAAGTTGATGACTTTTGATCTCCCATTCTCTACCATTTTGCACTTCACCTTCAATATAGATCAGACCAAGGGCAATTCGTTACTGGGTGTTGAGATGGATGAGTTTGTCGAACTAAAATCCATAGCTTAAACTTCATGAAACTGGTGGAGTCAAATTCATGCAAGCACAAACACATCTTACACATCCTCTTTGAAACTCATCCGAAATAACATTGGAAGACATCTAGAGATAACCCTATAGCCTAACACAATCCAATGGAATTGGCCAAAAAAACCAAAATAGAGTCAACCCTACTATAGGAGGAAGGGCCTGCAGTAAGAACTTACCATTTTTCAAGAGCTGAGGGCAAATGTTGTTCTGCAAGAGCTGAGGGCGAATGCTGTTCTGCAAGAGCTGAGGGCGAATGCTGTTCTGCAAGAGCTAAGGGTGAATGTTGTTCTGCAAGAACTGAGGGCGAATGCTGTTCTGCAAGAGCTGAGGGCAAATGTTGTTCTGCAAGAGCTGAGGGTGAATGTTGTTCTGCAAGAGCTGAGGGTGAATGCTCAGGGCGGATGCTGTTCTGCAAGAGCTGAGGACGAATGTTGTTCTGCAAGAGCTGAGGGCGAATGCTGTTCTGCAAGAGCTGAGGGCGAATGCGCACGTGATATCAGACGTTAATGTAGTTTTTAATAAAATCATTTTTATGTAACGCACATTTGGTTTTTGCATTTCAAATCATTTTTATATACATTTGATTTTTGCATTTCTAATACAAGTGACAAACAAATTTCTACAAGAGGTTGAAATTTTTACTAGAATAGCCATGAAAGACTAATTAAAATGGCTTAAAATGCAAGTGGATCTTCAAAATAAATGTAATTGAAGGTTCTCCCCACTAAATTTTTGCAAAAGTGCTTACATTATTTAAGTTATCTAGGATATTTTTTTGTATTACAAAATCTGAATTAAATAATGAAATAGTTCGGTAGTCTTATTGTTTCAAATTAGGACACAATTTTCAAATGGTGATGAAGTTTCATGTGATGATTAACTGACAATATTCTCCTTTCCTATCCTTGAAAAACTATAAAAGGTTCCCTGCTGCCACATGAAACCCTAACTCGTGTAGCAGCATAGGACCAGTCCTCCATTTTTCCCATCATAAGGCATTTTGCACGTATTCGACGACTAGAATTTGTGGATTCCCGTTTTCCATGACGTGCTAGGAAGGATAGAAGACTTAATTTTGACGTTTGAAATTTTTTCAAAAACGTTCTTACGCCCTTTAATTTCCACTTACCAATAATTTTGCAACACTAGTCCTCTTCGCAATTGCAAGGCTGTACTCAAAAAGGAAAGTTACTTTTTTGTCTCACTCAAAATTAAAAATTTAATAAAGGAATTACCACTTATCATTATTGATATTTTAAAATTAGAATCAATTTAGTTTTCCCCTTCCTATTACAAAAAGTTCACAAATCCTTTCTTTTACATAAAACACCAAAGAAAGAATAAAGCCTATTGCCCTGCAAACTTCCAAGGTTGTGATTAGTGAAGCAATGAAAAAGTAAGACTATAGCACTAAAAAATTAGAATGCCAATCTACCCCAACATGAAGTAGTGTTAATATAGCTGATTGCTTGGCTTGATGGTCAAACAGTGAATTACACAAGCACAAAATAAAAGCTTTAGGCATCTAGTTCCTTACACTCGCACTCTCAAGGCATTCAGACTTAGGCCGAGCTCAAGATTGGCTCCAAGGAAACTAGATTGGCTCATTAACCTGCCATATTTTAATTTCATAAGGTATGTTCAAAGTTTGAACTGCTAGGGTAATTTATTATTGTGAAATCATAGTTCTAAATTATCTCTTATTCTGTGAGCAATGTAATCTATTAATTGTAAGCAGATTCATTAAAAAAATTCAAACTGATTTTAGCATGAATGATGAAAATTTATATATTAATTGGTTTTTAAGAGTATTTGTATTATGTAGGAGCACTCGAAAGAAAAATCAAGACTTCATTTTCTGTTTTCCTTATTTTATTGGGCTGAACTGGAGAAAATTGAATATGAATAGTGAGTTAATTGTAAGATCAATGGGCCAAGGCCATACATCAACATTGACCACAGTGGGAAAGTATAAAAGCATGGATATTCATGCAAGTATAGTTATTAATGTAAGATCAAAGTTAACTCTTAGCTTCACTAAAGAAATAGAAGGCAAAGATCTAGGATCAACTGAAACTCACGTGAAAAAGTAGATGAAAAATGTACAATCATCCAATGGAGAGGTAATCTATAATTATCCAGTAAGACTCTTGGCTATGCCTTGAGACTAAACTAATTCTCAATATTTTTAAATAATCATCCATTGGAATTTAGTAGGAAAACCATAGTAAATCATTGTCCAATGGCCATGCAAAAATATAAAAAAAATAATATTTGTTGGTTGTTTTTCAATAGGTGGACCATGATGGGACCACTGAGAAGGTGGGGGTGTTTTTTTAATCATGGAAGTGAGGCTTAGTAGATTGATAGTCAAGTTACCTTTCCCTACAAATTTTCTCGATCAAGTTATTCATTCATTGAACTTTGATTCATTCCTACTGTTTTGATACACAATCCAATCCAATTGAGTCTTGAGTCTTCATTGAGAATGGCATTCATAGGTTGTCAAGAAAGAGGTTATCATGCACATGCACTCTTCTTTTCTTGGTATCTTTGTAACTATGTTCAGCCTGAGTTCTATATTTTTAAATTATCATAATAGTTCGTGATTATTAGGCTTTTATTTTGTCTTTTAAGAATTTTAATTTAATTATTATTAATCATTAAATTAAAAAATACATATATATATATATATATACATATATATACATATATATATATGTGTGTGTGTGTGTGTGTGTGTGTGTGTGTGTGTGTGTGTGTAGTTATTATAGTTATTAAACTTTCAATGGTACATCAACTTTCATACATGAGAAAATAGATACTGACAAATGGTACATCATGGCCTGATTAATTTTGCTCAGCAATTTCAAATGGTATAACATTTAGTCAACAGTATATATATATATATATATATATATATAGTTATTATAGTTATTATAGTTATTAAACTTTCAATGGTACATCAACTTTCATACATGAGAAAATAGATACTGACAAATGGTACATCATGGCCTGATTAATTTCGCTCAACAATTTCAAATGGTATAACATTTAGTCAACAGTAATCATCAATTTCTGCACACAGAGACTAATTTCTCTGGAAGCTTGAGATTTCTTTGGCTTGTTATTCTTATAACTACATAGACATAATTAATAGAGAGATTGAGGACAAAAAAAAATCTAGCGCTTAGTCTCCACTACTCAACATGATTTTGTGAGAAATAATACATAGATTGATTTCTCTGAGTGCCTTAGCATTCTTTGGCTCATTATTTTAATCACAACAACAATAAAAAATGCACCGAGGATCTATTCTTAGTCCGATTATGCAATTTTTATAAGACATATTATGCAATATTAATAATAAACATAAATTTATTGCAATTTAGGGAAAACTCGTTCATGTTTTTTTCTTTATATTGAAAGGTTATTTTCTTTTTGAAGTAATTTTTAGTAGATCCTAGCATATATTGAGGAAATATTAGTTTGACAAGAATCAATTATTTCTCTTGAAACTTTAGGTATTAAAAGTTCATGGCACAGATATCTCACACTCTAAAGTCCAAAGAAAATGGAAGAGCGTTCAATTTTTTTAATCAAACTTTTATTGGTGAAGGTTTAATTTATTACGAGAACGTCATTAATGAAGTGCAAAATTTTAAACGTAACGCTTATTGACTAGAAAAATAATGACCAAAACATAAAAAAAAATGTGTGACAGGTAAAGAGAAATCCAAATTCCAACCCTGCCTGCCACCTGTTGGTGAGTGGAGGTTATTCACTTTTCATTTACAGCTTACCAGGTTACTCATGTTACCAATATTTTCACATGGCTCACTTTTAGGTGAATACTTATTGTAATTATTCTTTATAAAGAACAATTGGTAGATAATTGTATTATTTGAAATCTATAACAAATCCAGGCAACAAAATTACAACAAATAGAAAATTATGCAAAAAATTCACTAGGGCACTAATGTGTGGATACCCTATCATTTCTTATATCCTCATAACTTACCAACACCTACTATATTGGTATACACATAATATGGAATTTACCTGAAGTATTTCATATGTATCTAGAAGTAAATAAGTTGTATGACAATTGTTATGGCAGATATAAGATGTGTATTATAGTTTATATTTCAATTTTTCTTAAGTAGCATGCATGTGCGGTTCATATAGTGACTACAATTACCAAATATATTTCAGTGAAGATGTGACGATGATCTCTCATTAGGTCCTAATTACTTAAAGCATCATTAATTAGCTTTCCAAATGAATAAAATATGTTAACAAATTAGTAAAAACTAGGAAAACAAATCACGCTTTAAAAAAATATGGCACAATGAGTCACACTCTTAGATTTATTTAATTACTCATCAAGTGTCGCTACAACATATATATGATCACCATTACCATAGAAATGGGACATGTGACCATCATTTTGGTTTCGCCAATGACATTCCACATCATGAGCATTGTTTAGGGTTGATTGTGTTGTTTTTTTTTAAACAAATCATTTATACATTTTATGGAAATTATAGACACAATTTATAATCACATTACAAGATCATGATGTATGGATATTCATTATCATTTCTTAGATACTCACAACTTACCAACACCTAATGGATTGATATACACATCATATGGAATTTACCCTTAGAATGCCACATGTATCCTAAAACAAATTAGTTGTATGGCAATTGTTATGGTCCATATATGATGTGTATTACAGTTTATCTTATAATTTTGTTGAAGTAGCATACAACAATTTACATAGTGATATGAGAACCACTCTCTAGAGTATACATCAATTTTGTACACATGGCTTTTCAGTTGCTTTTTAAGATATATCATTGGTGATGGTCACATGATTATATAATGAACCATTAAGTTGAACTATGAAATTATTCATCACAACACACACACACACATATTGATGAATTATTAATTTTGTTCATATAATTTTTTTAATCTATTTTGAAAAAAAAAATTTATATATAATTATTTCTAAGAAGAACAAGAGAGAATTCCTTACCATATCTTCGTAAAACATATAATAGCAAGAAAATTAATCTATTGAAATTTCATTTCCAAACATATTCATGGAGAAAAATGAAGATTAAAAGGATATATTCATGGATTTACCTATAACATCACCTCATAATTAAGAATGTAAATGTACAATATTGATGATACATAGGTTAGGAGAAAATTAATCTATTGAAATTTCATTTACAAACATATTCATGGAGTAAAATGAGGATTAAAAGGAGATATTTATGAATTTACTTATAACATCACCTCATAAAAGTGTAAATGTACAATATTGATAAAATTTATTTATATATGATAAATAATAAACCTTTATCTCACATGTACCATATAATCTTATAAACAAACACATTCTATAATATGCAATAAAAGTGAAATTACACAATCCACATGGAAATAAGACTTAGTTCAAGCAAAAGAAAATAAAAAATAAACCATAAGTGACACGGATTTTGCAAAGGCATATAAGTGTCGTTATACAGACGGCGACCAAAGCGTCGCTATTGCGACGAATGCCTCCAAACGTCGCAATTGCGACACTTAGACATTGTGTCGCACTTGCAACGTTTGGAGGCAGTCGTTGCAATAGCGACGCTTTGGGGCATAGTGTCGCAATTGCGATGTCTTCCTCAAAACGTCGTAATTGCGAAACTTTGTCTAAGTGTCGGTATTGTGACACTTTTCTCTAAAAGTTGATATAGCGACGGTTTCGGGCAGGATTGAAAAAATTTGGGGAAATTTCCGACATTTGGTCAAAAGTGTCAGAACCAAGTGTCGGAATTTCCCCCAAATGTACTAATGCATAGACAACCAACTTCTTTGGAGAGTTTGTCTGCATCCTCATTTTGTTCTGTATATATATGGGAGACTGAAACTCTGTATGAAGAGGAAAATAAGTATCTGATCCTTTCCACCCAGTGAGATAGAGTTGGAGAATGTAAATAATATTTATGATTGGCCCAATTGATGATAGACTTAAGAGTCACCAAAGATGTCAATTTCTCCTATCTCTAGCCACCGATTACAATAGAGGATGCCCCAAAAGGCTAAGAGCTCATCCCTAGTGTTGGTGCTAACTCCACTACACCAATTAAAATTATATAGATCATTCGGGCTCCTACGTATCAACATCCCACTTCCGCATACCCCATAACATGAAACCCCATCAAAGAACACGACTAGATAGTTGTGCCACACATCCTTCAACCTAATATTTATTCTTGGACAATTAAAGGATGTTGGACCTTTATCCAAGAATTAGGTATTAGTATTAATAATTATAGCCTGCACTCCTGGCTCCTTTTGGTAAAAAAATCCAATAATTTCGCACCCTCTAGATGCCCCATGTAATATAGAAAGGAAATTCTCGATATGCCTTATTTTTGAATTCTAGTTTGTGACATAAGTGACCATCAAGGACTAATCTCATATCGCTGCTATATCAATATGATCTAGGATCTCCTTCCACACTTCTATTACAAATGTGCGCATCAAGAAAAGGTGGCAGAAGTATTCCGACTACTTTCTACAGAGAGCACATCTACCTAGTCCTGAAAAAATCCTCTTGATTAGATTTGATCATGTGAGGATTTTATCGTGTAATACTAGCCAAACAAAACATGCAATTTTTGTGAAATATCCCATTTCCACATAACCTAGAACCACCCGAACTTTGGATCACTTGTTTGGTCTTGTTTGAAGTATGAATAAATATCCTATACAATAATCTTCCCATTTGACATAATGTCATTCCACGTAAGCTTGTCCTCCCCTTCAGAGATTGTAGTCCCAACCATCTTTAGCTAGAGTATGTAATCCTCCATTGTCCCACAAGTTCACTAGAGAGACCAATATCCCTTGCCTATTCCCAAGTACTTCACCTACCTCCTGTCCCCCCTCCACGTAGATATCCTTTAAGTATATAAACCCCCTTTTGTGAAGAGAAGTTATAAGCCTGGGAAAAAGAGTAAAGTGACTGGGAAAATCAATGATGGTTTCCAGACCAATCTCAACATGAGCTACATTTCCCATAATCCACCACATGTTTCTCATGAACCATAGAAGTGTTATCATCATGCTGCTCCAAGTCAGCGAAGCCACCTGATGGGATGTTGCTCCAAGTTAGAAAAGCCACCTGATGGGATAGAGCTAATGTTCAAATCCATCCATTCAAGGATTGACGATTTAAATATTTTATTTTAATTAGTTGATGCCAAATACCTTCTGAGCTGACATCCCTCCAAAGGTTCTTAATTAGCATGGCCCTATTAAAATTGGCTAAGTCAGGAATACCCCATCCACCTTCAGATACATGTTTAGAGATTTTCTTCAATTTAACAAGATGGATCTTCTTTTTATCCCCCACTCTCTCCCAAAGAAAACCAACCATGATAGACTTTAATCTTTGAATAATTGCAGCAGGGAGAAAAATAATATGCATCCAATATATGGAAACACTTTGTAATATTTCCTTAATCATAATGAGATGCCTCACAATTGATAGCCATTTGTGTGACCAAGTGACCCGTCTCTTCTGAAATTTCTACAACAACCAATACTAGTCACTATTCAAGTACTTGTTAGGTTTAATGAAGAAGCCTAGATATTTGAATCCATTGTCCAATGGGGGTGATTGCACCCCAAATATTTCCACAATATCCCTGGGAAATGATGATTCTTGTTCCAGTGTAAACATGGTAGACTTCCCATCATTCATAAGAAAACCAAAAGTTTCCCCAAATTCCTCTAGAATGTGAAAAAAGGCTTTCCATTCCAATAGAGATTGCTTTACAAGTAGAAGAACGTTGTCTACAAACATAAATGCGTCAGAGACCCATTTCTATACATCTTACAACCAATACTAATACCCCTAGTTCTAGCATCCTAGATCCTACTACTGAGGCCATCGATCACTATCAAAAATGAAAGAGGGGATAAGGCACACCCCTGTATCAATCCTCTGGATTCCTTGAAGAACTTATTTGGAAGCCCGTTTATAATAACCTCCAAATGAGCTGAAGTAACAAACACCATGATCCATCTTACCACCTTTGCCCCAAATCGTATTTTGTGAAAAATCAACCTAAGTAGCTCCCAATCCACATAGTCATAGGCTTTGACTATATTTATTTTCAAAATATAATCCCCAAGTTGTCTTACTATGATAGAATTTCCACACTCATGAGTGATAGAAATGGCATCATAATCTGATGATTTTCCTGGAAGCCGAATTGTTCCACTGTGATATGCTTAGAAAGTGAAGTATTAATCCAATTTGCAATGAGTTTAGATATCACTTTATAAACCAGATTATAGAGGTAAATAAGGAAAAAATCAACAAAATTCAATGGGTTTTCATGCTTTCCTATAAGAAAAATAAAAGTGGAGTGTATTGCACTTGAGACCGCATAAGAGCTTCAAGATTCTTCCACCATGGAGGTCAATTACTCCATCATAATATCCTAAAACTGCAAAATAGTTCCACTGGCCAGACATCTAGCCCTAGACTCTTATCATTCACCAAAACCTTCAACACACACAGGATCTCCTCCTTGGAAATCAGATCCCCCATAATACCCCTCTTTGCCTCATTTTTCAGTTGTGGAAAAATATTAACCATCTCCATTGTTTAACTATAACCTCACCAAACCTGGTACTATAAAGTAGAAGAAAATATCTAACCACCTCCCCCTCTATATCAGCTTTTGAACACAAGTACTTTCTATCCAAATCTTTGATTTTCCCTATAGCATTCTTTTGTCTTCTATAGGAAAGTTGTTCTTTTGATTTTCCATATAGCGTATTTACTTTTCCCAATCGCACATGCATGGGAAAACAATTTGTAAGAGCTATCCATAAATTGAGTTGAAAATATAAGGAAACTCATATGGTGGGTATACATATAATTTAATAAACGTTCTAGCCAACAACCCAATCAAACCAATCATGGAAGCTTGAAAATTAAATCAAATCTAGGAATGTTTGAATTACTATGTCAGAAAATGTTGTGAACTGTCGATCCAACACAAATGATCCCCACCTTCAAATAAACATGTGAAATGTGAAATTTTCCCCACCTCAATCCCCACCTTCAAATAGACACCTAAATGTAAATAGATAATTGAATGAATACAAACTAAGTGAGTGAAATAATTGACTTCACTCATGTCCATCAAATTTTTGAAATATTTTGGAATTTACAATTGACATAAGGATAAGGATGGCCTAAATAGATCCATTAACAACAATGATCAATTAATTCATGATAACGTTGCACTGATGTAATTGTAAAACCCTACCTTTCCATTAAAAAAAAGAAGATTTTTTTTTGTAGGATTTCACTTCTAATGGATTGAGTGATTGTAATGCAAATTCCTATAGGTTTTAATTCTAAATAAAAATTCATCAGATAAACATTAATTGATAATCACAAACACTAGAAAAACCATATTTCATGGTGTAAATTCAAATGGGAAACCAACATTTAACAATATTTATATTGTGTTTATAAGATTATTACAAAGGTTGAATTATGCACTCTCAAAATGGGTTGGCACGAATCTCGGTCACGAAGAGGATGTCTGTTGATTTGAGAGCGTCATGTAAGAGTCTCGATGATTACCAGAAAGATCCATTTCCATTCCAACAATGGATAAAAATTCGTGCACCATGTTGTATCCCCAAACAGGCCCGTCAATTGGAACCTCCAGTTCGAGGTTCCCACCCAGGTGGGAAGGAGTCTCGAATGACTGCCCGGAGATTCCTGATAACTTCCCATTTCCATTCATGTCGTGCTGCCATAACCTATTCTCTGGATTTTTTAAGTTCCACAATCTGTGCTCGAGTGAGGTCCTCATCCAAGAAAACCATGTTGGGAAGAGAAAAAAACTCCCGCTTAGCCCTAAGGGTGCAAAGTCGATCGGATGTAGTATGAAACCTGAGGAAGAGAGTGGAGTCGTAAACCATCCAAGCTATGTCTAGGGTTATATCGGGAAGGATAAGGGTAACCCAAAGGAATCTAGCCCCCACTTCCATAGGATCCAGAGAGGGGTGAGGTAAGGGGAGACCTCTCACCTTGAGATTCAATTTCCTCATTCATCTGATGTGTTCTTCCACAAGTTTTGCTTGCACCACCTCCTCAACTATTGCAAGAAGAGTAGAAGTTTTATCCTTTTCCCCAACCACCTGTGCCCAAGAATTGTTGTGTGTCTCAATTTCTTTTTTGAAGGTGGCTTGTTGGGATCGAATTTCCTCCTGCTTGCTTTTAAGGTCAACAATTTCTACATGCAATGTATCATTTGCAGGATGGAGATTTTCCTGCTCTTTGCTTTCATGTAATATCTTCTTAAGGGATAAACTATCCCCTTCCACCTCTGAAACTCTAGTAGAGATGGTTTGTATTTCTAAATGGAGCTTGTTGTTTTCATTTTCTAGAAATTCCATTTTCTGCAACATTTGTTTTACTTGGGTTGTCCAGAATGAGAAATCTGACTCCATGGCTTTTTCATGGAACCCAGTTTCAAGTTGTACCCCTTGACCCTCAACCAATATTACTGCAGGTTCAAATGAAGTTAAGGGATCTAACATAATTTCAAGGAATTGGTTGAGGTCCATGTCTAAGTCCATCAGAGGTCCTATAAAAATACGACAAAAACAGGAACGTCAAGCACACTACCAAGAGGTTTCCATTGTATTTCTTGGGTGATATTGAAGTAGTTTCTCGGTTTGGAACGAATGATATTCTATTTGTTATTTATCTCTTATATAGCAGTTTCAAAATACAAACCCAATTTCTGAATGAATGAATCTCTGATGCTTTAGGGCTCTGCAAACTACTAGTGAAACAAAAGAAGCAACCCCACAAACATTGTAAAACAAAGTGGTTGTGACATGGATTTCTCTAAATTCTAAATTTGCAATGCAATATCAAAATCCCAGATATACTCAAGATATTTGAAACTTGGAGGCCCAAAAATTCTCCAACCACCTCATGTCCACATTCCATAAGGCGCTAGGGCTTACCAAAATGTGAGGAACTTTCATTAACCTAGAAAATTTTCAGCTAAGAAATCATTGATTTCATGCTCTCCCTGAGGCTACAGGTTGGCCAAGCCTATAATATCAGTGCAACCACAAGTTCATCCACCTGAGCTTCTCTCCACCACTGTGCCACCCAATTGAAGAGGGGAACCAGGTTTGTTCCCCACTGGTGCAATTTTTTGGCGACAATTTAGCTACCTCACATAATACACATTGGTACAAATAAATTGTTGTAAATAAAAACACTTGTTGTTGTATCTAAATTGAAAATGAAAATAAAAACAAACTTCATCACACAAGAATTCAGATTCTTCATTATCACAAACAACAATTACATAACTTGAAGCCCTCCCTGCCATGGCACAAGGGAGGTTTCCCTTCCTTCAACGCTATTCTCTTTTCGACCAAAACCGTACTCAATACTCCCCCAAAGACATAGACTCAAAAATCTCCTTACGTGCTCCTCAAAACCCTAAAATCATGAGAGGGAATATTTTAGTATTTTAATGAAAATATCTAACATTTGGATTTCCATCCATAATAATAATAGTTTCAAGTTTATTTCATTTACATTTCATGTCATCTATATTTCATTTCACATTTACATTTAATTTTCATAATGAATCTTTTTACTAGTTACTTTCGACTTCTATCAATAGGAAATAATCTAGTTATGCTAAGTGTTGATCTGGCCTAGGTTAGGTGTGGTTATGAGTGATTTTGACAACTTAGATGTCATTGTGTTGTGGCTACTCAACCAATAAGTTAGACATGCCAATTATCATGACTCACATAACCTAACAAAATAAAATTTTGATTTTAATAAGAAAAAAATATATTTTTATATATTAACATCTTTTTAAAGAAAAATGTTTCACTTGTATGTATGTTATTTATTAAATAAATATTTTAAACATAAGTCATATAAATAATATAATAGTTTCAATTGTGTTTATCTTGAGTGGTACTTAAGAATAATTACTATTATAAATATTTTCTCTAAATTTTAGAAGCTAATAAATAATAATAATAATAATAATAATAATTCATTTTAAGTAAAATATTATATGTTTAAGAAACATGTTTTTTTCCCTCATTTTTAATGTCGTGTATGTTAAAGTATCCATGAGACATAGAATAGTTGGTGACATGGAGTTCTATTAAGGTACATAAGGTTGTGGGTTAAAATTCTTGTGCATATAAAAAATCGAAGCATGTTAAGGGTTGATTTGGACTAGGCACTCCTAGGAGAATTTGACAGCTTAGATGCCCATGGGTCACAATTTCGGAGAATTTGAAAGCTTATATGCCCATGCGTCACAATTTCTTACCCAAAGACTAGCCTCACAAGTTATGAACAAACTAAAAATAAAAAAATATATATAATATATGTTAAAATATTCTTCTAGCTTATTTATCCATTCCATATTTTGTGTTTCGTTCCATTAAATTTTAACAACTCAACTTTCATTATTAATGGTTGATTGTACCTCAATTGGCTCTTGTTACCCTATAATAATGGTTAGATGGTTCACTAAGTAGTTGTGGCTAGATTGGGTGGAGTAACATTTTTGCTGGGTAATATGTCCAATTCAACATTCAATTGGTATATGGATAATGTTATATTAGAGGGTTTGGTAAGTAATTGTGGTTAGACTGGGTGGAGTAATATTTTCTTGGGTAATATGCCAATGCCAACAATCAATTAGTGGATCGATAATGTTATGCCTTCTTTATTTTGTTCGAACTTTTGATTTAATTCATCATGATTTCATAATAATTCTTATCTTGATACTAACTATAGCCCATTTTGTTTCCTTGATTTCTCCCTAATTTTGTTTATAACCAACATTTATTAGTTGAATTGTTCTTCCAAATTTTCAACAAATTATGCACAAGCATACAAATGCAGTGGTAGAATGCACAAATGAATATAAGAATGTGATGGATAATTGGCAACATGATTGTACAAAATGGTAGGACAAAGGTTGAATGTCACTAATATAAGAATGTTTAGTTATGATTTGCCACTATGAACTATGTATAAATATGTATAGTGATTGTGTAGAAAAATACTTATAAAATACAAATTACTTCTCTTGGATTCCATTATCAACCTCGTTTTGATAACAATAATATAACTAAGTAACCAAAATGTTACTCCACTCAATCCATCCATAACCATTGTCCAAATCTTCCAATCGTCATCATAAGGAAACAAAAACCAACCAAAGGATGCAAGTTGAGTCGTCAAGATCTAATGGAGATGAAAGGCGGATCTTTGGATAAACAAGGAAAAATAATACCTTGGCATACATATCATTTGGAATGAGGGAGAAAAAATGAAAATTTCTTCCATGCACTTTGTTGGCCCAACACACCACTAGAACATGAGGTGCAAGTCTTTAGTGTTACACAATTCATTCAACTAGTATATGTTTAATGATGAATTCTTGAAAATTTATAGGGTATACAAGAAAATAATTTTTTTTCAAAACTTATCAAGGTGCAGAAAGGTATCCCCTTCAAATTCAACAGGACTTGGTTGAATGATGAAGATTTCAATAAATTGGTTGTCGAGGTCCGAAATTCCTCTGGGGCGATACATGGACCCTCGGCCATGGAAAATATTTCTAGGAAATTGTCTGCTCTTAAGAGTCGAGTTTGGGTATGGGAGAGGGAAAAGAAGGCACAAATTTACATGGAACTAAAAACCTTGTCTAATGAAATACAAAGCATTAGTGGGTGCTTCATGGCGGGGCCACCCTCTCAATACACACTTGATCGACTAAATTTCTTGGAACATCGATGGAAGAACATTCTGTTGATATAGGAGCACACATAGAGGTTGAAGAGTCATGCTATCCGGATAGGTGCGAGTGACCATAATACAAAATCATTTCACAAATTCGCCAACCATTGGAGGAATGTCGATGCTATCTGGCATATAAAGGGTGAGGACGGGACTTATAGATAATATGATGTGGAGATCCAGAATGAAGCGGTCAAAATTTTTGGCAAACTCTTCACTGCTAGAATAGAGATTCATAGAAGATCAACTTTTGGTTGTGGAGGATTTCCCTGTGATTTTTTATCAGGAAGCGAATTAGAATCTCTATCGGTCTGTCTCCTTGAATGAGATACTATCAGTCTTAAAAACCTTTGCAAAGGAAAAATGCTCGGGACCTCATGGATGGACCATTGAGCTCTTTTTACATTTTTTTGAGCTTATGGGAGGGGCATTGTTGGATATGGTTAAGGAGTCCAGGATAAAGAGGTTTATCTCAGGTTCTATTAAATCTACTTTCCTCGCCCTGGTCCCGAAGGTCATCTCTCCTGCTACCTTCTCAGATTTTAGACCAATCTCTTTATGCAATATTATTTATAAGTTAATTTCGAAGGTGATTGTTGAGCGTATAAAGGGCTCTCTCTGATCATATCTCCAAGGAGAAATTTGGGTTCTTACATGATAGATCTATACACGATGTTATCTCCATAGCTCAAGAGTGTTTCCATACCATACAGACCACAAAAAAGGAAGCAATGGTGATGAAGATTTATTTAAGGAGAGCATATGATTGCGTGGACTGGAATTTTTTCAAAATAACTTTGTTGAAGATTGAACTAGAGATTTAAAATGTGGAATGGATCATGGCATGTGTCATGAATATTTGGCTCATTTTCCTAGTGAATGGTTTTCCTTCTGACTTTTTCTTGTGCAAGCAGAGATCTTCGAGAAGGGTGTTCATTATCCCCTCTGGTTTTCATTCTAGTCATGGACAACTTTAGCAAAACGATAAATTCAGAAAAGGTATTATGTACTTTCCAGGGAATTTGTATGGCGCCACAGGTTAATATATCACATCTCTTCTTTGTTGATGACATTCTTACCTTTGGTGTGATTGTTCGGGCACAATGGGAGACTCTTCACTATATATTTCATCATTTCAAGCATGCATCATGACTCTTTACAAATGGACATAAATATCGTATTTTATTCTCATCTAGTAATCCATCTGATATAAATTATATTGCGAACTTATTTGGGGTGGGTGTGAGTCGATTACAGGACGAATTCACCTACTTCGGCTTAAGAATAAAGTCGACGTGCTACCGTTTGGAGGATTGGGCATGGCTACTCTCTAAATTTGGCAAAAAAAACCTTTTGGTTTGGACGAACCGTTGACTCTCTTTAGGAGGAATATGTACCTTGATTCAATCTGCCCTTCAAAAACTAGCGATATATTGGATACACTTATTCGCTTTACCGTCCCACATTTGCACATAGATTATATCCCTTTTGTCTCATTTCTTGTGGTCGGGTACTTGTCCAGAAAGAAAATATCATCTCACTGCCTAGTATTCAATCTCAAAACTGAAGGACCTCAATGGCTCGGGTATACTGAACTCTCAGGTATTTGGTTGCTCACTGCTAATGAAGTCATTATGGAAGGTGCTTTCGGTGGAGGTATATGGGGGCAGATCATCGCAGCTAAATACTAAAAACTTAGACACTATCACATGGGACGAAAAACTAAGAAATGGAGTTGTGGTAGTTCCAGAAAATTACAAATACAGAATGCACCATACTATGGAGGATAATACATCGAATTGGTTTTTCGCTATATGGAAGATTATGGCACCATTAAAAATTATCTTGTTCGTAAGGTTGGCGTGGAAGAACAAGACACTGACTTAGGATAGCTTGTGTAAAATAATTGAAACCTAGCAAGTTATACAAAAAAATATGATAAACCTCAGTGGTGTCAATAATCCTCCTTAAATAAATATATTGGAAAATCAAGATATCTTCTACCACATGTACATGAGGAAATAAATAAAACAAAGTCTAGAAGCTCAAAGACAAGTAAGGTCATCATATGAATCATAGAAAGGAAATGGACTCAAGACATATATACAAGGATAAGATCTCCAACAAAGCTATAAAATTCTGAAGCAGAGAAAGAGATGGAGATTAAAATTAAAGACACAAGAAAAAGAATAATCACACAATCATCAAAGTGTTATGTCAAATTAAAAGGATGAGAAAACGTTGAAAATACCATTAGTAGCAATAACCAGTATTACCCCACCATAAACATTACCATGTTATGGTTTGTTATGAATAAAAATATATATAAACTAATATAATAATGTAAAACAATAATAGTAATAAATAATGATTAATTAGTAATTAGTTAATGAAAATGTGAGTCCACATGGATATAACCGTTAGTGAAGAAGTACCTGCCTAGGGTATATAAGTAGACCCTCACCCTCATTGTAAACATATCGCATATCTCACATTAATTCAATAAACATTACTTGTCCTACTATGGATGTCTACGTCTTCCAAGTATTTTAAATTTAAAGATTATTCTGCTGCGCATACAAATTTTGTTCGTTACATTGGTATCAGAGTATTCCTCTGAGTATATGAACTTTGTTTTTTACATTGGTATCAAAGCCATGTTCTTTGATCCCAACCATTGGCCATTAAAGTCTTCATCAACGTAGTTATAGTCGTGATCAAGTGTTTTGTTATATAGTTGAGGGTTCTCCATTCAATCGGATTAGGAAAAAAAAAGAATTTAAAAAAAACTATATATAATCTTTTTATAAAAAAATAAAATAAAAATAAAAATATATAAAATTTTAAAAAATATATTAAAACAAATATTAAAAAAATCAATATATATATATAACACAACAAGCAAACTCACTGGACGGACGCCTTGTTGCTGCCAATGACAGCACAGCTGCAACCAAAGTCGTCGGATAGCTGACACCCCTCGAGTTGACCTTTGACCTCAACAAACCGACACCATATGCCCGTCGGTCGGCCATCGAAAAAACGGGAATATTTTCAAGTATTTGAATAAAAAAAAAGATGAAAAGGATATTTAACAAAAAAAAACAAGAAGGAAAATAATATAAAATAGATAAATTAGGAAGTGGATATGTGAAGAGAATTATATAGTAAAAAGAGAATATATTTGTATATCCTCAAAGCTTAAATAAGAATAAAAGGAAATAGTCAAGATGAAGTCCACACAACAATTATTATTTTGGACCAGATGTCCATTTTGTAAAACAGAAATTGGATATAGTGGATTCAAAAAAATTGCAGTTTATGTTGCTCAACATGTAGGAGATTATTTAGTATAGAAGAACGTCAAGATAATGAGCAAATGCAAATGAAAATATTAAGATGTAAATGAAAATATTAAAGGAAGAACTCGCAAAAATATAACAAAAGAACGAAGCATCATAAAAGAAATATAAAGGTCTCGATGATCGGTTTTATAAAGAATCAATAGAAAGTGATGAAGAAATTTGACGTCTAAGGAACCATAATAAAAAATTACTTGAGAAGGTAAAAAAGTCCAAATATAGAAGGAAAAAATTAGATGAATAAAATGAATGTCTCGAGAAGAAATTCAACAAGAGTCTATCATAAAAGGAAGAAGAAACTTTTTGTTTAAAAACCTTGAATCAAAAGTAATTAAAACAAATAAAAAATACAAAAAATAAAGAGAAGGATATTAAGAACAAACTCAACAATCCAGAATGCGAAGAGTTTTTACATCTCAGAAACCATAATCAAAGTCCACTCACTCAAATTAAGAAACTTAAGGATGATAAGAAATCGTTGAAAAAAAATTAGAAGAACTTATCACGAAATAAGTGTCGAAGTCTTCAGTCCAAGTGGAAGAAAGAGGAACGAATACCGATCTAGTAAATATCACACATCAAGAAGATGAGAAACCAATATAAGTTAAAACATATTCAAATGTTGTAGTTCATGTTAGTGTCTTAATGTTCAGTGATCAAATACATTCTCTCGGGTTTACTTGGTAGTGGTCCTAGGTCAAAATTTCATGCTTTCGAACGAATTCTAAAATAAAATTTTGTTCATTGAATGTTGTCTAGGTCTGAAATGCTACTTCATTCACTCCATTTATGGTCATCATCATTTCAAAGTCATGTCATCCATCAATCACCTAGGGTCATAGATCAGTCAACATACCTCCATCTAGGTTATGGTCTAGGTCTCATTTGTTTTGCCACCATAATGTCAATTCATGTCATGAAAGAAAGAAAAAAATAGTCATTTTCACCATACAAAGCATCCTCATTGGGAGTTAACAAATATAGGAAAATAAAGTAAAGGCAATTTGCCTTTTCTCAAAGAAGTATGCTACATGCTCAAAAGAGCTCCTTTCTCATGCTCACAACTCTCCATAACCATCCAAAGATTGGTCGTTTGCTACATTTTTTCCTTTCAAGCTCCAAGAAACCATCAGAAGGGTCAGTTCATCATTGCTCAAGTTTCAGAGGCTTCCACTTAGTCAGTAAGTGATCATCCCTCACCTTTCATTCAGCTCAATTTCTTCAGCAAAAGGTGGACTCCCTCTTCTAGGATTTCAACTACATTTTTGGTTTCATTGATATTTAGCTTGATTTAGCAAGAAAATCCCTAGTTTCATCATTCAGTAACCTTCAAACATCACTCATACACCTTATCAAATCACTACATATCATTCATGCCTCTCATAATCTCCATTTTCAATCAAACCTTAGTTTTCACTACTTTTTTGCAGAGAAACTAGGTAAACTATGTGTTTTGACCATTTTACCCTCTTCCTCATACCATTTTCCAAAATTTTCACTTGAATTGTGTTCCTAACACACTACCCTATCTCCCCTAATTGTTTTCAGATTTTTTCCTTACTCCCATCCCCTCCATTTCCCTCCATAAACTTGTTGCCCCATTTCCCCATGTTTTCCTAGTTTTCACCCCTCATTTCCTTCATATCAAGCTAGGGTTTATTTTTTTTCTGACAAGCATCATGGAAGGTGAGAATAGAAAGTGTAATAAGGGAGGTCATCATTCCAGGTTTGAGCCAACCCAAACCCATGGTATCATTTTCAGAGTTTTGTGATCAATCTAGGGTTTACATTGCACAAAGGGATAATCCTACTTCAAATTTACTTTCTGAAGTAATGAAGATGAATTTGAAAAAAGTGAGAGAGGATTTTGTCAATAATATGCCAAAGAACAAAAACCTCCTTAAGTTTATGCACAGGTGTTATGATTTGAGATAAATTCCAAAAATATAGTTGCTCCAGGTCATTTTCTGCACTTTTGAACATGTTGTATTCAAGTCAATGTTTCATGGGTTTGGAGCAGGGGTTTTCAGTTCTTGATGACTCCATTGTGTATCAAAAATCCTAATATTTCCAACTATACCACTTTAATCCACAAAATCCTCCACGAAGGCCTCCAAACTCCCTCTCAAAGTGGCACGACACTTCTGATGAGAGTGTGTTACGCTTCTGCAAATTTTTAGTGATCAACTTCAAACTTTAATTCTGAGCAAATGGGAAAGTATTTTGGAAAAGGGAAGGACAATTTTGTTCATAACACACCAAATAACAAAACCCTCTCTCAGTTTTTCAAAAAAGGTTATGGTTAGAGAGATATTGATCCATCTTTAAGCGTTAGTTTTGCAGAATTTTTTTTGGAAAATCTGCAAAATGCAACTTTTGCAGAAGCGTCGCACAGCGGTGCGATGCTTTTCCTCAGAGCCTCCAAATGAGAAATTTTTTACATGGATGGATATATATTGCCTTAAAATTTACATATATGGTCTCAGGTTGGCATGAAACCCTTTAGTTTTGGAGAAAAACTCAAAAAATAGCCTCTTTTTCATGCTTCTGCCACTAATTTTGCCTGTGCACGGCGCTTCTGGAGTAAGGTTGGAAAATTGGATTTTTGAAGGCCTTACAGGAAGTATTTTCTCAATTTCAAGGTTGGGATGGATAGAGGACACATAGAGCTACCTATCCCAATCTTCGTATTTGTAGGATGATGCCTTAAGTTCAGCCAAATTCACCCTCAAAGTAGCATGACGTTTTTGTTGGGAGGCACGACGCTTCTATTTTGGATTCTTTCTAGACAGGTGTCAAGCCATAATGGTCCAAATTTCTAGGTTGCAGCTGTCCTATGAGGTGTATTTTTGATAAGAGGGTTTGTTTTTTCCTCTCATTGTTGAGGAATCATGTAATTAATCAAGGAGACAAACACTCCTAGTTATTAGCTAAATTTGGGGAGATTGTTTCTAACTTCCCTAGAAACTAGGAAATGACTCATAAGGTGTGTTTATGAAGTGTTTTGGCTCAGATTTTGACCCAATGAGGTGGAATATTCTCTATTTTATATATGTACTCGAAACTCAAGTCTTTTTAGATGTTGGATAGTTGTTATTTGCAGTGTGGAGCTATTGTACAAACTCTTTTCAGTGAAATCAAAAAAATGTTGCAGCTATAATCTTGGGACTCCAGTGGTGTTCTTTTGAGCATTGTTTCTTCTTTTTTAACTCATCAAGTTGAATGTTATGTTATCTTTCCATAACATGTATGCTTTTGTATGTTAAACTTATGAGTCTATGAACATAAATCTTGCTTTCCATGCTCTGTTTTATAAGATTTTCATGAATGTATCTATTATTCTGATGAATGAATTCATTTAACATGCTCATTCTGACTTTCTCTCTTTTCAAACCCTATACAAAATGAAAAATTAAGCATGTTCCTAAGTTTACCTACCTGGCCTCATCCTTGTCTCTGCAACTTAACCTTTGAAATCAGACCTAAAACCTAGACCTAGTTCCTTGACTATCATTCCTATCCAGCAAAAAATCAAAACAAAAAAAACCCTAATTTACTAAGCATCATAACTAGCCTAAGATAATTATATATCCAATCATCTCATTGGTTGTAAAAGTGACATTGAGAGAGCCCTCTTTGGTTTTGGTAGGGCTAGCTACCATACCTAAAGGTTGGTTTGAGGTTACCTCCTTCAGTTCCATTCTCAACCTTGGGAAATGGGGGGAGTGATAACATTTTTGGCGTTGTTTCCGAGGATCGAAGGATAAATATTACCTGGGAAAGAACGACAAATATTAGCTCTAATTTGTTGATGGTTAACAGTGGTCAGGCATAAGAAGGTTTTCCATCTTTCACCTGGTGACTCCAGTGTCGAAGAATCCAAAATTTCAGAGTTTTCATGGTGACTCTACTGTTCAAAAACCGATAGCTTGAAGAATTTATTGGTGACTTCACTGTATTCAAGATGGATTTAACTGCAAGAAGGAATGCCAGGTATTCTCCTATGGATCGGTCTCATATCCCTGGCTTTCCAAATCCTATGCTTCTTGTTGATTGGCTATCTTATCTTCCCATGTTCAAAGATGAAAGAAAGATGATGATGCCTTGCACTTGATCAAGTTTCATATGCATGTATGTAGGCTTAAAGTTAAGTTTCCTGAGGATTAATTAATGAAGATATTTATGGCTACTCTTGAAGACAAAGCAAGAACATGGTATGAATGGTTGACACTAGATAATATATGTTCTTTAAAGGATTTTCATTCAGTTTTATTTGAAAATTATAAGGAGTATTATCCATATTTGTTGCTGGTACATAACTGTTGTGATCATTTTGAGGGTTTCATTTAGTATCTTGAAAGTATTGATGAGGATCTACAATTCATGGATGACGAGGATATGTTAGAGGTACTTTATGAATTATATTATTAGGTTAGTTGTCATGATGATCAAGAGGATTTACAACATGTAGAAAACTTACAACCATAAACAATTTCTCTTTTAGTTGAAGATGAAATCAATCAAGAACTTGGTGTAGATATCCATATCCTTTCTACATAGATAAGTGAAAAGTTGCGGCCAGTTTCTCAGTTTTTGTGTGATCAAGGTGCAAGTAGCAAACTATTTCATGTAGACTGCATTCCACAGTTGCAAGAGGATCAGGTGTGAGAGATTGTTTTCCATCATAAAAAGCAAGATAATAGTCTTCAAAAATAATTATCTAATGAGACTACAACATAATTGTTTGATCCAGAAAAGAACAGTCCCGATATACATGATATGGCTACTATACTTGAAGGCTATCACGAGGATGTGCTTACAAAGAATGACAAACAAATTTTTGATACACAAGTTGTTGTCCCAAAATGTCTCTCTGCATATTTGAATGATCAAAAATATTTGTTTGTGCATAATGATATGATTTCTCCTATTGAAACCTTTCATGAACATTCAAATTCTTGATTTGGAAACGACATGAAGGAAGATTTAGTTAACCAAGTTGCACTCATTCATTTTGATAATGATCATGAAGTTATGGGTGAAAATTTTAAAAGCCTTTCGCACGATTTTGAAGACCCTATTGCCATTTTTTTACAGCCAGTAAAGAAGGTTGATGTTGCAGCATTCATTGATGAAGGTGATCAGTTTCAGCACATAGACAAAACAACAATTTGGAAGGAGGTTTGTTTCCCTGTTTTAAATTATCCATAAAGGCTTATGTTGCATGTTCTTCATGATCCTTTGGTCAATTTGTTGTAGCCATTTGGGAAGATGAACCTTCTTGTATTTATGAATCATGAACACATGTTCAGTGGACACTTTGAGTTTCCTATATTTTGTTTCTTCTGCCTGCTCAAGGAAAGTGTGAGCAGGATTCAAGTAAGTAGCCATTTTCTATATTGGTTACGCTGGAGGGATCACATCGCATGATTGTATATATATCTTCAGTAGGCGCATGTTTATCATCAAGATTTGAAGCCCGAGGTGAAGGCCTTAAGATCTTGACGGTCTACTGCCATAAGTAAGTTCAGTCAATAGTCAAGTTTTTGAGTCAAAGTCAGTTTTTGTTTCAATTAGTCATTTGAGTGTATAGTGTTTTATTTTTTACTCCATTTCCCAATGGATGAGGCTACTTGGTCTATGGTGTTCTTGACACCTCCTGAAGGAACTTCCAACCCTAGCTGGAGCCAATGTTAGTGTCTTAATGTTCAATGATCAAATACACTCTTTCAGGTTTATTTGGTAGTGGTCCTAGGTAAAAATTTCAAGCTTTCGAACCAATTCTCAAATAAAATTTTGTTCATTGAATGTTGTCTAGGTCTGAAATGCTACTTCCTTCACTCCATTCATGGTCATCATCATTTCAAGGTCATGTCATACATCAATCACCTAGGGTCATAGATCAGTCAACATACCTCCATCTAGGTTATGGTATATGTCTCATTTGTTTCACCACCACAATGTCTAATCATGTCATGAAAGAAAGAAAAAAAGAACCATTTTCACCATACAAAGCATCCTCATTGGGAGTTAGCAAAGATAGGAAAATAAAGTAAAGGAAAATTGTATTTTCTCAAAGAAGTATGCTACATGGTCAAAAGAGCTCCTCTCTCATGCTCACAACTCTCCACAACCATCCAAAGATTGGCAGTTTGCTACATTTTTTCCTTTCAAGCTCGAAGAAACCATTAGAAGGGTCAGTTCATCATTGCTCAAGTTTCATAGGATTCCAAGTCAGTAAGTGATCATCCCTCACCTTTCATTTAGCTCAATTTCTTCAGAAAAGGTGGATTTCCTCTTCTGGGGTTTTCAACTACATTTTTGGTTTCATTGATGTTTAGCTTTCTTCAGCAAGAAAATCCCTAGTTTCATCATCTAGTAACCTTCAAACATAACTCATACACCTTATCAAATCACTACATATCATTCATATGTTGGAAATATTTTCATTGATGGCAAAGGAACACAAAGAAGTAGCACCTGAACTATGATTAAGGCAAAGGATTAGAGAAGTAGTAACAATAAGGCAAAGAAACAGATCACGCAATAATGTGGTAATAAAACATAAAAGAGAGGCAGAGGAGCAAAATAGAGGCAAGGAGCAACATTAGACCATCAACAAAGGCACCAAAGGAGAAAAGGCAGTAAAGGCAGCTAAGAAGCAAAGGCATCAAAGGAAGTTAAGGCAGAAAAGGAGCAAAGGCAGCAAAACAACAAAGGCATAATTGTGAATGTGTTGGGCAGATTTGTGAACGTGCAGCAAGCGTGATAATCCCAAGTCTAAGTGAATAACAAACAAAAGAACAAAGGAGGACCGTAGATCTTGCACGAATCCTCTATTGAATCGAATATTGCATTAAGCGCACAACAGAAAGCAATCGGATTTGCAAGCAATAGCGTGGACCGAAGGACAATCAGATTTGCAAGCAGCAGCGAGGACCGTAGATCTGGTGCAGATCAACGGTGACAATCACATTGCAACCGTGAAGATATCACACATCATAGGTTATAGTGTTTATGGTTAAGACTTCGCAAGTTAAGTTATTTAACTTGCGATGTGAAGTGGATCGGCAAGGAGACAAGCGTGGACAGTCGGATCTAACGAAGACCAACAACGAAGATCGAAAGCGCAAATCGCAAAGTTTAGCATTTCAGTGTTAAGGCCGTCGCAGGGTAAGTTATTTTGTGTGTAATGTGAATTGGAGAAGGGACACGTGTTGGCATGGAGCAATATCGCAGATCGCACGAAATAGGGGTTAACCACTAAGTTAAATTATAAAGTGAGCGAAGTGCGAAGTTGCGAGGAAAGTAAATATTATAAAGTGCGAAGTGCGATCACCTATGATTGGTGGAAAGTGTTGTGGGACCCTCCAGTAAAGAAGTTTTGCCTCTTGTTTGCGAAGAAGGGGAGTAGGTGAGGACGGTTAGATCTGGGCGCAGAACAACGGCGGACGACATTGCGCATGAGTGCACACTGCAGATTTTATGGTTTGTACTTAAGAGTTCACACGGTAAGATGGATGCGATGTGATGTGATTGCATATCACAGAAAATAGGAGATACGTTTATTGTAAAACATTAAAACTTGCGGGCAAGTGAAATGCGATGCACTGTGATTGGTTTCCGTGTTATGGGACCCTACATCCCAAGTTAAGCATGTATACAAAGCCTTTTCTTTGTTAAATCACACCGGAAGAGGAAAAGGGGAGTACAACGTAAAATGTATGGAACACGAAGTTCGAAGTGCAATTTTTGAAGCGGACGCGATGCGGTTAAAAAGTAAATACTATATATTTCACATCCAAGGGTTAATGTGTTTTGTGTTGGTTTTATGAAGAAAACCATGGAAGCGGAGGTTGACTTGGGTCACAAAGGAAAGGCATGAACGCATGAAAAGGACCCGGAGCCCATGCAGAACAATGTTGTAGCAGTGAGTTAAATGAAAAGCTGAATGAAAGAGAATGGAATTGGGTGTATAAAGAAAATTCTGAACGGGAGTAGACTCAGGTAAGACCCAACTCTAAGTGCAAATCAATGTCATTTAGATACAACTGCGGCAGTTGATAACATAGACTGAACATGGGCAAAAGGTGACTCGGGTAAATAACCCAACACAGAGCAAAGGAGCAGAGAAGAGCATATAACACTGCAGGTAAGATATGCAATAGGCAGAGGCGGTGTAAAACATAAAGGCATGGGTTAAGTTGGGCTAAGACAGTAATGTTGCAGCACAGTTGGAAATATAACTGCAAAAACATAAAAGACAAAGGGACGGCAAGAAAAAGAGGACAAACACACAACAAAACTAAGAAGCTGAAAGGGTTGAGTGAAATATTTGTTTGTAACTGTAATTGTATTAATTATTTTATATTGTTTGTGATGCAAAGGAAAGTCTCCAAGGTAAAGAAAAACTCCAATTTAATACTAAAACGAGTGTATATATTGTTGTAACATCCCGAATATGTTGAGTGAGGAAATGAGTGGGTGGAAGGCAAGAGTCATGCCTGTTCACTTCATATTCCCATATAGAATGAAAACAGCCATGAAGTGATCTCTATAAATGATGTTGTTTTAATATGCATAGTGAGGTTAGAGAGTGGAAGAATGAGGGAGAGAAGATAGATATGTTGTACAGATCAATAGCTGATATGAAGCAGATTTGAAGGCTAGAAGTGCAACATTGAAGAAGGAGTATAATAGAGTTGATATCTAGTAAATCAACATTTTAGTTTCATGTTGAGTGAGGGGATTGTAGTCTCCTTTCAAGTAGTATCTTCATAAATTTCCAGTTGTAGCTAGATGAGGTAGGAGCCTCCTGTGGATTGTAGGCTGCAGAAAAATACATGGGAGTTGGTGCTTCTGTTTCAAGTTTTAGCTTGATAGATGTCCAGTTGGAGCTGGTTGAGGTAGGAGCCTCGTGTGGGTTGTAGCTTGTAGAAAATAGATGGGAGTTGGAGCTTCCTTGCAAGTTGTATCTTGCATAATTTGAGGGAGTAGCCTCCTGTAGGTTGGAGCCTACAGAAAATCAATGGTGAGAGGGAGTTGGAGCTTTCCTTTGCATCAAAATAATAATAAGATGTGGTTTTCTTCCTTGTGGGTTTCCACTTATATCTGTTGTCTATGTGCTTGATGATTATGTGTTGATGTGATGTTTGAATCTTCTTAATTACTTGCTCTACACACATTAAGTTTGTTGATTCAATATGTATTAAGATTCTTATGAACTAAAGGTGTAATTGAGTTGAATGAAAAGAGTTTTAAATATCCATGAATGTACTAAATTGATTCGCCCCCCCCCCCTTCTTAGTGATCAGGAGATCATGTCCAATTGAAGAAATTGCTCAAAAATGGAAGTGCTCAGAAATGGTTGCACTCTGAAAGAACAGAAAGGCCTCATCGCTGCGATTCTGGCACCGTGAATGGTTCTCAAAACCGAGCTCGTATGTGAAAGTTATTGGGGTTTGAAGTCTCCAGTAAACTCCATTAAAATATTGTTTGACTTAGTTTGACTTTATGAAATTTTTAAAAATATATATATATGTTGGGGAAATTTTTGTATTAAGTTTTGTTGGCCTATCAGTGGGCACCATGTGTCCTGCCCGAAGGCCGCCACGTGGCCCTAGGCCGGAACCCAAAGACTATGGAAAAATTATGTTTGGAGGGTCGGGGGATCGAACCCGTGACCTCCGAGTTAGAGCACGCATACCTTACCAAATGTGCTGCTAGTGTTTCTTGCAAAGGTAGGTAAGCCATACCTATTTGAACTTTAAAATTGAAACTGGGGGAGAGGAAAATGGCTAGCCCTAAGCTACATCAGACCGTGTCACAAGAACCGGGTGCTAAACTCTAACCATGCGGCAAACAGTGCCGGGACTCATGTGACAGCAAAAATATCAAAGTTATGGTAATGGTTTCAAACCGTTAGGGCCACGGTTAAGCCGACGATTTAAACGGAGGCAGTCACATGTGACCACATAAATGCGCTCGCCCAACATTTAATACCACCCCAAACAGTTCTGACGTTTTTGGCGCGCTCCATAAAATTTGGTGGTAGTTGCCAGATTAGTTGAGTTAACTGGAGTTCCTCCAGTTTTGGAGGAGGATTTTTAGTGCCACTGGGCAGAAATTTTTTTTGGTCATAAATTTCTCAATTTTCGACCAAACAAGATTAAATTTTAGTTAATTTTGGGTTTCTTAAGCATTCTAGAGAGTTGGGAACAGGTTTCAGAGTGAACAGAGGTGTTTTACAATAGCTTTTGCTTCAGAGAAGAGGAAGGAGCCACTAGGGCCATCATGGAGGAGGCATTGTTTTGGGTTGTATTTCACTGTTTAAGGTGAAACAAAAGCCATTTTCAACTATTTTATACCTTATGAAGTCAATTTTACAGTTGATTTTGCCTGTTTAGGCATATTTTTCACTGTGTAACCATTTTGAGAAAATTAATAGAGCAAGGACATGCCATTGGGGAGCCTTGGACCGACAGATGTAGCCCAGGAGGGGTGAACTGCCTCAACAATTTGTTGTGTTATGTTACAGTGAATTTTACTTGCTGTGTATTTCTGTTGTGATATGTTAAACAGTAAATTTAAATAGCAAATCCTCACACATAAAACTCAGAAATATTACCAAAACTACTTTGTTTAACCTGCAAGACATGGGGAACATTTTGCACACTAAATTAAATGGAAATGGATACTTTGCATAGCATTACAAATAGTTCCATTTTCAGATCAGTTGGTATCAGAGCTAGAGTTTTACTCTACATTTGTTCTTGTGCAAAGATATAGTTGACTGTTTGCAAGTTTTGATGCTTACTAGGCTTAAGCTCAAGAGGGGGGAAGGACAATTGGTTAGAGCTCAAAATAATCCTCAACTAAGGAGGGCCAGAGAGCCATTAACTCCACTTTCTAATTCACCTCCAAGATTCATAGAAGAAGCCTCAAGCATGTCTTCAAGAGAAGGATAAGTTCCTAAAGACATTGATCCCAAAGAAGAAGAACGGGTGTTTCGAAAGGCTTTCCTAGACATGACGAGGATGGTGAGGATACTCTACCAAGAAAATAATGATAGACTTGTAGGAGAAGGGTCTAAACATCAGAAGGAAGGAGAGGGTTCTTTAGGAGGAAAGAAAAGTGATGACAAGTCAAATAAAGGACACGGAGGAAATGGTGATCCACCATCCCCATCTTCATCCTCTTCCTCTACATCGTCATCCTCTACTTCGGTGAATCAATATCACAAGTCTAAAACCATTGGTAAAAGTCCATTTTTAAAGCTTGATGTTAAATTTGAGTTGCCTATGTTTAATGGTGAAGTCAATGCAAAGAAACTTGACAATTGGATAAGATAGTTGGAAGTTTATTTGAGGATACAAAACCTTCATGAAGACGACACCAAGATTCAGTTAGCCTCTTTGAGAATGGACAGAGCAGCATTGGTATGGTGGGAAGCAAAGACCAAGGATGAAATTAAAAAACATGGTAAGATCACTTTATCATGGGTTGAATTTATTTATGCAATTAAACATCAATTTTATCCATTAGCTCATTTGCAAAAGGCTATCATGAATTGGCAAAGTTTTAGACAACTTAAGGGACAAAGTGTTCAAGATTACACCCAAGAGTTTAGACGAAGGGCTCTATTGTTAGGAATTGATTTGCATAGTCAAGAGACTTTGCTGAAATATATAGGTGGTTTACACAGCTATCTTATACATACTATCCTTATGTTCAATCCTACTAGTCTAGACAAGGTTTTCATCCAAGCCACACATTTAGAGGCTAGAGGTAAACAATCTTTTGATGGGAATGAGGATAGAAAATTTAAAGGCAAAGGGAGAAAAAAAAATGCAAATTTTTGGAAAGAAAAAGGAAAATTATTTTGTAAAAATTGTTCCAAAACAAGCCACGATGAAGACCATTGCTAGAAACTTCATCTGGAGTTGAAGCCAGAAAAATTTAAAAGCAAAGATAAGGCCAAAGAAAAAGGCAAGACGGTTGCAATAGTTGAACAAGACTTAGGGTCTGAATCAGGAGATGACTCTAAAAGCATAGCTATGGCACTAAAGAACATAAAGGGGAAAGAGATTGTAAATGAAACAAATCCCAGTTCTAGCACTTTAAACTGTCACATAGAAGCTCCAAATGAAGAGAGGAGGATTGAGTTGTTTCATGTGAGGATCATTTCAAAACACACAAAGATAGACACACTATTTGACAGTGGGTCACAAGCGAATCTCATCTCATAAGACTTAGTCAAGAAGCTGAAACTTGAAACCATTCCACATCCAAAGCCATATCCACTTGGTTGGATTTGCAAGGATGCTAATTTACAAGTTTCAAGGAAGTGCATGTTGCGCTTCGCCATAATAGCTCATTATATTGACATAGTTGAATTGGATGTGGTACTGCTTGACATTATAGGTGGGGTGTTGGGTAGTCCCTAATTATATGACAGGAAAGCGATCTTCCATCTCCATGAGAACAAGTATCATCTATTCAAGGATGGCAAGGAGTTTATTGTGAGAGCACATCGGAAGAAGCTAGAATCTTCTTTAGTGAATGCAGGGCAGTTGAAAAGGCTTGTCAATGCAAGTCAAAATTTGACTTTGTTGATGGTTAAGAAAAAATATTTTGTACATAATCCTTTTCATGTTATTGCTGATATAAATGATGATATGTTTCAGTCTAAAAGCATGTCGTCTTTGGAAGAAGATGACAAGATGTTGCACAAGGTGTCTTTGGTGTCGATCGGTGCAGAGAACAAAGTGTCAGTGCAAAGTGGTGCAAGAATCCAAGAAAGGGAAAAGCATGCAAGCAAAGAGGACACAAATTTCAGCATGGATCAATGCTGGTTTCAGAATGGCAGGTTGGTATGGCGAGAAAAATTGGTCAGGAGTTGACACAAGTACATGGCTCATTCAGAAAAAATTCGCCATGAGGACAGTTGGCAAGGTGAATCTTATTTTAAGTTTCCTTTGAAGGTAGACCATTGTAGGAACAATATGATTTCTGCAAATTTCAGTTGTTGTTCTGCAAGTTTCAAAAAAATTCAGCATGACACAATCAAGGTTAGTAACAGCCGGTTAACAGATTCAAGGAAGAATTTATCTTTTTATGAGAATATCAATTTGATGAAATCAGGGGGATTTCAGTGGTTCAAGGTTGGAAGAGTGGAGAATCAGTCTCCTCATCTTCAATTTCTATAATTCAGAGAGCTTTTGTGGTCCAAAAGCTTCCCATTTGGGAGGTGTGATCAGGAGATCATGTCCAAGTGAAGAAATTGCTCAAAAATGGAAGTGTTCAGAAATGGTTGCAATTTGAACGACCGGAAAGGCCTCGTCACTACGATTCTAGCACCGTGAATAGTTCTCAAAACCGAGCTCGTATGTGAAAGTTATTGAGGTTTGAAGTCTCCAGTAAACTCCATTCAAAGACTGTTTGACTCAATTTGACTTTATGAAAAATTTTGAAAAAAAAATATATGTTTGGGAAATTTTTGTATTAAGTCTTGTTGGCCTATCAGTGGGCACCACGTGGCCTGCCCAGAGGCCGCCACGTGGCCCTAGGCCGGAACCAAAATACTATGGAAAAATTATGTTTGGAGGGTCAAGGGGTCGAACCCGTGACCTCTGGGTTATAGCACGCACGCCTTACCAAATGTGTTGCTAGTGGTTCTTACAGAGGTAGGTAAGCCATACCTATTTGAACTTTAAAATTGAAACTAGCGGAGAGGAAAAGGGCTAGCCCCGACTGCATCGGACCGTGTCACAAGAACCGGGTGCTAAACTCTAACCATGCGGAAAACAGTTCTGGGACTCATGTGACAACACAAATATCAAAGTTATGGTAACAGTTTCAAAACCGTTAGGGCCACAGTTAATCCGACAGTTTAAATGGAGGCAGTCACATGTGACCACATAAATGTGCCCGCCCAACATTTAATACCACCCCAAACAGTTCCGACATTTTTGGCGCGCTCCATCAAATTCGGCGGTAATTTCCAGATTAGTCGAGTTAACTGGAGTTCCTCCAGTTTTGGAGGAGGTTTTTTAGTGCCACTAGGCAGAAATTTGTTTTGGTCATAACTTTCTAAATTTTCAACCAAACAAGATGAAATTTTAGTCAATTTTGGGTTTCTTCAGCATTCTAGAGAGTTGGGAATAGGTTTTAGAGCGAAAAGAGGTGTTTTACAGCAGCTTTTGCTTCAGAGAAGAGGAAGGAGCCACTAGGGCCATCATGGAGGAGGCACTGTTTTGGGTTGTATTTCACTGTTTAAGGTGAAACAAAAGCCATTTTCAGCTATTTTCTATCTTCTGAAGTCAATTTTACAGTTATTTTTGTCTGTTTAGGAATATTTTTCTCTATGTAACCATTTCGAGAAAATTAATAGAGTAAGGACATGCCATTGGGGAGCCTTGGACTGGCAGATGTAGCCCAGGAGGGGTGAACTGCCTCAACAATTTGTTGTGTTATGTTATGGTGAATTTTACTTGCTGTGTATTTCTGTTTTGATATGTTAAATAGTAAATTTAAATAACAAACCCTCACACATAAAACTCAGAAATATTACCAAAACTACTTTGTTTAACCTACAAGACATGGAGAACACTTTGCACACTAAATTAAATGGAAATGGATACTTTGCATAGCATTACAAATAGTTCCATTTTCACATCACTCTGTTTAGCTAAGAGTTCATCAATTGGTATTAGAGCCAGTTCCTTTTGTATCAGTTTAACAACTGAAAGGAGATCATAGTTCCCCAAATGGCTAGCCTAGAAGGATGATCAACAAATAAAGCCCCATTTTTTACTGACACAAACTATACCTTTTGGAAAATAAGAATGAAAGCCTATCTGATGTCTCTTGGATTAGATGTCTAGATTGCAATAGAAGTAAAATATGCATGAAAGGATACTGACACAGAGAAAGAAGCCAAACAATATTTTATAGCTAATGCAAAAGCAATGAATGCACTCTTGAGCGGTCTATGTGAGTAAGAATTTATCAAAGTAATGCACAGTAAGACTACAAAAGATATATGGGATGCCTTAGAAAATATCCATGAGGGAGATAAAAAGGTGAAGATGGCCAAACTGCAAGCCTATAGAACTCAATTTGAAAATTTAAAAATGAATGAAGATGAAGATGTAGCCAGTTTCTTCTTAAAGGTTGTAGAAGTTGTGAATAACATGATAGCTCTAGGAGAAACCATTAAGGAATGTGTGATAGTGAAAAAGATATTGAGATCTTTACCATCCAGGTTTAACCCTAAGGTTTCTACCATAGAAGAAACAACAAACTGGGAAACCTTGAGCATGAACCAATTACTTGGAAACTTGACAGCTTATGAGATGAGACTTCCAAAGGGGAAGTCAAATGTGAGGGAGAAAACCTTTAAGGTAGACAAGTGCATAAAAGAGAAGGAAGATACACGCTCATGCTCAGATGAAGAAGAGGCCAAATTTGTCAGAAGATTGAATAGAGGCACGGGTAAGTACAAAGGTAAACTTCCATTTAAGTGCTTTAATTGTGGAAGAGTGGGGCACTATGCTTCAAAATTTCCCCATAAGAGAGCAGAGAGCCAGCCACAATAGACATAGAAAAACAAAATAAATAACTGGCAGAAAGGGAAGAGATTTAATAGAAAATAATTTTATGCTCAGCAAGATAGCAGTGCATCTGAAAGCTCAGATGAATCCTCAAATGAAGAAGGAACCTCTGAATTTGTGTTGATGGCCAAGGAAGAGCTTGAAGGATATCTTCTGGAAGATGAAAAAGAAGGTGAGGTAGATCTTGAGGGGGAGCTAATTAGTGCCCTGGAGGAAATAGACAGACTTAAACTCAAGTGCAGAAAACAGAAAGACATTCTCCTGAAATATGTAAAGGAAGAGCCAAGTTCGGAAAAACTCATTCAGTTGAAAGTAGAACTTGAAGAAGCTAAGAATGTGGAAGACATTCTGATAAAGAAAATAAAATATAAAAATCGAGATCAAGAGAATTGTAATAAGAAGTAGTATACCTGAGAAATAAATTAGAAAAGGCCCAAAGGGAATTATCTATGAATACTCCACGAATGAAAAGCTCTGAACAATTGGAAAAAATACTAAATGCTCAAATATTGCCTCTTATAAAGACCAGGATAGGCTATGAAGGAGAAAACAGTAAGTCCAAGATTGAAGATAACAATAATATCACTTTCGTGAAAGCTGTAATAAAAGAAAATGATAACTCTCAGAAATATGAGATTATTGTAGCTCGAAGACTGGTAGAAGAAAGGAGAAGGTTGTGTAAGCATCTTGGGGATGAGATTACCTCCATGGAAAACTCAGAGAAGGAAGACATAGAGAAAGATGATGAAGCAAACCAAAAGAGATCCAAAGAATTAGAAGCCAACAAGACCTTGATGGGTAATGAAGTAAACATAAATAAGCAGCAACCTCCAATGACAAAGAACGAAATGAATAAACAGTCAACTGAAAAAGGCTCATACACTCCTGAATATGAATTGAATAAATTTGGAAGTTATCAAAGGAGGTTATTTCCTCCTATGAGAAGTGTCTCTTGTTTTTCTTTCCATAAACCTGGACATATTGCGGCATACCTTAAGACAAAGAAAATCCAGTCCAACCAGCAAAAGATGCAGAAAATGAAAAGACTACCTCAAGCAAACAAATGGAGAGGACAACCTTTCACTAGGTACACTAATCATTTCCATGGCTACTGTTTTTCATGCAATGAATTTGGACATAAATATGTTGAATGTAAATTGTGTTAAAAAAGGGGAACAAAATATTATACATCAGCTCAAACGTAGCTTGGTAAAATAATATGTTATGTATGCGACAAGCTTGGTCACAAACAAAATACTGTAAGCTGCCATATACATTAAGGAACTCTAGACAGATGATGTAATCCAATCAAATCAAACAAAACTGTGAATCAAAAAGAAGTGCAGACATTATGAAGAACCCCAATAAAGTATGGAAGGAAAAGAGAAAGGGGGAGCCTATTACTTCAATAACATAATGAATCCATCATAGTTTCAGGGGAAGCTTTTCTAGGAAGCAACGCAAATATCCAGCCAGTAATAGATAAGAAGCAACATCCCAGGGGGAGAGCAGTTCATAAAAGGTCCCCATAAAAGTAGTCTAAGAAGAGCTCCTTGGAATAAGAATAGCTAAAAGTTCAGGAAGGGAAAGGACAATTCCTCTGACAAAGAACTATAGAGGAAGAAGGATACCTGAATCATTCAATAGCCAACAGGTTGATGGAAGGAGAGAAGGCAACAAGCAGCCATGGTGATAGAGGGAACATCAGCCATGAACATGTAAGCTAAGAAGACAACAACACACTAAGTGATGAATGGTTAAAATCTCAAAAATTATGTTTTGAGCTATAGAACTAGAAAGATCCATAGAGGATGATCACACTGTGCATCACACTACAAGTGTTAACAATGAAAAAAAATTAAGAAGGATGAGTAAGATAAATGTTTATCATCATTATGTCATTACATCATCCATCAATAGAAGGTCCCCTTGGAGGAAAGAAGTTAAATGAGTGATAAAACTATGAGTTGTATTCCCTTTTAGATTCCAAGTAAAGAAATTGAAGATGTCTTCCCGAAGATCATTGTGTTAGAATGGTTGAATTGTATATAGAGCAACAATGATTTTGGAGCAGTCCTAGAAAGGAATATGCAGTGACACTCTTTTAAAAACAAAATGACAGAATAAGAAAAAGGTTAATGATGCGAGAATCAGATTTTGTATATTGATGATTGATGTTGAGAACAATGGAGAGCTCAATGGTAGAAACTATGAACGTTGTCTTAACTATGGGTGTATGTGTGAGCTGAAGTGAAACTACTGCATGGATTATCAAATTAGTATCAATAGGTATTTGGAACAAGGAACCTGCCTATCAGCAGAATACCAAGTGTCATCAGTGGAGAAGTGGTATGGTACAGGTCCTCAGGATCAGAGTATTATGGCAGAAGTACATCAAGGTAGTATTCCCAGCGTTATCATCATTTTAGTATTTGTGGATTAAGCTTTGGTTGCTCTAATTATTGCAAAGTGTTTTCTGATTGTAAATACTGGAGAATGTCGAGCTGCATTATTAAAGCATGAAAAGGTCAATAAAAGTGGTAAAGGATCATTATCCTATTTACATTCAAAGTATTATATTGAGCATGATTGAAGAAGTATCTATTTCTAGATATAACTGCATGCCTTCCTTAAGTTAGTACAAATATATCTTCAAGGCCTCTTTCTTAAGATCATCCATAAAACTGTGTGAAGTCTGTTTGATGAGATTTCAATTAAAAAACTTGAAGATGTTTTGTTGAAGATCATTATGATATAGCAATTAAAGTATTTGAAGTATGAAGGACTAGTTGTGTTAATCTTACTATTTGAAGCTTAAGAGTCCTTTATTGTTTCATCTAAAGCATACTTCAGCAGAAAGGAATTGTTGGTATTTCACCATTGCAGAGAGGTTGATCATTAACATACATACCCCCCTTTTGTCATAAATAAAATTGTATAGTTGATAAGTGAGACTGACCAATGAATATAATGTATCTAGCCTCAAGGGTGTAAAGGTGAACCACAACTACAAAATATATATTGGCATCATCATATTTGAACAAATGTGTACTGCAGATGTGTATTACAGAAGAAGACATATTCCATCTACAACCTTTTTCAACATATATGTATCTCAGATGAAGATCATAATATAAGCTGAAGTATATTTGGAGCAGAATTTATATGTCATATGGAGCATTCTCAGTATTTTAGTATTATTCCAATGATGCATCTCTGATTATATAAGTTTGGTACAGTTTTTTCTATGAAGTGTCATTATCATCACTTTCAGCTTTATACAAGTGCAAGGGGTCTATGCTTTGGGATGGTATCAGCTTACTGTGTATATACATACAATTTAAATGATTCTCAAAGTGTTCTCCAAACAAATCTTGTACACTAGCCTGGAGCAGCAAAGTATAAAGTTAGAAGAAGAAGGCCTATACACAACTCAGAGAGAAGTAATGCAAGGATAGAAACTACACTGGGAAATGTGCAACCCTTTTCCATTGATGTCAAAGGGGGAGGAAAGTCAAGCAGAAGAAGAAAAGCTCTTCTGAAAAGCAAGAAGAGGAAGAAAGACACCTCTCATAATGAAAGGGGGAGGAAGTCTTGGAGGAAGTATTGGAGTGTTGGAGGAAGTGTTTCCATCAATGCCAAATGGGGAGATTGTTGGAAATATTGTCATTGATGGAAAAGGAGCACAAAGGAGCAACAAATGAACTATCATTAAGGCAAAGGAGCAGAGAAGCAGCAACAATAAGACAAAGAAGCAAATTAGGCAATAATGCAGTAAGAAAAAATAAAAGAGAGGCAAAGGAGTAGCACTAGACCATCAGCAAAGGCACCAAAGGAGCAAAGGCAGCAAAAAGGCAAAGGAAGCAAAGACAGCAAAAAGAAAAAGACACCAAAGGCAGCTAAAAAGAAAAGGCAACAAAGGAAGTTAAGATAGAAAAGGAGCAAAGGCAATAAAATAGCAAAGGAAGAATCATGAACGTGTTGGGCAAAGTCGTGAACATGCAGCAAGCGTGATAATCCCAAGTCTCAGTGAATAACAAATAGAAGAACAAAGGAGGATCATATATCTTGCAAAAATCCTCTATTGAATCGAATATTTCAAAGCACACAATAGAAGGCAATCATATTTGCAATAAACAACGCGGACCGAAGGACAATCGGATTTGAAAGCAGCAGTGAGGATCATAGATCCGGTGTAGATCAATGGTGACAATCACATCGCAACAATGAAGATATATCGCACATCGCAAGGTATAGTGTTTATGACTAAGACTTCGCAAGATAAGTTATTTAACTTGCGATGCGAAGTGGATCGGCAAGGAGGCAAGCATGGACCATCAGATCCAATGAAGACCAACAGCAGAGATCGAAAGCACAAATTGTAAAGCTTAGCATTTCAGTGTTAAGGTCATTGCAGGGTAAGTTATTTTGTGTGCGATGCGAAGTGGAGAAGGCACAGGTGTTGGCACAGTGCAATATTGCAGATCGCATGAAATAGAGGTTAACCACTAAGTTAAATTGTAAAGTGAGCGAAATGCGAAGTTGCGAGGAAAGTAAATCTTATAAAGTGTGAAGTGTGATCGCTTGTGATTGGTGGAAAGATTGTGGGACCCTCTAGTAAAGAAGTTCCGCTTCATGTTTGTGAAGAAGGGCGAGCCGGTGAGGACCGTTAGATCTGGGCGCAGATCAACGACGGATGGCATTGCACATGAGCGCACACCGCAGATTTTATGGTTTGTACTTAAGAGTTCACACGGTAAGCTGGATGCGATGCGATGCGATCGCACATCACAGAAAATAGAAGATACGTTTATTGCAAAATGTTAAAACTTGCGGGCAAGTGAAATGCAATGCACTGTGATTGGTTTCCATGTTGTGGGACCCTACAACCCAATTTAAGCATATATGCAGAGCATTTTCTTTGTTAAATCACATCAGAGGAGGAAAAGGAGAGTACAACGTAAAATGTATGTAACGCGAAGTGCGAAGTATGATTTTTGAAGCGAGCGCGATGTGGTTCAAAGGTAAATACTATATATTTCACGTCCAAGGGTTAAGGTGTTTTGTGTTGGTTTTATGAAGAAAACCATGGAAGTGGAGGTCGATTTGGGTCACAAATGAAAGGCCTGAACGCATGAAAAGGACTCGGAGCTTGTGTAGAACAGTGTTACGGTAGTGAGTTAAACGAAAAGTTGAACGCAAGAGAATGGACTTGGGTGTAAAAATAAAATTCTAAACGGGAGTAGACTCGGGTAAGACCCGACTCTAAGTGCAGATCAATGTCATTTAGATACGATTGCGGAAGTTTATAACAAAGACTGAACGTGGGCATAAGGTGACTCGGGTAAGTAACCCGACACAGAGCAAAGGAGAAGAGAAGAGCATAGAACATTGCAGGTAAGATATGCAATAGGCAGAGGCGGTGTAAAACATAAAGGCATGGGTTAAGTCAAGCTAAGAGAGTAATCTTGCAGCACAGTTGGAAATATAACTGCAGAAACATAAAAGACAAAGGGACAACAAGAAGAAAAGGACAAACACACAACAAAACTAAGAAGTTGAAAGGGATGAGTGAAATATTTGATTGTAACTGTAACTGTATAAATTATTTTATATTGTTTGTGATGCAAAGGCAAGTCTCCAAGGCAAAGAAAAACTCCAATTTAATATTGAAACGAGTGTATATATTGTTGTACCATCCTGAATATGCTGAGTGAGGAAATCAGTGGGTGGAAGGCAAGAGTCATGACTGTTCACTTCATATTCCCATATAGAATGCAAACAGCCATGAAGTGATATCTCTAAATGATGTTATTGTAATATGCATAGTGAGGTTAGAGAGTGGAAGAATGAGAGAGAGCAGATAGAGATGTTGTGCAAATCAAGAGCTGATATGAAGCAGATTTGAAGGCTGGAAGGGTAGCATTGAAGGAGTATAACAGAGTTGATATCCAGGTAAATCAAAATTTTAGTTTCATGTTGAGTGAGAGGATTGTAGTCTCCTTTCAAGTAGTAGCTTTATAAATTTCCAATTGTAGCTAGTTGAGGTAGGAGACTCCTGTGGGTTGTAGCCTGTAGAAAAATACATGAGAGTTGGTGCTTCTGTTTCAAATTGTAGCTTGATAGATGTCCAGTTGGAGTTGGTTGAGGTAGGAACCTCCTGTGGGTTGTAGCCTGCAAAAAAATAGTTGGGATTTGAAGCTTCTTTGCAAGTTGTAGCTTGCAAAATTTGAGGTAGTAGCCTCCTATAGGTTGGAGCCTACAGAAAATCAGTGGTGAGAGGGAGTTGGAGCTTGCCTTTGCATCAAAAAAATAATAAGATGTGGTTTTCTCCCTTATGGGCTTCCACTTATATCTGTTGTCTATGTGCTTGATGATTATGTGTTGATTTGATGTTTGAATCTACTTAATTACTTGCTCTACAAACATTAAGTTTGTTGATTCAATATGTATTAAGATGCTTATGAACTGAAGGTGTAATTTAGTTGAATGAAAAGAGTTTTAAATATCCATGAATGTACTAATCTGATTCACCCCCCACCCCTCTCATTTTAGCTAAGATTTCATCATCATACCTCTCATAAACCCCATTTTCACTCAAACCCTAGTTTTCACTACGTTTTTGCAGAGAAAATAGGTAAAATCTGTGTTTTGAGCATTTTGTCATCTTCCTCATACCCATTTCCAAAATTTTTACTTGCATTGTGTTCCTAACACACTACCCTATCTCCCCTAATTTTTTTCAGATTTTTTCCATACTCCTATCCCCTCCATTTCCCTCCCTAAACTTGTTGCCCCATTTTCTCCAGTTTTCCTAGCTTTCACCCCTCCTTTCCTTCATATCAAGCTAGGGTTTATTTTGCTAAAAAAAATCATGGAAGGTGAGAAGAGAAAGAATAATAATGGAGGTGATCATTCCAGGTTTGAGCCAACTCAGACCCATGGTATCATTTTCAGAGTTTTGTGATCAAGCTAGGATTTATATTGCACACAGGCACAATGCTACTTAGATTTACTTTCTGAAGTAATGAAGATGAATTTGAAAAAAGTAAAAGAGTTTTTGTCAATCATAGACCAAAGAACAAAAACCTCCTTCATTTTATGCACATATGTTATTATTTGACAGAAATTACAAAAGACAGTTGCTCTAGGTCATTTTCTGCACTTTTGAACAGGTTGTCTTCAAGTCCATTTTTCAAGGGTTTGGAGCAGGTGTTTGCAGTGCTTGATGACTCTATTGTGTATCAGACATCCTAATTTTTCCAACCATACAACTTGCATCAAAAAAATCCTCTTGTAAGACCTCCAAACTCCCTGTCAAATTGGCGCGACGTTTCTACTAAGAGTGCGTTACGCTTCTGCAAAGTTTTAGTGATCAACTTCAAACTTCGATTATGAGAAAATGGGAAAGTGTTTTGGAAAACTAGAGGAGATTTTGTTCATAACATACCAAAGAAAAAAAACCTCTCTCATATTTGCAAAAAATGTTATGGTTAGAGAGATATTGATCCATATTTAAGCCCTATTTTTGCAGATTATGTTTTGGAAAATCTGGAAAATTGACCTTTGCAGAAGCGTCGCATAGCGGCACGACGATTTTCCTCAAAGCCTCCAAATGAGGAAATTTTTACATGGATGGATATATCTTTCCTTCTAATTTATAGATATGGTCTCAAGTTGGCATGGCACCCTTTCGTTTTAGAGAAAATGTCAAAAAATAGCCTTTTTCATGCTTCTGCCACTAATGTTTCCTGTGCGCAGCGCTTCTGGAGTAAGGATGGTAAAATGAATTATTGAAGGCCTTATAGGAAGTATTTTCTCAGTTTCAAGGTTGGGATGGATAGAGGACATAGAGGGATACCTAGCCCAATCTTCATATTTGAAGTATGATGCCTTAAGGTCGGCAAAATTCACCCTCAAAGTGGCATGACGTTTCTTCTGGGAGGCACGACACTTCTATCTTGGATTCTTTCTGGACAAGTGTCAAGCCAGAATGGTCCAAATTTAGAGGTTGCAGTTGTCCTATGAGGTGTATTTTGGATAAGAGAGTTTTTTTTTTCCTCTCATTGTTGAGGAATCATGTTATTAATCAAGGAGACAAACACTCCTAGTTATTAGCTAAATTTGGGGAGACTGTTTCTAACTTCCCTAGAAACTAGGAAATGACTCATAGGGTGCATTTATGAAGTGTCTTGGATCAGATTTCGACCCAATGAGGTGGAATATTCTCTATTTTCTATATGTACTCCAAAATCAAGTCTTTTTAGAGGTTGGATAGTTGTTATTTGCAATTTGGAGCTATTGTACAAACCCTTTTTCAGTGAAATCAAAGAAATGTTGCAGCTATAATATTGGGACTCCAATGGTATTCTTTGGAGCATTGTATCTTCTCTGTTACCTCATCAAGTTGAATGTTATGTTATCTTGCCATCACATGTATGCTATTGTATGTTAATCTTACGAGTCTATGAACATAAATGTTGCTTTCCATGCTCTGTTTTATAATATTTTCAGGAATGTCTCTATTCTTCTGATGAATGAATTCATTTAACATGCTCATTCTGAATTTCTCTCCTTTCAAACCCTATACACAATGAAAAATTAAGTATGTTCCTAAGTTTACCTACCTGGCCTCATCCTTGTCTCTGCAACTTAACCTTTGAAATCAGACCTAAAACCTAGACCTAGTTTCTTGATTATCATTCCTATCCAACAAAAAATCAAAACAAACAAAACCCTAATTTATTGAGCATCATAAATAGTCTAATATAATTATATTTCTTGTCATCTCATTGGTTGTAAAAGTGACATTGAGAGAACCCTCTCTGTTTTTGGTAGGGCTAGCTACCAGACCTAAAGATTGGTTTGAGGTTACCTCCTTCAGTACCATTCTCAGCCTTGGGAAATGGGGGGAGTGATAACAGTTCAAACAATGAAAATTCCAAGTGATGATTTAGTAGCCAACTCAACAACAACAATATCTGAAGTAAAAAAATAAATTTCCACACACATGATAAGGGAAATTCCAACCAAAAGAAATCCTTATCGACATCCAAATGATAAGAGTAGACAACCAAATCAGTCTAGATATTTTAACAATTCAAAGAAGGAACAATAAATTTATGTTCTAAGGAATACTGAAGTTTGCATAATCAACTCTTATGATAAAAATTCATTATAAAATTCAATTGATTGAAAGATTCCACAAAAGGTTAATCTAGGATGGTCTGATACTTTCTCAGTCAGACAATTTTGTTTATCACTCAGAGCATCATATCGTCTTGTATCAACGAAGATGACAATATGAGATGAGAAGACGTTTGAAACATAAAAATAGATCAAGCCTTTTCATCAATAAACTTTGAGGAAAAAGCTTTTTGAAGAGGAAGACAATGTTATATATATATATATATATATATATATATATATATATATATATATATATATATAATACAATAATGTAAAACAATAATAGTAATAAATAACGATTAATTATTAACTAGTTAATGGAAACGTGTGTCCCTAAGGACATAACCATTAGTGAAGAGGTACCTACCTAAGCTATATAAGAAGACCCTCACCCTCATTGTAAACATATCTCGTATCTCACATCAATTCAATATACATTACTTGTCCTAATATGGATGTTTACATCGTCCAAGTGTTTTGAATATTATTCCGTTGTGTATACAAACTTTGTTCGTTACATGGTCCTTGTTACCGCTCAAACTAGCAGGGGTCATAGAAGGGGATCTTGAAGGGGCAACTGCTAGGTCAAGGGAAACGATGGATATATATCCCACTGTCACCTCAACTAAACCTCCCTGCTCTTTATGTACTTTCACCAATTGTAAGAGATTGGGTATGAAGAGAACCACCTATATGAATGGGTCAATGAAAGGGGAGAGGGTGATTCCTAAAGGCCTACTCACAAGAGAGACTCAAATTGTGGTTTTATTGCTTGAAAAGAAAGGTGTAGGGCTCTATCATAAGGGCCAAAGGGATTTTCAAGGGCTAGGGTTTTGCAAATGAGACTTGTAATGGAGGTTCCTAGTCCAAGAAATCCTTGTGGAAACTTGGATTCCAAGTGACCTTTGTAAAATTATATTCAAGAGGTTGTGGGACTACACACGACCAAGTGGACCCGAGGTTAGGTCAAGGGAATGGGATTGAGCAACTAATGATGTACTTTAACTAATCAGGGAGGGTAAGGGGATCAAGGAACAAATTTTTAATGAAAGACAATGCAATGATACCAATGAGATTTTTAGCCTAAGGGAACAAAGGGCAAGATTCAATCTTGAGGCTAGGGCTTGAGATATCTCAAAATCCCACTGTCAGAATTTCTTCAAAATTGGAGAGCACCTAGGAGACACACCAACACAGTAGGGGCCAAAGGATCAAATTTTTTTGATGGGTGGTTTGCAAGAATTGATGCTTTAGGGGACCCAATGAGGATAGACCTAGAAAATAAGGAAGATGAAAGAGAAAGATGAAATTTAAAGTGATCACCAGAGGAGGACTAGTGCTTTGTCATTTGGGAGAGATGGATTCATGGAAGATTTAGGGTTCATATTGATTTCCACTTGTCAAGGAGGCCTAAAAGACAACTTCGCTAGGCACATTCATTCATTCAGACATGGACCATAAATGATACAATACTATTTAGAGATTCAATTTCCACAATTGCGTTCCAAGAAAAGCAACAAATTAACCCTAGAATAGCGAAAATCACAATATCATGAATGCAACAAAATAAATAACAAGAATAACATCGAAATAGTACTTACATGTAAGAAGAATATACCAAATCACCAAGATATGCTAATCATAGAAGCTCCAAGACAAAGAACATCGAAATTCATCCATTCGTCTAAAAATATCATCATCAAAAGATAACGAAAATATCATAAGTAGATATGATCCAATCCAAGTGATGATGAGAGAATGAATCAAATCATCATCTATTTATACAATGCCTAATGAATTCGATTTAGCTCATCTTGGCCTAATGTAGTCCCTAAAATAAAATAATGTACATGATAACAATTTTTTGGTGACACGCACACCAAGATAGCTCAATAATAGAAGAGTAAAGTCTCTCAAGAGGGTCGAATGATCAATAACATGTGTCGTTCGGCCTTAGAGGAGGCCTAATGAAGTTCATAAGTGCCATATTGTGAAATAAGACTCCCAAATGTAGTGGAAAAGGGGTTGGTCCCTTGTTCTCCAAACAATAACTTGTGGTGCTCCCAAATGGACCTGAGGGCACACAAGTGCCTTCATGGGTATCCAAACAAATTGAAGATGCATGTAGACCATATGAAAGAGCTAGGATGATGGTAAAAGTGATGCCACATCATCATATGGATCCTACATCATCTTCCAAGCGTATTGTGCAACTGTGGAGCCGACTGGTCATGGTGAACCAAGTGCATCTTCCTCCTCCAGTCAGTGAACTACAAGCAATATCTGAATGGCTCTAGGGATCCACGGGATGTTGTATATTTCTATGGAGGCCCATGGATCTCTACACACACCCTACATGTGCCAATGTATCCCTATGTGGTTAGGACCCCATATAGGGAGACCAAACCCAAGATGGAGACCATATGTTATCCCGCATAAGATCCAATGTGCCCCCTTCTCTTCTAGTACACCAAGTCATTAGAGAAATCAAGTAAAGGAATTTAAAAACAATGGAAATTGGGCACTTCATAATGGTATGTCCTTCCATAGTGGGCTTTGGCATGCGCTAATGTCTTCAAGCTCCAAAGGGGTTTAACCAAGCACCTTATTAGGTGGTTTCTACTTCTAAAGGGGATGTGATCCAGACTTATGTAGAAACACAAAAAAATATAGATATAAACATAAACACAGAGATGCACCAGAAATAAATATTTATTTCATTACTACCAAAGAATTGAAAGATGTTTACAAGAAGAATGGAAATAAACCAACACAGACGATGGTAGCTTATCTCTGAGAAGAGATGTGGCAGCTACATGCCTCTGAATTGTATTACAATGAGGCTCGATGGTCTTTTTATCATTGAGAAATAATGGGAAACCCTAAACATCCAAAAACCTAACCATGGGAGATGAAGCACCAAAATCTTGTGGGTCCCATTGCGATTATTTGGAACGTCAACTTCCCAGGGTCGTAACTTTGGCATATGATATTCGTTTGACTATGATAATTCCCTGTTTCGAATATCTCCAAGAGGAGACTGAAAACAAATCAATAAATTGGTTTGACACTTTTCTAGTCTTTATGTTTTTCCAAAAAAACGTCTTTTAGGCCCTCAAAACGGCTCCGGAAGATTAGGACCCAAAAAACTACTAAAAATAGTAAGTTGTACTACAATCAAGGAAACTTAAAAGAACAATTAAGAAAACTGAAAAGAAATGTTGGGGGTCCAAGTGGAATAGGAAGGTGGCCACCAATATCCACCTAGATCAATTCTACCCCCTTAGGAAGCAATTGTCTCCATTGTGTTGAGTGCCTCCATGAGATGGGGAAGCTTCTGTTGAACTTGGTCCTTGGTGGACCACTTGCCTTGGTGAAGGATTTGGCCTACTTTGACAACTTGATATTGATATGTGTGTACATGATCCTGTCATTTGTGGTCTTCTCGATGCAGCTTGCATTGAGCTCTATTGGTGTCAGCTTCTTAACAACGTTGGATGTGTCCAACAATCTGGGAAAGTATGGTCGCAGTTGGTCCACAGTGAATACTGGGTGCAGGCCAAGGAATGGTGGAATGTTGAGCTCGAAGGAATTCTCCCCTACAACCTTGGTTATTGTGTAAGACCCATATCGGAGCAGGCAAATCTTGCAGTGGGGCCCAGCAAGGCACTCCTTCTGCAAATGTAACCAAAATTTGTCGCCCACCTAGAACTTGTGTGACACTCGATGTTGATCATGACACTGCTTGTACTTAGCATTGGCTTTGTCCAGTATGTCATGGACTTGCTAGTGGATGTGCTGAATGCGCTCAATGAAGTTGTTAGCCTGGTCAGCTTTGGACTGGACATGAGTTGAATCTACCTGAGTAGCTGCAAATGGTATGGCCACATCAATGGGACATAGTGGTTGGAATCCCAACCCCATCTGAAAGGGATTGTGGTCAATTGAGCTATGGAGAACTCGGTTATAGATGTGTTGGACATAGGGGAGGCTATCATCCCATGTGTGTGGATGCTTCGAGTTGTACATAGGAAAAATGTGCACAATCATCATATTGACAACCTCTGTTTGGCCATCAATTTGGGGGTGGGAGGTCGTGGAATTAGTGAGCTTGGTATCCAGCATTGACCAGAGGCTTAAACAAAATGTACTCAGAAACTTATTGTTTTGACCTAAAATAATGGACTGTGGAATTCCAAAATGTACCCACACTCATTCAAAGAAGAGCTTAGCAGTGGCTTCTGTTGTGATACTATTCTTGCAGGCTGCTATTGAGCAGTGGAAAAGGTATGAATTTTCCATGTATTTCTTTATCTTTTTCCTTTAATCATAACTCCTTTATATTCTAGAATGGTAATATATTGAAGAATTATAATAGAATTAAGGAGTTTAGTGATTGTTGAAAATTGATTAAAGATTGTCTTTTCTTATATGCAGAAAATAGATGAAGTGGGAAGCCACCATTCGGGGGAAAAAGAAAAAGCAAAAATAATTGTTGTCCCTTCAACAAAAGACCATATCCAGACAAGAAGGTCGAGATCAAAGTGCACAGTCAAAGCAAGGAAAGGAATAGCGCGGCATCAGCGCAAGAAGACAAAACAATAACTGAAGATAGAAGATAGAGTGAATCCCTCAGGATCTCTCGATCCCGAGGGATCGATGCTCAAAGCTTATTTGTATTTCTCGTTTCGTCCGCTGGTTGTTATAAAAAGACAGCGCTTGTAGAAATCAAACATGTATGATGTATTATGATTCTTCAGATTTCCTGTTGTATTTTCACGATTGCTCATCGACTCTCGTTGGTTAAAACAGAGTGCGATTGCTTGTAAACTCTGTTACATATGATTAATATATAATCTGGTTGTCGTTCCATTATTTGATACTGGAGTAGTTCGGCGATGCTTCACTAGCGGCTAAGGGCTCGACCCTGGTGGATCCACTTGCTATCTGTACCATTACTTTCCAATTCTAGTTGTGTGATGGTTTGCTTTAGTTCTCATTTCCTTTAGTCGCATTGCCTCATAGTTTCCATGTTTTATAGCTTACTGTTCAATGTTTTATGAAATCGGTTTGTTGCATTAGTTGTGAGTGAATTGCATCGCTATTCCTTTCCAACATAACAAGATTATTTATTCCTCTGTAACTTGTATTGTTATGCTTCTCATATAGAAAGCTTCGTTGTTCAGAATTTGTTATTCATTTCCATTAAATAGCTTTGTTGTTCATTTCTGATAGCTAGCTTTACTATTTATTCCTTTCCTGTAAGTATTTGGTTTGCTTTAGAATGTTATTACAGAGAGCGTGTTTATTCTATTTCCATTAGTAGCATTATTGATTCACCTCAGTTATCATTTCCAATTAGTTGTTTATTGTAGAGTGTAAGATCATCAACTGTAAAGGACATTGGCTATTACTGTCTAAGTTCTTAGATTGAGGATCTTGTTTATGCTTGATTTCATTTACATCAGTTGACAAAGGAAAGAGTTATTACTACTTCATCCTTGACTGATGATTGCCGAGTGAGTGATTGGATTTTAGAGCTTTAAGTTTCATGTCATTGCAATTAGATTTCATTTTCAAGCATCCGTTTAATCTTGTATTTGAAACACTGTACTACAAATTGGAGAGCATTACTCTTAGATTAAATTGTTGCCTCAGACTGAGTACACTCTTAAGATAAAAAGTCGTACCTTGATTGATAATTAATGTAGGATAAATAAGAGTTAAAAAGACACCTTTTATACCTCAACATTTTGGCGCCATTGCCGGGGAGAGTGTAGCTATTTAGAAAGAGTGATGTATATTTGATTTTCCCTGCTAAGGAAGTACTGGGTATTAAAAACAGAAGGTAAGAACCTGCATAACGAACGAGGAACATGCTTGTTCACTTGCCCGCTTCATAGCAGAACTGCGTAGAAGTTTAAGGTAGGAATGAATGCTTGTTTTTTTTGAATGACTAGAAAATCTAATCAAAACAAAATTCCTCCCAGACCTGAAAAACCTAAGGGACCGGTGACCCTTGGGCGAACAACCTTTATCGACAATATCATTAATAAAGTTGAATCTCAGCCATCAGTAGGCCCTAGAAAAATTGCTTCTAGACAACCTACTAGCTCCCTTCAGGCCACAGAATCACCATCTGTAGCTTTTGCTGAGGTGCATAGCCAAACAGAAGAGACTGCACAAGATTCTCAAGAAATTGAGAATTCTCGCCCAATTTATTTATAAGAAGGGAACTCTAGTAATCTCCACGAAGGAGGAGGAGAAACAGGGGAAATAGAAGAACCAAGATCCCCTCTTGAAGTAATCCAAACACTAAGCAACCCAGATAAAGGAAGTGCCGTCAAAATCATCCAAAACAAAGCTGAAGAACCTGAAGAACTAAAATCCCCTCGGATAATAGTTCAGCAAGGGACACTAATTATCCCAGACCAAGGAAGTTTTGTTAAGGTCATCCCTACTCCTTCTAGTCAGCCTAGGAATAATTCCCTAGAAATCCCAGAAGGATATTGGCACATATTTGATCAAATGGCCCAGAACCAACAACCACCCCAAACTTCCACACTGCAATATCCCATTGTGGACACTGCAGTTAATGCACCTATGAAGGCCATTCCTCTCCAGCATATTCCTACATTCCATGGCTTAACATCGAAAGATCCAGATACATTTCTGTTTGAATTCGATGTATTATGCAGGGGGTATGACTATACCACCGATCCCCAAAATATAAAACTATTCCCCTCCACATTAAAAGGAGCAGCTCTACGATGGTTTATGGGGTTAGGTGGAGGTGTTATAAATGACTGGGATCAGATGAAAGTTGCTTTTCTAAATAAATATTAGGATTATTGTAGGTCCAGGGAATTAAAGGATGAAATATTTCAGATGACAGCAAAACCTAATGAAACATTGGAGGAATATGTAGAACGCTTTCAATACAACCTCCAGAGATCACCTTATGCATCTTTACCCTTACCTGATAATGTGTTAAAAACTACATTAATTAAAGGGATGAAGGAACAATGGGTTGAAACATTAAACATCATGGGCAAAGGTGACATATATCAGGAAAATTTTACCGACATTATTGATTTATGTATTAGGAGTTCGAGAGGCAGCACAAGACTAAAACCAGCAGAACGTGACATGATCACAAGGGATAGAAAGACCTCCGGTGGAGGTATAACCCACACATAAATTGGCAATCTACTAGAAGATTTCAAAACTGATATTCTAGGGACTGTGACAATGCAGCTCGATATCATGCAAGCTAAACAAAAGCAAGCAGAAGCAGAACAAAATTTGGCAATATTCTGCCCTAGATGCAGAAAGAAACATAGCCATAGAGAGTGCCCGCTGGATACAGTCCAAGTCTGTACCATCTGCACGAAAGATCACTCCACAGAAAGTTGCTCCTCACTCTCGGGATTGAAAGCAGTCTACAAAGAAGCAGAAGAAGAAACAGAAATGGTATACCTACTCAATCGGCACTCTCAATAGCAGCCACGACAAACATGTATTCCCATTGATCCATCCTCTTCTTTTCAGTGTCCTTAGTATAATGGAATGTGGCAAAATCAGCCACCCTTTCCCAGTTGGTCATAGCAGCCATTTCCTACACCGTCATGGAAAAATCAAACAAATCAAACCAATTGGCCAAACTTTCCTTATTGTCCACCATTTTGGCAAAATAATACATATTCAACACAATGGTCCCCCTCCACCTCGCAGAGTCAGACCTGGCAGTCGAACTGGCAAAGATCTATGAATCAACTAGCTGGAACGATTCCTCTCCCTCCACCTACACTACCAACACCATATACATTGCAACAAAATCCCCGGACCAACTTAAGACCGCAACTCCCAGCCCAACCCAACCCGAACCCTAATAATAGGTCGATTCAATCTGTTCAAATAATCGAAGCACCAGAACTAGAAACCGAGTTAAGGGAGTGCAACGACCTTCAACTAAGGTTTGGGCGCATAATAGAATCAGAGGGAGACAAAAATGTTCAACCTGAAAATCCGTTACCTTCATAAAAAACATTGCAAAAGGATAATGTGGTTAGACAACAAACTCATGAGCAAGAAGCCATTTCTTCTCCACCATTCCCAGAACGACTAATCATACCTCGTCCAATAGAACATCCTGATTTTGATCTTCTGGGAGAACTGAAAAATTTGTGTATAAAAATCCCACTCCTCCAAGCTATCCAAGATATTCCCATTTATGCAAAGACCATCAAATAACTATGTATAAGAAATCCAAAGAGGATAACAACAACTAACCCAACCATCCAAGTAGTCGGTACTCTATCTGACTTACTATCAGGAAGAGAAGCACCTGTAAAGTATGAAGACCCAGGAAATCCTATAGTTACGGTGCAAATCAATGGACAATTATTTCCAAATGCCTTAGTTGATTTGGGAGCTGCAATCTAACAACCACCACTTGTCAAAAACTTGGCATTACATCATTAGATCCAACAACTACCTTATTGGAATTGGCTGACCGATCGGTAGTCAAGCCAGAAGGTACACTATATGATGTAATGATATATGTAGACTCCTGGGAATACCCTGCCGACTTCCTGATTATTAACCCCAAAAACTGGCTAGATGGACACCCTTTAATCTTAGGTAGACCTTGGCTGGCAACTGTTGATGCTTACATTGGCTGGCGACAAGGAAGCATGACTATAACTAGAGGAAGTTATGTCAAGAATTTAGCCTTATACCCTCCAGCCCAGTCAAGCCTAACGATAATAAAAACAAAGAAACACCCTGTATCATACCTCATAGAAAACATTAGATCACAATTAACCATAGAAGATGCCCTCGACTTTAAAGACCAAAAAGAGGATGACATCATTAACAGTTTCATTAACCAACCAAAAACCAGATCCCATTTGCAATGTCACATAATCAAGACAACATTTGATAATGAAGAAGAAGAAGATCCCCTGAAAGACATTCAAGATCAATCAATACCTACCACTTCTGTTTACAATAGCAAAACTATAGAAATTGAGCCAGGAAAAACTCTGAACATTAACAAAAATCTGACTGTTGAACAAGAAGAGAAGATGGTCCAACTACTGAAAAAATATAAGGGAGCTTTTGCATGGGATTACCCAGACATGAAATGAATTGATCCCCAGTTATGTACACATCACATTTATACAAAAAAAGATGCTAGACCCATTCACCAATCCCAACGAAGATTAAACTCTCATCTTAAGGATATTGTGAAAGTTGAATTACAAAAACTTTTGGATGCAAACTTTATTTATCCAATATTTGATAGCAAGTGGGTCTCTCCACTAGTAGTGGTGCCAAAGAAGAATGGAAAGTGGAGGATATGTGTAGACTACAGAGAACTAAACAAAGCAACCCGGAAAGACCACTTTCCCCTTCCTTTCATTGATCAGGTATTAGATACATTAGCAGGAAAGAAATTCTTTTCTTTCTTAGATGGCTTCAGTGGATACAATCAGATTCAGATTGCCCCTGAAGACCAAGATAAGACTACTTTTACTTGTCCTTGGGAAACATTTTCTTACAGAGTTTTACCCTTTAGTCTATGTAATGCCTCTGCCACATTTTAGAGGGCCATTCTCAGCATATTTTCAAATTTAATAAATGAAGGGCTCGAAGTATATATGGATGATTTCACACCTTATGGAGATGATTTTGAGCCAGCATTAGAAACATTGGAAAAAGTGTTGCAAATGTGTATTGCCACTAAGCTCTGCTTAAGCCATGAGAAGTGTCACGTGATGATGACCGAGGGACTCATCTTAGGTCATTATATTTTAGCAGCTGGAACACAGGTAGATCTTGCTAAAATTCAGATAATTTTGTTAATACCTACTCCTACCACACAAACATAGGTACGTAGCTTTTTAGGATTTTCTGGTTATTATAGAGGATTCATAGAGCGTTATTCTCAAATAGCTGCACCTCTATACCCACTAACAGGGAATGTTGATTTTATTTGGATAGATAAATGTGACCATGCTTTTGAGGATCTAAAAAAGCTTCTATCAATAGCCCCCGTGCTAAGGGGCCCAAATTGGGATTTTCCATTCCAAATTTCATTTTATGCCTCAGACACAGCTATTGGAGTAGTCCTTGGGTAGGAAGAAGATAAAAAACCATATGCAATTTATTATATTAGCAAGAATCTATCTCCTGCCGAATTAAACTATATTGTGACTGAGAAAGAATTTTTAGCTGTAATACATGCTGTAAATAAATTTAGACATTATATAACTGGGTATCCTGTAGTTTTGTATACAGATCACTCTGCCATAAAAATTTTAGCAAATAAACCCGTTACAAATGGTAGAGTAACAAGATGGTTGATTCTATTGCAGGAATTTGACATCACAATAAAGGACTGACCTGGAAAAGAGAATCCCGCAGCTGATTTTCTCTCACAAATGCCAAAACCAACGGACGCAGCAGTAGTCGAAGATCAGTTTCCAGATCAACATTTGTTTGTTGTTACTGCCAGAACCCCATGGTATGCTGATGTTGCAAATTATTTAGCAGTAGGTAAATTACCTAAACATCTAACACCCAATGAACGAAAACAGATAGTACAACGCAGTACCCAATTCTCTTGGATTGGGGGCTACCTATTTCATACAGGAACAGATATGCACATCAGGAGATGCGTCCGAGAAGATGAAATATTTGACATCCTGAAAGCATGCCACGACAGGTCATGTGGCGCAAGGTTTTACGAATAGGCTATTACTGGCCTATAATTTTTAAAGATGCTAAAAAGTTTGTACAACCCTATGATAGTTTCCAAAGGGCGGGACGCCTTGGACAATCCGATGAAATGCATTTGAATCCACAATTAGTAATCGAGCCATTTGAGCTCTGGGAGCTCGATTTTGTTGGTCCTATTAACCCACCATCAAATCAGAAAACATACATACTAGTTGCAACAGAGTATGTTACTAAATGGGTTGAAGCAGAGGCACTTCCAAGAGCTACAGAGGACTTTGTAATACAGTTCATTTTCCAAATATTTGTGCGATATGACCTCCCAAGGGACATAATTACAGATGGAGGACCACAATTTTTAGATAATAAAATCACTGCAACATTAAAAAATTACCACATTTAGCACAAAATTACAACCCCATACCACCCACAGGCAAATGGCCAAGTAGAGAGCATGAATAAGGTGATAGAAACAATACTTACAAAAACAGTTGCATCACACAGACATGACTGGGCTTTAAGATTGCCGAAAGCCTTGTGGGCATACCGAATAACATGGAGAAATACCACTGGGTATTCACCATATCAATTAATATTTGGAAAAGAACCCATCTTTCAAATAGAATTTGAAATTCAAACATTAAGAACAACCCAGGAGGTGGGTTTGAATTTAAATGAGGCCCAGGTCAGCAGATTACAACAAATCAATGAGTTAGATGAAATTAGGCTCTCTTCCCTCCAGCACACTGCATTAATTCAACAACAAAGAGCAAAATGGCATGATGCCCTCATTAAAAAGAAAAGCTTCCACGAAGGAGATTGGGCACTCCTATATGACTCCAGGTTTCAAGATTTCCTCGAAAAACTCCAGACACGATGGCTTGGACCTTATGAGATACAGAAAGTGCATGACAATGGCACCATTACGTTAACTACCATTGATGGATCTGGACATTCTTTCAAAACAAACGGTCATCGAGTATGACTTTACCACAAACTGCTTAATCGAGAATCCTTTTACCAACAATTACGAGGATATTCTACTATGCAGATTCTTGCTGAGGAAGATAACTCCTCCTCAACATTCATTCACTGAACAATTCCCTTATTTCTGAAATTTGTACATAATATTTTCTTTTAATTTTGCTTGTATGAACTGTTTTTGTACAGATTTTATTTTTCGTGTTGTTCTTCTTAAGGAATAGCTGTTGTTCCTCTTAAGGAACAGTAGTCGTTCCTCTTAACAAAGAATAACAATCTTGTGTGCCTTTATTTTTTGTGTTGTTCCTCTTAAGGAACAGTTGTTGTTCCTCTTAAGGAACAACACGTCTGCGTGTTCATCTTTTTGTTGTTCCTTTTAAAAGGAACAACATTTCTACTGATTGTTTTTGTTGTTCCTTTTAAAAGGAACAACACTTCCGCCAATTGTTTTTGTTGTTCCTTTTAAAGGGAACAACATTTCTACTGATTGTTTTTGATGTTCCTTTTAAAAGGAACAACATTTTTTCCGATTGTCTTTGTTGTTCTCTTTAAAAGGAACAACCCCTTCGCCATTATTTTTCACTTTCCATTGTTCCTTCTAAGGAACAACAGTTTCGATTTGAAGTGTTTTTTTAAGTTGTTCCGCCAAAGGATCAGCATTTCTTCTTTGTTTTATCTGTTGTTCCACTTAAGGAACAACTGCTGTTCCTCTTAAAGGAACAACAACTTGTGTGTTTTTATCTTTTTTCTGTTCCTCTTAAAGGAATCGCAGTTTTGCGTGTAGATGTTCTTTTTGTTGTTTTTCTTGAGGAACAACAACTGTTCCGTCTAAGGAACAACACTTTTTGAGTGCATTTTTCTTTTTTTAGAACAACATTTTGATAATTTTTGTGAATTCTTCATGATCTTTTTAAGGCAAATATATAAATTTATGCAAGGACACAAAAATTAGAGGTTACTGGAATCAACATATCAAGGAGAAATTGTAATCTTTAAAGAAATTGTTGCGTATTGAAAAGAAAAAAAGGAAAGGACACAATTATTTATATCACTTTTCTATCTTTATTTTCACTAAAACTAACTTGAATGATTATTTTATCATGTTGGTTCTTCCCTAATCCTCGTAATTATCTTCGACTTTTATTATTGAATAAGAATAATGGCATATTTTCCTCTATTGAGATGTTCAGACTTCTTCCACCATCCCTACTCTTAAAGAGTGTTGAGCCATCCTTTATACATAAATAGGCAAGTGCTATATATAAAAGAAAAAGAAAAGAAAAAATATATCTATATGATTACTAACAATTCTATGATATGACAGATGGAGGATAGGGGGTCTCATCAAGAGCCAGCCTATCATGATCATAAGGAAGCAGTGAAGTGGCATTCCCATTATGGCCACCACACCAGGGATATGATCCAATGGGCAACTTAGAAAAATAAAAAGTCCTTGGAATAGGAGGTCTCATCACGAACCGGCCTGCCCACCTTTCACTTCTTCCTGGTGAATGGCATTGTGATTCATCTGGTTCCCAAGCCAGCACAATGGCCTCTATCATGACATCACAAAGCACTTTCCTAGGCATATATAAAGGATTATGGTTCCAAGGGTGAAAAATCAACTTTGTCAAGGTTATAGACACCTGTGGGCAACAGAGCTCTGCTGATGGTATTGGAGTCATATTTTTCACAAATCAATAGCAATTATAAACCCTTTTCTTATATCTTTATATTAATTTCAAATGATATTATGCTCCTAAACCCCTTTGTTGAACCTCTTATACATAAAATATTGTTTATAAATCAGTCATATGGTTTAAGTGGATAATGACTGCATAAGCACTTTTATTTATGTCAGTTGTCCTTTTCCCTATTTCCGAATCATTACATAGCATTTCCATATCTATTCACGATTTCATAATATGCCTCGATTTTAGTAATTCGATAATTTTTTGATCATGTCATGAATATGTAACGAATGTTGTCTAGTACACTGCTCTTCTATTTTCCGGTCGAGGGCGACCTATCATATTTCAGGGGGGCGCAGGTGACTTCCAAAATACGCCTGCATACAGCTCAATTCCCTATTTTCATCAAATCCCAAAAATAGTACGTTTAACGGTATTTTCCGATATGCACGGGGTGTTGTTCCATTTCCATTTCTGTGTATTATTGTGAAACATTAACAGTGTGCAGGGTTTAGACGAAATGGGAGGGCAAGCAGTATGTAGTGAACCTCAAGTACTCACAGTTTCCAACCCCACACGAGAAATTTTGGAGAGAGTAGGGTGGATTACCTACCTTACACGACTACACAACCCCATGAAACTGTGGCCATCGAATTTTTGCAGAACTTGCGGGAGGACCATTCCATAGTAAGAGAAAGGCAAATAATAGTGACAGATGCAGTAATTGCTGAGGTGTCCGGTCTACCAGCAGTTGGACCCGTATGGACCCATAAGAAATTGAGACTTCAAGAGGCCATGAACATCTTTCGGGACGAAGGAAAAACCCTGACCGTCAAAGGAAAAGGGGTCCAGCCGATAAATCTGGGGGAACCATGGGCAGAACTGGCTAGAGTAGTGCAAAGCTACATTACATGCGACAGAAGAAAGGATGTGGTAAGACCGCGCCACCTCAAATTATTAGCAGTACTAAAACATAAATGTGCTGTGAATTTGCCTACATATTTAAATTTTTTACTGCATGACGCTGCTTGGAGCATAAGGAAATCCCATCATACAAGGATGGTAGTAAGCCACAATTGTTTAATTCGATTAATAGTTAGTTACATTCTTGCTCATCAGCAGACTAGTTGGGAAGAATTGTTATTTTCGATAGACGGGGGAACAACCTTACCTGCCCCCAAACGAAAGAGAATCACCAGCACAGCAAACAGAACTCTAAAATGCAGACAGTCCTCCAGATTAAGAAGAAGCAGGGGAATGTTGGGAAACCTCCAAAGTAGCAGTAGCCAACCCTTAAAATTACCTAGTTCTAGAGATGAGCAACCCCTGCAACTGGAAGTAGGAGAAAATCAAGGAGAGGAAGAAACTAACCGAACCAGTGAAGAAGAAAGAGAGGAAGTGGAACCTCCCATAACCTCTAGCGCAAGTCCACCACAGAGTCCATTGCAGGAGGACGAATTGGCCCAAATTTTGGCCAATATGTGTGAATATATGCAACCCCAGAGTCCACTCAACCTCAATATTGAGGCTGAGCAATCAAAGGAACATTTTGTCCACAACAAGGATACATCTAAGGAAATGCATGACGAGGAGGAGGCAGAAGTAGAAGCCCCTCATGAAATAGCAGATCAAACTAGGGTTTCCTCCCCTGAGGAACCTAGTCAGGATAACGCGAACACTGAAGAAGTGTTCCAAATAGAGAATGTGGAAGCAAGCGAGGACAAGGGCACAGTCCCTGAAGAACAAAACCCACCTGAGTAGCCAAGTCTAGAAAAGGAAACAGTTGTTCCTCCTAAGAAAAAGAAGAAGAAGACAAATGAAATTAAACAACTGCGGAAGGAACAACAAAAGCTGCTAAAATTAGTAAAACAACTCAGACAGAAGATAAGGGTTCTGAAAAGGGGGGAAATCTCTAAAAGAACCCTGAAAACAGGGGATGCAACCATCCAAATGGAACCCCATAATACAAGGGCCATGGAGACTCAAACCGAGCCCATATTCATTTAGGATAGCAAGGAACAGCAGGCAGTTGTTACAGACGCAGTTGCCCAAACCAAAAATGTACAAGTCTGTAATAAAGATGTTCAGACCGAGGCACTATCCTCTAGAAGTATGGCCAACTAGACATTTTGCAATAAAGAAACACAGGCTGTAGGAACTCGATGTTGTAATAAGAAAACACAGGTAGATCTTCAATCCAAAAATGTTTTGATAAACAATGACCCTGGTATAGCAAAACTCCAAGAGGATCTGGCACACGCTCAACGGGCTAGAGAAAAGCTCGAAGAAGAGACTGTTCCTAGGAAGAAATACCAAGAGTTACAGCAGCAATTAAGGGACATCAATTCATCAGAGGCAGAAGCCTTCGATAAATGTCGGAAGGCAGAAGAAAAAGTTGAAGAGGTAAGGAATAGACTACAAACAGTCATGAATCAAATGGATACTCTCTGTTCTCTATATACAGATGTTCTAGCATGTAGGTCCCCTACCAAAAATTATGCTTTGTTTTTGTTAGAAATATATTTGCAGTTAAATAATTAAAGCTGTTAAGGTAGGAAAACCTATAGAATTAAAAACTGTAGATGATTTTATAAACTGCTGCAAACTCTATGGAGTGAAAGTTCAGTGCTTACTCTGTGAATTTTATTTGCACAATTTTATATTGGCAAAGGAAATGGAGACAAATCCCAATCCTTTTGTGGGTGATGTCCAATATCAAGCATTCATTTCATTTGTTTTTAACTAGTTAAAATGGCTCAAGGCCTATAACACTTTTCAGAGACAAGAAAATGGGTTAGACCTTTGGGTTAGGGGTGAACCGAGACACCCATTACAATTATGGGCTAAGCAGAAAAGCTTAATGACAAAGGAGGGTGTGATCCAGGCATTGGGACCCATCCACAAAGCAATCGTTCTAGATGGGGTAGAATATTTTCTATCCATCAAAGACCAGGCCGTAGTAGCAGCTAAACTCCGATGGAAGATTTCCAATCAGAATATTCAAGACAGAGAGCCATTCAATTATAAAAATTTTGAGTTAGTTGCCAATTGCTTGGTTATCTATAGTAACCTCATCTTGAGGTAAGGCCCGTATTGGTTAGGTTGTAGATTTCGAAGCCCTATTATCTGGTACCCTGCAACAGACTATAAGGCCAAATATGAATTGCCTGAAGGGTAGACAAGGCATATTTTTGAAGTTTTAGTTGCAAATCATGGTTTTAGACCACCTAATGAAAAATCCTCTCTAGCCTATTCTCTAACTGCTTTACATGTAAATTATGGTTTTCATGAGGACATGAAAAAGGGTAAGCAAGGGGGTGTGTTGAGCAGTGGAAAATGTATGAATTTGCCATGTATTTCTTTATCTTTTTCCTTTAATCATAACTCCTTTATATTCTAGAATGGTAATATATTGAATAATTATAATAGAATTAAGGAGATTAGTTATTGTTGCAAATTGATTAAAGATTGTCTTTTCTTATATGCAGAAAATAGATGAAGTGGGAAGCCACCATTCGAGGGAAAAAGACAAAGCAGAAATAACTGCTGTCCCTTCAACAAAAGACCATATCCAGACAAGAAGGTCGAGATCGGAGCACACAGTCAAAGCAAGGAAAGGAACAGTGCGACATCAGCGCAAGAAGACAAAACGATAACTAAAGATAGAAGATAGAGCGAATCCCTCAGGATCTCCCGATCATGAGGGATCGCTGCTCAAAGCTTATCTGTATTTCTTGTTTCGTTCGCTGGCTGTTATAAAAAGACAACGCTTGTAGAAATCAAACATGTATGATGTATTATGATTCTTCAGATTTCCTGTTGTATTTTCATGATTGCTCATCGACTCTCGTTGGTTAAAACAGAGTGTGATTGCTTGTAAACTCTGTTACATATGATTAATATATAATCCGGTTGTCGTTCCATTATTTGATATTGGAGTAGTTCGGCGGTGCTTCACTAGCGGCTAAGGGCCTGGCCCTGGTGGATCCACTTGCTATCTGTACCATTACTTTTCAATTCCAGTCGTGTGATGGTTTGCTTTAGTTCTCATTTCCTTTAGTCGCATTGCTTCACAGTTTCCATGTTTTATAGCTTACTGTTCAATGTTTTATGAAATCGGTTTGTTGCATTAGTTGTGAGTGAATTGTGTTGCTATTCCTTTCCAACATAACAAGATTATTTATTTCTCTGTAACTTGTATTGTTATGCTTCTCAGATATAAAGCTTCATTGTTCAGAATTTGTTATTCATTTCCATTAAATAGCTTTGTTGTTCATTTCTAATAACTAGCTTTACTGTTTATTCATTTCCTGTAAGTATTTAGTTTGCTTTAGAATGTTATTACAGAGAGTGTGTTTATTCTATTTCCATTAGCAGCATTATTGATTCAGCTCAGTTATCATTCCAATTAGTTGTTAATTGTAGAGTGTAAGATCATCAACTGTAAAGGACATTGGCTATTACTGTCTAAGTTCTTAGATTGAGGATCTTGTTTATGCTTGATTTCATTTACATCAGTTGACAAAGAAAAGAGTTATTACTACTGCATCCTTGACTGATGATTGCCGAGTGAGTGAATGGATTTTAGAGCTTTAAGTTTCATTTCATTGCAATTAGATTTCATTTTCAAGCATCCGTTTACTCTTGTATTTGAAACACTGTACTACAAATTGGAGAGCATTACTCTTAGATTAAATTGCCGCCTTAGACTGAGTACGCTCTTGAGATAAAAAGTCGTACCTGGATTGATAATTAATGTAGGATAAATAGGAGTTAAAAAGACACCTTTTATACCTCAACAGTCGCCAAAATGGCCATCTTAGAGAATTTGTCAACCACCACGAACACACAATCATTGCCATGTTTAGTAGAAGGAAGGCCCGACATGTAATCCATGGAGTTGGATTCCCAAGGCCAACTAGGAGTAGGAAGATGAGTATATAGGCCTTGCTTCCTGATTGTCGATTTGGAAATGGCACAGGCAGTGCAGGATCTGATGTACTTCCCAACATCCTGTTGAAGGTTTGACCACTAAATATACTTCTGTAACATTACCATTGTTTTCTCTACTCTGAAATTTCCAACGACCCGACTGTAGTGCGCCTCCCAAATCATCTTGGCACGCTCGCTTGCGTGAACATAAAGGTGTCCCAGGTGGCATAACAATGCGCCTTGGAGGAGAAAATATGGAATTTGTTTGTTTGCCTTCCAAGAGCATCTGGTATGTGTTATCGAATTCTAGATCACTCTTGTAAAGATGCAACCACCCCGAAGTCTCATGTCCACAAGAGTCGAGCGCAGTGGTCAGCGCCATAATTGGTGGTCGGTTGAGACAGTCTGCAACATTATTGATGTTTCCCTTCTTGTACTTGATGTTCAAATGGAACTGTTGCATATATGTGGACCATTTCTAATGGCAATCTTTTTGCAACTTCTCTTGTGTCTGTATAAACTGCAGGGGTCGGTGGTCTGTGTGGATGACCGTTTCCTTCCCCATAATGTAATGCTTCCATTGACGACAGACTTGCACAATATAATATATCTCTTTGTCATAAGTGGGATTCTTTCCAACTGTATTTGAAAGTGTCTCACTGTGATATGCAACTGGATGCCCCTATTAGGTAAGAACTGCACCAATAACATAGTTGGAGGCGACTGTCTCAATTTCAAATGGTTGATGCAGGTTTGGTAATGTGAGCACTGGTGTAGAGCAGAGGTGATGCTTCAACTCGAAAAAAACCTTTTTTTGGTTTTCAAACCAAAATAATTTTGCTTTCGCTCAACCCTTGGTGACTTGACTCAAAGGCCAAGTGATATGAGAGAATCCCAACACAAACCTGCAATAGAAATTGGCAAGACCTAGAAAGTTGTGGAGCTCTGTTAGAGTGGTTGGGGTTGGCCAATATTGAATAACTTGTATCTTGGTTGGGTCCACATGCACACCCCGCTCATCAATGATGTACCCCAGATATCTAACATGGGTCATACCAAAAGTGCATTTCTCCAAATTTGTACACAATTTGTGCTGACGCGGGGTTTGTAGAACCTATCGGATATGGTGTATGTGCTCTTCCCAACTCCAGCTGAAGATCAGAATGTCATCCAGGTACACTACCACGAACTAGTTGGTGAAGGGTCGCAAGATGTCGTCCATCAATCGCATGAAGGTTGCGGCGACATTAGTCAACCCAAAAGGCATGACCAACAATTCGAAAAGGTCGTCCTTAGGTTTGAAGGCGGTCTTCCACACATTAGGGGATTCAATTGGTACCTGGTGATAACCAAACTTCAAGTCAATCTTACTGAAATATTTGGCCCCTTGAGCTGGTCCAGAAGGTCATCAATCTGTGGGATTGGATACCTATTCCGAACAATGATCTTATTCAGCGCCCGATAGTCAATACAAAGTCTCCAGGTGTCGTCTTTCTTATGTACTAACACAATCGAGCTCCCACAGGGTGATGAACTTGGCCTGAAGTGCCCTTTCTACAATAGCTCCTGAATTTGCCTCTTAATTTCATCGTTCTCCAGAATAGAGTGTCAGTAGATCTTCCATTAGGTAGCGATGCGCCTGAGGTCAAATCGATGGAGTGCTTGACCTGACAGTGCAGGGGTAACCCTGTGGGTGAGGTGAAGATGTCCCTGTACTCTTCCACGACCTTGTCCATCTGCTGTTGTCGTGCGGAGGAGCCCTGTCTTGAGGCTGTGGATGTGGCCACAATCTTCTTCTTGCCCTTAGGGCGAATCATAAGGAAGTCAAATTTTCTGGTCTAGGAAATGATCTTACTGCATTGCTTCGCGGAGATCAAAGAGATGTCAGTAAGCAGTTGTAGCTTTGGTATCTTGTAGAACTTATTACCCAAATAAATAATAACAATGCAAGGCCTAGACTCATACACAACATCACTCTTTCAAAAGTATGGTTGGCCTAATAATACATCACAAACTTCAAGAGGAGCAACATCACACAGAACCTCATATGTGAAGGGCTTGATGCTGTAGGGAAGATGACACTGCTACCTGACACGGAGATCTTGTCCTTGGTGAAGCCACCCAATGGTGTACGGTTGCGGGTGTGGTGTGGTCGATAGGCCCAACCGCTTCATGACCTTTGTTGAAATGAGGTTCTTTTGGCTTCCGCTGTCGACAATGAACTGCAGCGGAGAACCCTTCACCAACATCTGTGAGTGGAAGAGTTCTTCCCCCTCTAGATCTTCGGGTTCAATCTTCTGGATCTTGGTGGTGGAAACGGTGGCATTGGGCTTCGCATCAATAATCTTCTTCCCCTTGTCGATTTCTGACTCAAAACCATAACATGCATCTGCTTCGGAAGTCTTCAGCTCGGCCACGAGTGGCTGCTTGGCTTGACACTCACTTGTGTGGTGAATGGGGCTCTTATGGAACTCACACCATTTCCATGTGTTCTTCTTTGTCTTCGTGGTGTTGTTATTTGTGTGCAGCTTCGATGGATTGTCTTGGGTCGCCCTGCCTTGGCTTTGTCCTTTGTTCTGCAGTTTGGGGGGTGTCTTTCCCTTGCTTCAGATTCACAGATCCACAGTCTCACTTCTTTTTTTTAAATTCCTGCTCAATCTTGACAATGTATCGATAGGCAGCACCAAGCGAGGAGATGTCCAAGAACTCCATCTCATCCTGGATGTACTTGTGTAGACAGTTGTGGTACTTGAGTACCAAATTCCGCTCAGAATCCTTGATACCCAACTTCGTGCAAAGGGTATGAAAAATATTTGTGAACTCAGACACATCTTGGTCCCTTCCCTGTCACAACATGGTCCACTTTATATATTTATATTCATAGCTCTCGATAGGTAATATTGTTCCTTGATGGTGTCTCAGAAAGAATTCCAAGTGGGTGTGACCGAAAACAATGAGGGTTCCCTCTCGTACTTTTTTTCACAGTAGGTTTCCCATTAGTCCTTGACATGGGGGGCAACTTTGAGGAGTGAAAAAGTAATTTTTTCCTGATTGAAAAAGTCATGAACTGAAAAATATCCTTTCAACAAATTTAACCATATATCTACGATGTTTGCATCTATCTGGCCTTCAAATATGGGAATGTCAAATTTGACTTGCACCTTAAAAGGAGTGGCACCTCTAAAGTGGCTACTGGATGAAGATGTGTCGCCTGTGGGTAGTCGCTAAAGGATCTGGGCAAAGTTATTCATCATTGTGTTCCTCTGTCGTTCAAAGGATTCCTCGAGCAATATTTTGAAAGTATCTCCTACTCCCTCGTCTTTCTTTTCTTCTGCCATGGGAAGTCGTCGGGGTTTGCGAGGCTGGTCTTGTAAATGTTCAACCAGTTCAAGCCCTAACTCCTTATACCTTGACCTCGTTGGGGACATGCAAATAGAAAACAAAGAAAGAGCAGACCTCTCTGATACCACTGATCCAGACTTATGCATGAACGAAACAAAATACAAATATAAACATGAACACATAGATGTAGCAAAAATAAATCTTTATTTCATTAATATCAAAGAACTTAAAGATGCTTACAAGCATCATGGAAATAAACCAACACAGGCGATGGTAGCTTATCTTTGAGAAGATATGTGGTGGCTACATGCCTCTGAACTATGTTACAATGAGGCTCGGTGGCCTTTTTATCATTAAGAAACAATGAGAAATCCTAAACATCCAAAAACCTAACCCTAGGAGATAAAGCGCCAAAATCTTGTGGGCCCCATTGGGTTTAGTTGGAACGTCAACTTCCCGAGGTCATAACTTTGGCATATGATCTTCGTTTGATTATCATAATACCTTGTTTCGAAGATCTCCAAGAGGAAACTAAAAAAAATCCCGTAAACTTGTTTGACACTTTTATGGGCTCTTCGTTTTCCCAAAAAACAACTTTTAGGCCCTCAAAACGACTCTGAAAGTTTAGGCCCTGAAAAACCGCTAAAAATAGTAAGTTGTACTACAATCAAGGAAACTGAAAAGTACAATTAAGGAAATTGAAAAGAAACGGTCAGGGTCCATGTGGAATAGGTGAGTGAGAACCAATATCCACCTAGATCAAAATGGTATGTCCATGGTACATCCTTCAAATGGTAGTGGCATGTGATAAAGTGGTGGAACAAAGTAGGGGATGAAGGGGCAATCCCAAGTCACATGCCAGGGTACAAGGGTAGCTAATAAAGGGAAGCCCACACTTGTGTAAATAATATATAGGATGGAGCAATCATGGTACATGAGTTACCCCAACCTTGATTTTCCCACCCTTCTTCATATGCATTTTTCCTTTTATGATTTTACTTTGGTTAACTGTTAGGGGCTCAAGGAATGAGAGCATAATGTGTAAAGTACAGTATTAGATACCCCCTTTACGGTGGGGTGGTTCCTTGCCCACCAAGGGTTGGGACAATCATGGGTTTCTGAATGATAGAGGAGGCTCATCTAGGGCATATAGGAACCAGGGTGATGGCCATGGAAATGGGGTAGAGCTCACTATTGGCTTTTGCTCGCGCACTAAATGTGTTTGTCCCAACCATCCTTTGAATTCTGAGGTACATTTTCCTATTGAATGTGGCAAATTATGTTTTTTGTTTTTTTTTAGTTGCATCAAACCTCAGGTATCGTTCCAGACCCGACCCAGGGTGTGGGCAAAGGGGAGGTGAAGGCTAACCCTTTGTGGACCCAGGGGAGGAATGATGAATGGGGTTATAATGAGCGAAAGCAGAGTGATATATGTTGAAATTTTCAACAAGAAATATTGAAAATAGACACAAGAAGAGGCTTCTAATTTAATTTCCCCCCAATCAAATTAAAAGTAAATTGTAATTCCACATCACGTGATAGCTTGTACGAGTTGACTAAGTCAAGAATACTTAGTTAGCCTAGTCAATTCGAGTTAGGGGTCAAACTGGAGGCATGTAGGGTTCTCTCTAAGTTTTAGGGGGTCTAGTTACAATTTATTTTGAGTTGTAATTATTTAACTTAATTATTTGAGTTAAATTCAGTTTAACTAGTTCTAACTAATGGAGGAACTAGTGAGAGGTCCAATGAATTAGATCTGATTTAGTTCACATGCAGTGATCAATCAGGTAACTGATAAATTTCTATAAATATTTTTTGCATGTCAGTTCTAAGGAAGACTCAGTTGAGATTAGAGTTAAAGGGAAGTATATTAGCAGTTGTATAATTAGAAAATTGTACAGGTCATGCACCAGGTCAACGAGATACCTTAGATGTATTGTGCAATCAATTATTGGGAATTTCCTAATTAATAGGGGCTCAATTTCCCTAAGGATTGCGCAAGCAAGGTTGAGCATCCAAAGGCAAGAAATTGGCTAAGTATTGGACCAAACTTGCTTGGATCAGAGTGAGACAGTATGAGATCATGCAAAGGGCTATCAAGCCTGAGAGGAGCATTGTATTGTTTCATATTATTGACTTAATGCAATATGCTAATAAATCTTTGTGTTGTGAGATTGAAATTCTTTCTCTTTCTTGTTCATGTGATTGTGCGATCGTAATTGGTTTCTGTAATTTGTAGATTAGATTCAAGTATTTTGTTTTAGCATATTATAAGATCAGTTGAATCTATGTAGATTTTCTACATGGTATCAGAGCATGAATCACTATCGAAGAGAAAAATATGAGTTTGTTTTGAACATGTGAATCGAATGTGCATATTTAGTCTTTAGGACCAACAACAAATCATGATGTATTTCTGTGGATTGAAACTCGAATATGCTCTTGAGGGTAGTTCGAATTACATAGCTTGGAAGGACAATATGGAGGCAGTGTTGGAGGACAACGGGTTGAAGGATTTCATAGACAATGATATTCTCAAGCCGCAGCAACAGATGCTCAAAATCTTGATGCATGGAAGAAGAATGTAGCAAAGGCAAGAAAGATATTATTAGGAGTTCGAGATCATATTGTCTCGAACCTCCATGGAAAGGAAACTCCATATGCTATGTGGAAGGCCTCAATAGATTTGTTTCAAAATAACAATGACCACAAGAAGCTGGCGCTGAAGGACAAGCTCAGAAAAATTAAGATGGAGGAGTGTGACACAATACCAAAATACTTGACGAAGTTCACTCAATGTCGAGATGAGCTTGGAAGCATTGGTGTTACCATTCTCAAGGATGATTTGGTGAGCCTAGCATTTCTAGGCCTTCCTAAGAGCTGGCACAACTACCAGGATTAGGTAAATGGGAGGGAGAAACTACCAGAGTGGGAGCGATTGTGGTCCGACTTGGTGCAAGAAAAGATTCAGCAGAACATCAAAGACTAGACCTCTTCCAAAGACAAAGAAGAAGATTTTGCATTAGTCGGAAAAGGAAAGAAAGCCAAGGGAAAGAAGTCCCAAGGCAAAGAGGGCAATAAAGACTTGTCCAACATCAAGTGTTTTCACTGTCACAAGTTCGGGCACTATGCCATGAAATTTCCACAAAAAAAGGCAAGCAAGAAAGAGCCTGTAGTTACAGTAGCAGGTGAAGCTTTAGCTTCACAGTTTGAACTTGATTTCACTCTCATTCAATGCATGGACAACACTGTAATGGGATGCATGTGGTATCTTGATAGCAGTGCCTCGTTCCATATGATGAGGAATAGAGAGCTCTTCAGTGACTTGGAGGAGAAAGGCCTCAAGCATAACATAGAGTTTGAAGATGATGGGAGGTATAACATGATCGACATCAGTACTGTTACCTTCCTGAGGGAGTCTGGCTCCCCTCTCAGACTCACAAATGTATTGTTTGTTCTAGGACTAAAGAATAATCATGTTTTTTTCGTGGTATTGAAAAATCATGGCTATGATGTGATATTTAGAAAATGAAAAGTTTTCCTTAAACACATCACCACAGGACGAGTGAAGCAGATCGATGAGCGAGTCAAAAACCTGTATGCTCTCGAGGTCGAAGATGCATGCAAAGCTTTGAGGAGCAAGGCAAAGGTTAGAGACTTGGTGGTTGAGAGGGAGCATGAATTACCTCTCAACATGTAGCCTAAAAAAAAGCCTCAGAAAGTTGTGGAGCAGCGACAATTAGAGATGCAGAGAGGAGACCGAGTAGACACATCCACACAAACAAAGACCTCCAGTAGGAGGAAATTTCGAGCCAAGTGGCCAGAGGGAGCACATGCAGCCATACCTCCTAGTGAGAGGTGGGGCGATGTAAAGCAATAATCCCAAGATTGCATAAATTTGGGTACGGTCCATTGAGATGTTTTGTCTCATGGATCATTACCTTGCTATGAGGGCCCACAATACACAGTAGCGGGATGGATTAGTGGCAGTGATGCAGTTAGATGACAGGGTGACATATGCAGAGACTAGCAACAGTCGGATACTGGGGAGCGCAAAGCAGAGTTGGCAGCAGTGCAGAGTTAGCAACAACGCAGAGTTTTCAATAAACAATGTAGTAGCTAGTAGCAGTCAAAGACTCGGGTGATAGATGCATCACATGGATCACAATTGATTCATTTTGGATGCTTTTCAGTTTCAGAAGTTGTAGTAGCAACAACACTAGAGAGAAGTGTTGCATGCAAAACATTCCAAAGGTACCAGATCGGGATAGAGTTGAATTCCTTTCTTATTGAGAGGGAATGTTGAAATTTGCAAGAAAAAATATTGAAACTGGCAACAAGAGACTTCTAATTTCATTTTTCCTCAATTAAATTAGAAGTAAATTGTAATTCCACATCACATGACAACTTGTACGAGTTAACTAAGTCAGGAAGACTTAGTTATCTCAATCAATTTGAGTTGGGGGTCAAATTGGAGGCATGTAGAGTTCTCTCTAAGTTTTAGGGGGTCCAACTGCAGTTTATTTTGAGTTGTAATTATTTGAGTTAAAATTAGTTTAACTAGTTTATAACTGATGGAGGAACTAGTGAGAGGTCCAGTGAATTAAATTTGATTTCATTCACATGCAGTGATCAATCAGATAACTGATGATTCGCTATAAATAGTTGTTGCATGTTAGTTCTAAGGAAAACCTAGTTGAGATTGGAGTTAAAGGGAAATATATTATCAGTTGTATAATTAGAAAATTGTACAGGTTATGCATAAGGTTAGCAAGAATCATTAGATGTATTGTGCAATCAATTATTGGGATTGTGCAGGCAAGACAGAGCATCCAGAGGCAAGAAATTGGTTAAGTATTGGACCAAACTTGCTTGGATAAGAGTGAAACAGTCAGAGATAGTGGATAGAGCTCTCAACCTTGAGAGAAGCATTGTATTGTTTCATATTCTTGACTTAATGCAATATACATATAGCGGGGTTTTTAGTTGAGGCTTTCCCCAGATAAATCTATGTTGTGAGATTGAAATTCTTTCTCATTCTTGTTCATGTGATTGTGTGAGGGTAACTGTTTTCCACAATTTGTATAATAGATTCAAGTATTTTGTTTAGCATATTACAATATTAGTTGAATCTATATGGATTTTCTACAATATATGTGGAGAAGAGAGCAGGACCAAGCAACCAAAATCAAGGTTTTCCATGTAACACCATCCCTAAAGCCCAAAGGTCAGTGAAAGAGATCCCACGATAATAGAGTCCGAGGTTAACATCCAAAAGAGGTCTAGGGGACATGAGCACAAACCTAGCCCACTCTTTCCGTCGAATCCCCCTATCAATCCATGCCCGAGAGTTTCCATGATAAGTAAACCACAATACTCAATTACCAAATGACAAGGCATAACTTTAGATTTGGGAGGCTCACCTTCAAACATACAATCATGACAAATGGGTGAGGGACCACATGGTTGACTTAGGTGGCGGAGAAATAGCACAACGAGCTAGTTAGTGGCTGCAAGGGTTTGTCGGTTGAGGACCATCATGGAGAAAAATATTCTCCTAGGGATATCACCCACAAAATGGTGGGTAACAGTTTTGATAGACTCAAGCAGTACTCACAATTTTATCAAACATCAATTGCACAATAAGATTGAACTTTTCATATATCCAATTCCAAACATAAAGTTATAATGGAATATGGCAAAAATATCATTGGTGTGGAAATTCCACAAGGTAAAGTACAAACATAAGATTATAACTTAGAAACTGGATTCTGCACAGTACCTTTAAGTGGACTAAATATCATCTTAGGGGTTCAATGGGTACAAACATATGGTATGCCACAAATCACCAAATATTTATTAAATTCAAGAGGCAAGGGGAGAAATATGACTTGCACGCTTTCCAATGACCTCACTCCCAAATTATATCCTTGGATCAATTGAAAAAAAATAATTCAACAAGGAGCATCAGCAAATGTGGCACAAATTTATCAAATGGAAATCCTTTGTTCCATGCATTTGGAGATAAAAGAACTAAACCAGTACAAGAGCTGCCCATGGAGTTGCCACTAGAAAGCACTATCATTGTTAAGCAATACGGAGATCCACATTACCATAAAATAGAGATAGAAAGGTTAATTTTGGGATCATTTGAGATGCGGAATTCTTAATAAAAAGGAAAAGCCCTAATGTAACACTTATTCTAGTACCAAAAAAATCAGATTACCAAAGATTAAGATAATGATAAAAACAAATTTCTCATTCCATTCATAAAAAAAATGATGAATAAACTTCAAGAAACCAAATATTTCTCAAAATTAGATCTCAGATAAAGGAATTATCAACTCACGGTACAACTGGATTTTGCAAAACAATATTTAGTACTCATGAAGGAGTTCAAGGGTAATGTCATTCACTTTAACCAAAGTTCCTAATTCTAAGCAACCATGAATGGACTTTTCCAACAATATCTTAAAAAAATTGTATTTATACACTTTGATTATTTCTCATCTGTAGCAAATCATGAAAAGAACACTTCAAACACAATTAGACATCAGATAAAGGAATTATCAACTCACGGTACAACTGGATTTTGCAAAACAATATTTAGTACTCACGAAGGACATGGACATTACAAGTTCAAGGGTAATGTCATTCACTTTAACCAAAGTTCCCAATTCTAAACAATCATGAAAGGTCTTTTCCAACCATATCTTAAAAAAATTGAATTTATAAACTTCGATTATTTTCTCATCTGTAGCAAATCATGAAAAGAACACTTTAAACACAATTAACAGGTATCATCTTGGCAGAAACCAGAATTTATTTTGAATTGTTCTTTTGTTAAAGCTAATATGGAATACCTAGGCCACATAATCTCAAAATAAAGAGTCAAAGTTGATCTTAACAAAATTAAATCAATCACATAAAGACCATAACTGAAAAACATCTCTTTTATATATCTTACTATTTTATCTCCGAATTGGAATAAAAATCAGAATATAACTTATCTTATAATGTATGTCATTTTATAGTTTCAAACATAGCTTAGCATGTTGAGTGGCTTGCCTCTCAAAGGGATGGTTGTGCTTTCTTCTTGCTAGTCAGTTAACCTATATTTCATTTAATTTCTCCTCGTTGCCCTCCTAATTTTGGGTACTTGCATTGAAAAGAGCTGCATCGTGAAACTGTCAACTGTAACCAAACTGTCAACTAGCTGGCCTGTAACTACTTAAAAAAGTTGCAAAACTATGGAATTTCTGACCATTATGAGTTATGAAAATGAGCACCCAATTCTCTGCCGCAATCTTTTCCTATACTAACAGGAACAGAATTGAAGAACATGTCCAACTGATTCAGTATATTGTTAACTGCCATACCCCTAGCCATAGGTAGTTGTCTCATGTACAGCATCTACAATTATGTACACTATCTAAAATTGATCTAAGCCCACATGTTGAAACATATTATCCAATCAATATATCATGTAAATTTGTCCTGCAAAATAAAGAGTGATGCAGAAGCCTTCTAACGTCCGTTCTAACCATTCACAAGACAAGCTTGCTTGTCAGTTCCATGAAGAAAGCTGGTGAACCAATGAGCCGATGACTTTGGATATCGCTTAAGGTCATCATTGTAATCCACAAATACTATACCAAAGCGCTTTGTGTAGCCTTGACCCCACTCAAAATTGTCTAAAAGAGACCAAGCAAAATAGCCACGAACATCCACACCTTCCCTGCATAGCTCGCTTTACTCAGTTTTTTACCAAGAAAAGAATGCAATATGTGTTACAATAAAAAATATAATAATCTAATCCAAAATGCTTAACTACAATATTATCAATCACATGGAACATGGAGGAGGAAAATAAAATCTGTACTAATTTGGATAAGGCATATTTAGACAAAGAGATCTCAGGGAAACAAAAGTAAAAAAATTACCTGAATGGAGGGAGATAGTAAACTGTAATACTCCCTCCTTCAATTAAGTCATCAGTGATCCAGAGATACAAATGGGATTTCCAGATATTAGACATCTACAGGTACTCTGGGCATAGCTTAGAAATACAACAAAGAAACTGAAGAGCTTTCTGAAAGCCTTCATACTGAACCAGATATTAATAGAAGAGAATCTCGTGAAAGCTTTCTGAACATGGTCACTTACGAGAAAAATACAGAAGTGAATTGTGATATGGCTATTAAGCTGAATAAAGCTTGTCCAAAGAATACACCCATTACAAAAATTAAAATCTGTACCAAAGGATCCATCAACGTTATAATTGGAAACATAAAAGTTACTATGCCGACTTCTCCAAAAGTTATCCTGAATATTTTGTTTGTGAAATATAGACTTTCATCTGCCTACCAAATTTCTAATCCTAAACAATAATGAAGCTAACCAAGACATGTTATCGCGGAAATCGTGTTTGGTGGACTTTTTACCTCTTAAATTAAATGAACATGACTATCAATGATAATTAAAATCATTAACCTATACCAATAAAACAACACTTTCACCATCTTTTCCCTGGGTCTCGAGGGCTCCTTTGAAAACCATCGCGCTGGCGAATGTTGACCAATCTCAATAAACCGAGCTCTTGTACTTCAAAATCTACTTTGAATCATAGTAGCAAGATTCAAATACAAATGTAACTTTGAATACAACTCGGTATAAAATAGAAGTGTAAACAAAAAAACCCAATACGACTTTAATACGGAAATATTCATCTCATAGGTACGAAAATATGCAACCACAAGTATGCCAATAAATCAGAAAATTCAATCCTCAAAATTTTGGGGATTTAGTTTATGTTAATTGGTTTTTAAAGGGTTAATCAAAGAAAATATGGTTTGGGGCCTTTTGGGTGGTTTATGGGCAATGTATCAAAGACATGAGGTATATTATCAAGGACAACGAAAAGTAGGTTGACCAAACTGTATGGAAAAAATGTCTAAGTCCATACTGCTGCAAAATGTTTGTACATCCAAACACCAATATGACCAAACCTTGCTACTATACTTCAAACTATATAAAGCCTTGATGATTTTGCAAACATGTCTTTGTTTAGCTTTAGAAAACCTTCTACTGCATGTACACTTATCCCACAAGATCAACATTCAAATAAGTCTCTTAATATACATTTGATTTATCTTCCAACCAAATTGTGCTGCAAGATATACAAGTTGATTGTAGTCAGTTTGGTTATCAGCTGATTGTAGTCAGTTTGGTTATCAGCTAAGTCACTTGACACGGGGACATGGGACACGCAAATACGAGAGCTTGACACGAGACACGAAGACCCCCGGAGCATGACACAAATTCGATCATACATGTACATTGTAATTTGTAACATTTTGCATACAATCATGATTCTTCAATGATACAAGTTTACAACTTGCACTTACTGCTACATCAATGATGAATACAATAAATTGACATTGGACAAACACAAGATACTAACCATAAACTCCAATTCTCTAATTAAGTCATCAAAATCAAAATGTATTACATAGGTACCGAGTCTCGTGGACTCCTGACTAGGAATGCCAATGGCAAATAACAAATACAAAACAAGGTAGACACTAGAACCCAGAGCCGTAGAACGGGAAGGAAGAATCTCATAGGTTGTTGCCAGCAGGCTATAGGCTATGCCTATAGCTCATCAACACCAAACTTAGCATCACTACCACAATTGTTCTCTTCTGCATCCTCCTCCTCTTCCAATGTAATCTATGCATTTGTTGGTGTGGAGGATGACGCCTTAAGAGCATCACCATCATAAAAAGCACTCCTATCTCCTTTGCTAGTCACTCCCACAGTCCCACAACACCCAAACAATGAATGCAAATGGACAAATGTTGCCCAATTTCGGTAGACACGTGTCCAAAAATTGTGATTCTCTCTGGGCACGAATCGGGCACCTTCTTGACTCGAATCCCAAACTTCAAACACTCACTAGCAGCATGTTCAGCACATGTCCTCAGATAATCGTGTCTGACACGCTAGATTTGCGACGCGTGGGGGGGGAGGGACGAATCTAGTATCCTAGGTTATCCTCATAGTCAAGTTTTTTTAGTGTAATCTTTCGCAATCAGTGTTTCCTTGTGCTCGTCAATGCTACCACCTTCTTTAAACTCAATTCTAAAGAATATTTTGTTAGTTGGTAGCTTACTACCAAATGCCACCAATTCACAGGTATTGTTCTGGATCAAGCAATGTTGCACAACTACTACTCGGCAAATAGTAAAAACTTAAAAATATCTCATTTTTTTGCATAAAAGATAAAATAATGGCATTTCCAACACACAAGTTATAAAACCATGGTTTTCACAAGAATTCGTAACATCATCTCATAAAATATGATCAGATAACATAATACAATTGATATTTGTATTCAAAATCTTTAAAAGAAAACTGAAAAATGATTTCATAAACAAAATCACATATGGTAGTGTTACCGCTCAATCTAGCAGGGGTCCTAGAAGGGGTTCCAAAGGGGCAACTACTAGACCAAGTGGCAACAATAGGAGAAAGACCCATTGTCACCTCAGTCAATGTCCCTTGCTCTTTATGGACTTTCACCGATGGGAGGAGTCCCAATATGAGGGAAATCACTATGAATGGTATATCAATGATGGAGGGATAGTGATTTCAAGAGCTCATTCATAGGAAAGACTCAAATACAAGGGCTTACTTGCTCAAGAAGCAAGGTGTATGGCTCTCCAAGAAAGGCTTAAGAGGAAACCCAGACCTAGGGATTAGAGATATTCCTTGATAAGGGATGTCCTAGACCTAAGATCCTTAAGGAGAAGAGGGATTCAAGGTGGTCTTTGTAAAATAAAGAGTGACAAGGTGAGGGACCACAAAGAAGCCCAAGTGGACCAACACAAGGTCTAGGGTTTCGATTGAAACTTCAAACAAAAGATCTAGACAGAACAAAGGATGAGAAAAGGATCAATGAAATTCAATTTTACTTGAGTTTTTAATGAAATGGTCCTTTGATGAAGCCACTAACCAAGGAATCCCAGGGTCAAGAACGAAGTTGGAGCTAAGGCTTGAGATAATTCCAAATATAGCCGTGAAAAATCCTTCAAATTTTATGAGGGCCTAGGGAATACCCCAGTGCAGTTGTGTCCCAACTCTCCCTTGGATTGGATGGCTATAATGGATTTCGTTTGATTCCCTAGGAGGCCTCTAGGGTTAGGGCTTAGGAAAAGAGAAAAGGAGGTGAAAAAGATATTCTTTAGAGTGATCACCAAGGATAGGATCAGTGCCTAGCCTATTGGGAGAATACAGTCAATGTGCTTTCAAATTTTTAGGTCCTTTTACCCAATCAAGGAGTCCTCTAGAAACTCGACATGGCCCTAAAGGCAACAACTAGGTTACCAAAGAAATTTATACTTCTTGTTGTAGCAATTTGATGACTTCTCAAGGCAATTATAGAGATAATATACCCCTAGGAACATTCATTCACTATACCTAAACATGTAACATATGCAATTCCCTCACAAGATCAATATTTGACTAATTTGCATTAAATTAGGGCAAGATTTCAGATTTCACGAGTGAAATTTCTATACATCATATATGTATTCAATAAGGAGAGACAAATAGATCATGAAAAGCACTTACAAGTATAGCAAGTATATCCCATCATCAAAGAGACAAAATCAAAGGTCCAAGATCAAGAAAGATATCTAAACATCAAAATGCATCAATATTCATCCAATTTGTCCATCAATAGCTATAGCGAAAATCTCAAGAAGAGAGAGATACCAATCCAAGTGATGACGAGGAATAGAATGGTCCTCTCATCAATATATATCACGCTCTAAGGGTTTGATTTTCCTAATTAGACCTAATGATGCCCCTAATAATAAAATAAGTGCAAAATAACATTACTTGGCGACAAGCCTACCAAGGCAACTCCATAATATGAAAAATTAGTCTCTCAAGAGAGCCAAAATGATAGATAAGTAGCTAGGAGGGCCATTGGAAGGTCAAATGGATTCCATATGTGCCAAAATGAGTAGAAGGGCTCCAAGTATAGTGATAAAGGGGGTGGTCCCTTGATCCCCAAGCAAATGACATGTGGTACTCCCAAGAGGACTTAGTTAGGGGCACAAAAACATCGTCATGCATCTCCAAGTGGATCAAACAAGCTTGTACTCCTTTTGTGTGGTTGGAACAATGATGCAAGCCCTCCCTTTGTCTCCCATAGTGAGACACAACCTCATCTGGGCCTTGGATCAACTGCCAAGTGTGTAGCCGACAAGGTCGTCTAGGTGCATCATCATCATCAAATAGGTGGAACATGAGCGAGCAATGGATGGAACTGAAGGATCCCATGGCAAGGCTATCTGCTCTCTGCTATAGTGGAGGCCCATGGCTCACAACATACCGTACAAATGCCAATATGACCTTCTGAAGGGTTTGGACCCCATATAGTGAGACCAAACCCCATGATGAACACCCACCTGCAATCCTGTATAAGATCCAATGTGTCTCCTTGCCTTCTAGTACAACGAATCATCAGTGTAATTGAGTAAATGAGCTTACAAACTATGGAAGCAAGTTGACACTTCATACTGGCATGCCCTTCCATAATGGGCTTTAGAGAGTACAAGTGTCTCCAAGTTCAAGAAGGAGGTTAATCAAGGACCCTATTAGGCGGTTTCAACCTCTAAGGGACTGGTAGGTTGATGGTACATCCCTCAAGTGGCAGGTATCATGTGATATGATGATGGGACAGATTGGGGACTAGGGGGAAGGATCCAAACCACATGTCATAGTACAAGGGTAGCTAAGATAAGGGAAGCCCACACTTGGGTGTACGAATGTAGGAGGGAGTAGTCGTGGTACATGAGTGACCCCGACCTTTGTTTTTCCAACATTCTTCATATGTCTTTTTCCTTTTATTGATTTTCTATTTAAAATTGCTCAAGGTTCCAAGAAATGAGAGCATACTATGAATGATATATCAGCGAATACCCCCAGCGAATACCCCCTTAAGGTTGGGTAGTTCATCGCCCACGAGGGGTTGGGACAATCATGGGTTCCTTAATGATGCAAGGGGGCCTAGGAACCAGGGTGATGGCCATAATGATAGGGGTAGAGCTCATGTTTGGATTTTTCCCACGTGCTAAATTCGTATGTCCCGACCATCTTTTACATTTTATGGTACATTTCATAATATCCCAATCGGGATATTTTGACCAATTTTGCAGAAATTAACTTAACCCAAATTTTTTCCATAAAATCAACATTTATTTAACAGAAGATTTCCATGTAAAATTAACGCAAATAAAGCACTACAATCGATTACACATTAAACAGGAAGAATCTCAACTTTTTATTATAAATGACAAACTAGGGTTACATGTATATCTAACCCAAAAGCGCTGAGAAGGAGAGATGGCCTCCAATATAATCCAATTTACTGCACCGGCATCCAAAACTAAACAACTGCACTCTCCCTCCGACAACAGTTGCCACTGAATCCACTAAAAGACAATGAAGCACCAATTGAAGATCTGAATGAACCTCATTGCAATATCCCTGAAGCTCTGTGAAACTCTTGAATGAAATCTCCTCAAAGAGGGTTGGGTATTCATCCAACACTCAACAATACACCTGAGGGTTTCCGTCCTAGGGCTACCAATGGAGAAGAGAACTGGGTTCTCAACCTCACATACAAGGAAAGATATCAAATCCAAGACATTCCTCAATGGCCTCCTCCTCTTCTTTTATAGATCTCATGGACCCCTCTAGAGCCTTCTATTTTATTATTATGTTAATCATGGAGCACTTTTCTCTCTTATTTTCCAATTAAAATATTCCTTTTTAATGCAGGAAAGAGTAAATCAGCTACCATGTCTGCTCAGGTCACTGAAAGTGTCCAACCATCCCATCATATAGGTATTCTTGTTTCAGTTCCAATGAGCTATTACACTAAGGTGTTCTATTACATATTCCTCCCAGAATGCCACCTTGAGCGTAATTAATCGAGTTAAGCCCAAAAATAACTCCGTTTTCCGAAAGTTGTCAGAATGCACCAGAACGAAAGGAAAACTATGCGGATGATGGAATATATCAAGCGAATACCACTGGCCCTCATAAATACTCCTCAAAACTCCTCCAAAAAGCCCTTGGGCACGCTGATGACCCCAACTTGTACTTGTGACCTGTCTGCTCCCAACTCTAGAAGTCCATCCTAACCCTGTCATAAGGAACACCAAAAAAAAAAAGGAATATTATAGACCTTCCGCCCCAAGATTGCTTGCCCTCAAGCAATCCAAATATGTGGGCCAACCTGTCGGCCTGATGCAACTGAGACCCAATGCTTGGATCCCATACAAACCCCTGGGTGCTGCTATGCTCCTGTGTCAAGCAACCCGGAACATACCCGTCAATGTCGGGATCCCAAATTGATCTCTCACCACACCTATCATCAATCAATTCACCTGGATCCCAACGCCACCATGGCCAATCATTGTCTAAATCCCATGGCTCAAACTACGCACTGTCTCTCGCTATAGCTGTCGCCCCATGAAGCAAAGACCAACTCAACCACTCTCTCCAATCCAACCTCCGGCTTAGACTGAGGTCAATCCTGATCTGCAAATGTTGGGCTAGCACTACTGAAATACCGATGGACTGTCGGTCCACAATCCATGGCCCAATGGAACATGCAACATCTTGTGAAAATTTCTGAATGATACTTATGTAGAAATCTACTGTTAGATATGGTTCTACTCCTACTTAATTAAGTTATTAAGCTGAAAAATTCAAATTAATATCGAAGCAAAACACATAACAGACATTCACCAATTTAGATCTAAAAAAAGTACATGCACACAGACAAAGTGACAAAGTGATTTTCTAGACAATAGTCCTTGGAAAAACCCAATGCGGGAAAACCAGTCTCTCGCTGTTAGAGGGTTTTATTATTAAAAGTGTTTTTGAATACAACAAATCTGGGTTCCAGATCTGGAAAACTCGACAGAGAAAATATAGATCTGCAACTCACCGGCTATTCTGAAGCCAAAATACTGACTGATCCACACCCTCAAATGGGATTTACAGGACTCGGCCAAATCTAGGCCCTAGAAACCCTTGAAGCCCGTGCGCCAGCCTCTGCGTCCCTCAACGCTGGCCTGGAAAGGGTTGTGTAACCCCCGACTGGGTGACGCAGTCCCTACACTGCCCCTGAGGGTCTCTGTGTAACCCCTGAGGGTCCCCAGCTGCCTTACGCTGCCCTGAGAGAGACTGTGCAGCACCTGCCTAGATGAAGTTGCCCCTGCGCTGTGAAGCTGTTGCCCTCTCTGTTGCTACTACTCCTGCTTCTCTGCGTTGCCTCTCTGAAGCTGCTCTTTGTCTCTTGCTAATTCTAGACACTGGGATCAGACCATCCCCTTTGTCTAAACTCCCCTCTTTGCAGTTGAAACACTTCTGAGAATTCTTTGCAAACGCTGCCCTAGAATCTCAGCTTAGCTTCAGTGCTTTGCCTCTGTGTGTCCTTACAAATGACCCCAAGCCTTTCCTTTATACTTTTCTCGTTGGGAAACCAACGGCCATGATCAGATCTTGAATCAATGGCTAAGATTTAAAGAAAGTTTGATCTATGTGACTTAAGACAATTTCATCACATGTTTAATTTAATTAACTTTAATTATTTCATTTTCCTAAGTTCATACTTAGGAAATACATTAAAATAATTAATTAATTAAATTTCTCGTAAACTAGATGAAATTTCCCAAATCCCTTTCTGTGTCTTGTAGATCATGTGTACTTTGGTCCCTCCACAAATTTTGGGAGCTAGAGCACATCTGATGCTACCCCCACTACACAATCTCAACACTCCCTCTTAGCATGGAGTGTGCTCTAGCAAGACATCACACCATGTATCACAAGATTTTGGGCACTGGTTTCTATGTTGTTGATGCTTGGCCTACTGCGACTCAACTCTACATTGCTGCTGCCCATGACGCTGTCACTGCCACTGTCACATCTGTACTTCAGCTCCCTCTCAATCTGCTGCATCCATGTTGCCCATAGCACTGCCACTGCTAACTGCTGCACTGCAACTTCAGTTGTTGAGAGAAACAACTGAATCTCCTGCCCAATCTTTGACAGACAAGTCAGTTGGGCTGCAACCTCATCACTGAAGCTCCATAGGCTGTTGATCTGAGCTGTCATCTGAAGGATGATACATAGCTATAGCTCTGCACTGCGTAAGCAGACTCCCTCTGCACTGCTGAAGTCACATCAGCCCCTTGTGCTGAAATCTCTCACGCTGTTGCTGCACTGCGTTGTCCTCCTAAAGCCCCCTACATTGTTGCAGCTCTGCTCTGCGTAAGAAGCTCTGCTTTGCGCTGCTGAAGTCACATCAGCCCCTACGTTGATGTTGCCTCTACGCTGCTGCTACATCTGCACTACGCTGCTCCTTCCAGCCTTCAGATCTGCCTCTGCTTCATCCGTGATCTATGCACCCACTGCTTCACTTGTTCCGCTACTGTCTTAAGGCTCCCGTAGCTCAGATGTGATCCAAGAGATGAGTTGCTCAAGGATCCCGCCACCATTCTATAGCTCCTCTATAGATCCATGTCACCCCACTTTCGTGGTTCATGAGCGCTCATGGCTGTATCATCTTCTGACCCATCATCCGCCACAGCAACCTTGGAAGAAGAAGCTTCCTTGTCCTTTTTCTTCTAAGGATAATAGCTGGCGAAATGTCCTAGTTCGCCACACTGGAAGCACTTGATCTTTAATAGATCCTTCTTCTTTCCCAGCTACCACTTTGATGCCAAGGCTGCATCTTCTTCATCTTCCTTCTTCACCTTACTCGATCCCAAGCTGTACTGCTTCTTGGTGATTCTGCGGAGTTCTTCTTTACGCATGATTGCCCATAAGTTGTCCCAGTCTGGGAGGTCTGCTCTGCCCAAGATACTTTGGACAAAGGTTTCCCACTCATCTGTGACCGCATTGAGAGCAGTCCTGACCATCACATCATCCTCTACCTTTGCACCCGTGGCAGTCAACTAGTCTCTGATTGACTGCAATCTAAAGAGAAAATGTTACATGTCTTCCCCCTTGGTCATCATGAATGACCGCATCTGAGTCTCCAGAAGCATCTTCCTCTGGACGAAATTTCCCTCATATAGGGATGTTAAGGCCTTCCACATCTCATTAGTTGTTTTCTTCTCGACTATATGTGGGACAATATGGTCCTTAATTCCATCCATTATCAGCCACTTGCATATCCAACAGCTTCATTATGCTTCCTCAGGAGATCTGCATCAGTCGATGTGGCCAGAACTTGTTCTGCATGGTCTCTTAGATGATATGCCTCTAGGACTATCAGGATTCTAGCCTTCCAAACTGAAAAGTTGGATAGGCCATCCAATCTGTCCTGATCACGCAGTCCATGAGGAGTCATCTGCTCAGAAATCTGTCGGAGCTTCTTTCTATGTGCTAGAGATCTGGATCTAAGGGCCTTGGAAAAACAGGCACCTTCTGATTCCTCTGACAACTGATTTCCCTTCTTGGAAATCTGCCAAATCAACAATGATTCAACTCTCTTAGATCCTTTGATCGATCTACAAGTTTCTTTGGCTAGAAACTCTCTGAGAAGTTGATCTCCTCCCACTCTTTGTCGCTAGTGCTTAGCCTAAAATTTTGAAAACTTCAGAAATTTAACCCCACCAGCACCTTCTAAAGTTCTGCAGCTCTACTTCAGACACTTCTAGATCTGACAGCTTCAGATCTGCATCACCCTGGCTGGCTTCAAACAATCCCAGCGCAGTAAGTGCGTGGGCCTGCTGGGAGACAGTGTAAGACTGTGTCACCATGCCCTCTATGTAACTCTGCTTTCTCTGAAACTGCGTTGTCCCTTCAGATTTGGCCTTTTGCTGCTGTTGCTGCTCTTCCTGCTACTTTCTGCAACAAGATCCATCAGTCTTCTGCTGGTGACCCTCCTAGATCTGCAATTGCTCTGATACCATGTGAAAATTTCTGAATGATACTTATGCAGAAATCTGCTGTTAGATTTGGTTATGCTCCTCCTACTTAATTAAGTTATTAAGCTGAAAAATTCAGATTAATATCGAAGCAAAACACATAATAGACTTTCACCAATTCAAATCTAGAAAAATTACATGCACACATAGACAAAGTGACAAAGCAGTTTTCTGGACAATAGTCCCCGGAAAAACCTAATGTGAGAAAACCAGTCTCTGGCTGCTGGAGGGTTTTATTATTAAGAGTATTTATGAATATATCTAATTTGGGTTCCAAATCTGGAAAACCCGATAGATAAAATATAGATCTGCAACTCACCAATTGTTTTGAAGCCAAAATATTGACTGATCCACACCCTCAAATGGGATTTACAGGACTCAGCCAAATCTAGGCCCTAGAAACCCCAACACTGCCCCTGAAGCCCCTGCGTCAGCCTCTGTGTCCTTCAACGCTGACTTGGAAAGGGTTGCGTAAACCCAGACTGGGTGACGCAGTCCCTACGCTGCCCTTGAGGGTCTCCAGCTACCTTACGTTGCCCTGGGAGAGACTGCGCAGCACCTGCGTAGCTGAAGCTGCCCCTGCACTACGCAGCTGCTGCCCTCTCTGCTTCTCTGCGCTGCCTCTCTGAAGCTGCTCTCTGTCTCTTGTTGATTCTAGAGATTGGGATCAGACCGTCCCCTTTGTCTAAACTCCCTCTCTGCAGCTGAAACACTTCTGAGAATTCTTAGCAAACCCTGCCCTAGAATCTCAGCTTAGCTTCAGTGTTATGCCTTTGTGTGTCTTTACAAATGACCCCAACCGTTTCCTTTATACTTTTCTCGTCGGGAAACCAATGGCCATGATCAGACCTTGAATCAATGGATAAGATTAAAACAAAGCTTCATCTGAGTGACTTAAGACAATTTCATCACATGTTTAATTTAATTAACTTTAATTATTTCATTTTCCTAAGTTTATACTTGGGAAATACATTAAAATGATTAATTAATTAAATTTCTCCTAAACCAGATGAAATTTCTTAAATTCCTTTTTGGGTCTTGTGATCATGTGTACTCTAGTCCCTCCACAAATTTTGGGAGCTAGAGCACATTCAATGCTACCCCCACTACACAAAATCTCAACACATCTCTCTCATCCAAGTGCTCCTCCCGAAATGTGCCCAGGACTAAGAATGATACTCCATCAATAGGATACCAACTCATCACCTCCCTTCAGTCCAACTCATGACTCAATCCAATGCTAACCCTACTCACTTGAGGTCGGAATGGAACACTGAAGAGATGTTGACCCGTGTCCCACTGCCAACTGGAAACTGTAGCATCTGCCATGTCTAAGGGTCCCTGCTCTGCTATGCTCCTGACTAAGAGGTTCGTACCATCAATAGGATACCAACTCATGATCTCTCGCCAACCTACCCCGGAAGAAGAATCAAATGCAGTGACACCTGCATACGGAACAAGTCCGGTGTGTTGTTGCCAACCCATACTCAACTCATGTTGCTCTGTCCCGCCTGTCAACGAGAACTACCTAGAAAAGAAAGCCCCTCTCTCTACAATAGGCCAAAGAGGGCAAGATATGCTGCAAGCCCATTGATGTACTCCTGGAGAGTGCTGCTCCCTGAAAGTACTGCAGCCCTGCTAACTGTATGTGCATTTATTGACACCTCATTAGTGGGTCGGCCCAAACATGGATGCACCACCATCTCCAACAACTCCTCCTTCTCCTGATCAGGAATGTCATACTCTTGATGTCTACTAGCCTCCCGCGGAACTACCTCATCAACCTCCAAAATATCCTGAGGATAAGTATCTACAACTACTGTCACTGTACTAGATGTCCATGCATCTGTCTACTCCTCCTCAAAGGCCAACCCCCAGGTTAGCCGCATATCCATCACAAACTCAATGTGAGCCTCCATCTGGCTCTCCCCCAAAGGAATACCATGCATGATGTGCATATCCTCCTCCTTAGCTGACTCATGCTCCACCATAGGCTGCTTCGGCTGAATCATCACAAGTGACTCATCCTCCCGAATATCTCCCATGGAGTCCCCTGACTGCTCACCATGCACACTGGAATACAAATCTGGCCTACTGTCATCAACTCCACATGACTACTCATGTTCCCCGAAAGCATCCTCATATGACCCCATGGACTCATCCGAAGACGAGTCCTCATCCTGACATACAGAAGGAATGTCCTCCTGCTCTACCTCTGCCACCTCATCTGCATCTCTCAAGCATGAGTGATCAGGCCCCCAAGATTATTTGCAGATGAAGCAAAGTCCCTTCCTCCTCAGCTCATTTTCATTGCTTGATCCACCAAACTGGAGCAGCTCCTCCCTAGTCATCTGTTTCCTGAATAGCTCAACGTTCTGCTCAACCAGCCCTTGGGCTAGCTCATAAGCAGCAGGTGAGACCAAATGCTCTCTCGTCCAAATGCTCAACAACCTAGTTTGTGTGAAAATTTCAAACTGAAATCTAAACAGTTGCAGTGATAGATTTATTTCTCCTACTTATTATTTCAATAAGTTATTATTCAGAAATCTTCCAGCAAATATCAAAATAAATACTACTACAACATTCACAAATATATATGCAAAGAAATAAGCAGTAGAGAACATAAGCACAAGAATCAATCACATGTACACAATTATTTTTGGACAATTGTCCCCAGAAAAACCCAATGCGAGAAAACCAGTGCAGCAGATGAGGGTTTTATTAATTCTTCAGCAAATGATATATTTACAGGTAAATATAACGGCAGATAAATTATGAAACACCTAAGACTGAATTTCTGACTTACTCGGACAATTCTTTGACACCCTGAACAGCCCCTACAAGCTCCTGTGTTTGTCTGCGTGATTCACTGCGCAGTCCCAGTGCTGGACTGCGTGAGTCTGCGTGGAGACTGAGTGGGTTCTTTGCGTTGCAGCCTCAAGCTGCCTCCAGTGACCCATTGCTGCCCTCCGTCCCTGATCTCGATCACCACTGACTCCCTCCTCCTCCTACTTCTGCAAACTTCTCGCGTTGCAACTCTCCCACTGAATCAAATTCTACATCAGAATGGATCTCCTTTGGGTACTGAGTGTATGCTCGACTTATTTTCCAAATGACCCTCAAGCCTTCTTTTATAATCTTCCTATTGGAGAACCAACGACCCAGATTAAAAGATTAATCAATGGCTAAGATTAAAACTTGACTTGATCCATGTTTTCTAGAAGATTCACACTCTGACTTATTAATACCCTTTAATTATTTCATTTCCCTAAGTTTAGATTTAGGGTCTTCATTAAAATAATTAATTATTTTAATAAGTCATGAACCGAGTGGAATTTCCACAAACTGTTTCTGGGTTCTTTGGAATTTTGTTGTCCAAGCCTCCCTGCAAAGTTTGAGACTTGGAACACTTCCGGATGCTACAAAAATCAACACTCCCTCTTAGCGAGGAAGGTGTTCCAACAATATGCCTGCTACATGTTGCTCTGATTCTGAAGCACCCTCTGCGCTACTGATCTCAAGACACTGCCCCCCCCCATCTGCTGTGTTGTTGCCTCTTGTACTGCTGCTTCTGTACCACAGCTCCCTCTGAATATTGAGTCTATCCATTCCTGCTACTGGAAGGGATTCTTCATCATCCCCATCTTCTCTCTGAAGTAGACAAACTTTGTCTTCCCTAGAGCCTTTGTGAGGATGTCTGCCACCTGTTCTCCTATTGGAGTGTACTGCAACAGAACAACTCCACATTGTACACAGTCCCTAGTGAAGTGACACCTGATGTCAATATGTTTCGACCTATCATGAAACACAAGATTCTCAGAGAGCTTTATGCAACTCTGATTATCACATAAGATACTGGTTGCTTCCATTTTCTCCTTGAGTAGATTCACTAGCAGTTTCCTAAGCCATATAGCGTCGCACGAAGTTGTGCTGGCTGCCATATACTCTGCTTCTGCTGAACTCAGTGCTACGAAATTTTGTTTCCTACTGCACCAGGAAGTCATTCTTGATCCTAGATTGAAACAGTACCCACTGGTACTCTTCCGATCAATTGAACTTCTAGCCCAATCTGCGTCTGTGAAACCACTCAACCTGACATCATTGCTACGGGTATACTTCAATCCAAGCTCAACTATTCCTTGAAGGTACCTGAGAACATGCTTGGATGCTGCCCAATGTGCCCTCTTCGATTCCACCATGAATTGACTGAGGGTGTTTACAGCATAACAGATGTTTGGACTTGTATTTACCATATACATCAATGACCCTATGAGCTGCCTATATAGCGTAGGATCAACCTCATCATCTTCGGACGTGTCGATTTTCTTCCAGTTGGTGATCATTGGAGTTGTCATGGGTCTACAATCCTCCATCTGAAATCTCTTCAGAATCTCTGTAGTGTATCTTCCTTGACCAAGGAAGATCTCCCCGTTCTACTGCCAAACCTCCAACCCCAGAAAATAGTGCATCCATCCTAGATCCTTCATGTCAAATTCTCTAGCCAAGTTCTTCTTGCAATCTGTGATGAGCCTTGATGATCTCGTCAAGAACAAATCATCAACATACAAAACCAATATCAAAGGCTCACTCCCTACTCTTAGATAGTAGAGATTGGGATCTGCGTCACTCTTGACGAATCCCATTTTCTGCAGGTAACTGTCAATTCGGCCATACCAGGCTCTAGGAGCTTGCTTCAGTCCATATAACGCTTTCTTCAATATGCACACGAGTTTTCTTATCATGTGTCTCAAAGCCCTCTGGTTGTTCTATATACACCTCTTCTTCTATCACTCCGTTCAAGAATGTCTTCTTGACGTCCATCTGGTGAATTTCCCATCCCATCTGCGCAGCAAGGGATATCACGGACCTGATAGAGGTGTGGCCACTGGGGCGAAGGTTTCTTCATAGTCAATTCCTTCTTTCTGAGCATACCCCTTAGCCACAAACCCGACTTTAAATTTCTCGATGCTGTCATCTGCAGCATACTTGATTTTGTAGATCCACCTAGATCCTAGAACTGATCTCTCCTGAGGTCTGGGTACTACTTCCCAGGCATCATTCATCATGATGGAACTGTACTCTTCCACCATTGCATCAACCCACACCTGGTGCTGAGCTGCTTCCCGAAAACTGTAAGGTTCTCCGAATTGAGCAACCAAGGCTTGATACCTCTCAGGCTGCCTACGATGTCTCTTCTCATTTCGGGGGATTCCGACAAAGTCCTCTGCATCCTTCAGAATCTGTCGAAGTTCCCTGCTCGTTCTCCCACTAGTAGTGGGTGGATCTACTGGCTCTCCCTCTTGCAAATCCTCGAGAGACACATCCTTTGGATCACAATGCCTTGGAGAGGAAACTGAATTTTCTGCTGCTAGTTGTTGGGGCTGGACCAGAGGCTCTTCGACAGACTGCGTAGCGGAAGGCAGCTCACGGGATCTTCTGAAGGCCTTCTCCTCCATGAACTTCACATCCCTTCACACCACCACTTTCCTGCTCTTAGGAATGTAGATGCGATAAGCCTTTGCATTCTCGCTGTATCCTACCAGATACCCGTTTTCGACAGTCATCTCTGTTAGCTCCCCGTAATTTGCTAGATTGATTGAGATACAAATGAACAGGGGTAACATCAAACCAAGCTTTGGAATCCAAGGACCTAGCCTTCCTAGATTTGGAGAGGGATCTCTCTATTAGATGCAAAGATGTGAACTTGTTTGCTGATTAAGGTTGATTTTAGGCTAGATGTTAAGTGCAGGGTATTTTAATTGTTTTTGGTTGGGTATGATGCTTGGATAGATTAAATAGAAAACAAGGAATATTTTTAAGTCATTGGGCAATGGAGTCTAAAAAGGTCAAGGTAAGTTCATCAATGGTTTTAAGAGTATTTGCAGGGCAATTTTAACTTGGTTGGTGGATCTTTGAGGTTGTGAAGGATCATGAGATGGACATTAAGCTTGAGAACAAAAAAGCTAATAAAGGGCAGAAACAGAATCCTTTATATACTTGTAAACTGAGGGAGTTAGAAGAATCATAAGCATAGAGAAGAAATCAAAGGCAGAGGAAACCCTACACTCTTTGATTCAGACTTAAAGCAGATAATTTATCCAAGACAAACGTTCAAATGAAATATAGAAAGGTAAGAATCTTATTTAACTTTCATAGATTTCATCATCAAGAGCAGAAAATATTTAAGATGCACAAATAACTATAACAATAGAAGGAGAGAAAACCCTGAACATCTAAAGTTACAGCTATGAAGGTTCCTTGAAACAATTTTAGCTAAGTAAAGGCAAAGAGCATGATTGAAACAAACTTCTTTGATAAACCTAGGCAAAGATGCTTTAAAGAGATGATTCCAAGAACAGAGTATTTAGTGGCAACAAATATGCAGGGCTAGCTATGAATCATGTTGAAACCAACTAATCTAAACCATTCAAGAAATAGACAAGCATAAGAAATCCTTAGAGAGCAAAAAGATGAATTCTCTAATATATCCTAGCAAAAGAAAACATTAAGGCAGTGAAGGAAACAAACAGACCTAAGGTGCCATTAGCAAACATATCTTAGTCTAAATTCTTTGTCCTACCGTAACATAGCAAGATGGAAACATAATGAACACTAGAAAACATGAACAAAAGATAAACACATCACCATTGACCAAGCTTATGGATCCTGCAAACAGTCCTCCTCCATCAACAAACAAATCAGGTCATGCATGAGTTCCAAGACATCAAATTCTCATCAAAAACTCCAAGAGACTATGTATTGCTCCAGAATAAGTCATCAAAATCCAACCCAATACATAAGAGCCTCATGCTCTATTTATGGAGCAAATGAGGAGGTGGAAACCATAAGAGGCTTTCAGAAACCCTAATTTAGTCATAAATGTCATAAATGTGCTTAATGACCATACAAGGCCCAAGACACATAATATCTAAGCTAATAAACGAAAAATATCATAACATAACTCTTCAATCAAATCTGAAGTGATTTGCCCAAGAAAATATTAAAAAATCAATTTGCCATCAATTTGTGTGTTTTGTTGACTTTTGGCACTTTTGGTCCTCTGTGCGTAGCGCCAAAACATCAGAAAATAGGTGTACTTGCAGTCCGCTTTTGACCTCCTTCCCGGTGTCGGATTTTGCTCTGTGACAGCTCGTTGGAAAGCTTGTCAAGTTGGCTTTCCAGATCTACCTTTGGTTTTCTGAATGAATGCCATTTCCCTGTCCAAAAATCCATTCTCCCAACACTGCTCGGTGCGTAGCGCCACCTTCAGCAGAAAATAGGCTCTGTTGTAGTCAAGTTTTGGACCACTTCCCGATGTTGGATTTTGCTCCGTGATGGCTCGTTGGAAAGCTTGATGAGTCCGCTTTCCAGATATGCCTTTCGTTTTTTACTGGGTTCCATTTTCCTATCCAAAAATATATTCTCCCAACACTGCTCTGTGCGCAACACCTAGTCTGAAAACGAGGCAGAAAGGTGAAATTTTGGGTGTTTTTTGACCTTCTGAGGGGGTAAAAATGCTCCAATTGATCTGAAATTTTGTGGGTAGACTGTTGGTGATGTAACAAATCCAAAAATGTAAACTTTGAGAGCTGAATATGCACCAATTTTGTGCGTAGCGCCTAGGGTGTTGTGCTCTTAGGGGTCAAAATTTAGAAAAAACAAAATTTTATCCAAATTGCCTCAAAATTGGTGGAGAGGTCCCTCAAGAGGTTTGAGAAGCCTGTGGAAAATCTCGAGCCATGTCTTTAAGTTTTTCTTGGTCTTTACCTTCTTTGAGTGCTCAAATTTCACTAAAAAGGGTATCCTCATTTATCATAGGTGGATGACTAATGTTATGGTTGTCTTCTTGGTTGCCTTGTCTTTCACTTGCTGTATCATCATGGTCATCCTCTGTATTAATGCATCCTTCTTCAAACTCTGTCATTACTATTACTGCTAGATCTTCCATCACCTTGTGCATCATCATTTTGCCCATTGGGAGAGAGGTGAGCCTTACTGCTGCCTTCAACACTTTCATCATTGTCACCCTTTTGCTATCTTTAGTACTATTACCTTGGTCTTGGAGTTTATCATCAGCCTTTGCATCTGCTTCACTTTGGCCTTGTATTCCATTGATGTCCTCTCAGTGGCATTCTTTTATCATTGTCTCCTTCATCAAACCCTATTTGTGCCTTGCTGGTTTCCTCTTCTTGATCTACTATTTCTTTATTTTCAACTTCTTTTTTTCTTCATGTTCAATATTTTCATCCATATTGTCACTGATTTCACTTTGACTAGCCTTATTTTCATGTTTATGCACATTTTCCTCTTGATTGTCATGTTTATTTTCTTTGCTGACTGTCACCCCCATCACTGTCTTCACTATCTTCTCGGCTTTCACCTTTGCTCATCAGCAATACCTCTTTTTGTACTTGGGAGTGATTCATGTGTATCATCACCCTCCCTGTCTTCACCCAAGTGCTTACTGCTTTGTATATCTTAGAACAGAATGGTTTTTTGGCTTGGTGAGAGCTTTAGGTTTAGGGAGGAAAGATGTGTGATGTGAGGGCAGATTTTTAGCAAATGAGGGCAAGATGAAGTAGGCTTAGGACAATTTCAGAGTTTTTAGAAGGATGGTTGTTTGTACTGACTGTCTCTAAGCTAATGACAACTTCAAAATGGTATTTCTTGCCCTAGAAGGTCAAATGCTTGATTGGCATGAAGATTAGGGTTTGACCAAGCCTTTAGGTTTTCGAACTTCTCTTTTGATTATGCATGTAAGAGAAAAACTTGGAAAGGTGAGAAGAGGGGCCACTAACATTGTTTAACCCTTTGCAGGATCTTGGAGGCAAAAAATTGGATTTTGGCCACTTTCTGAGAAAATTTGAACAATTCTGCTCTGTGCGCAGCGCCTGCCCAGGTGTGTAGCGTCTGGCTCCAGGTGTGTAGTGCAATGTTATTTAACACTGCACCTGCCTCCTCTGTGCGCAGCACCGAGCTCCAGGTGCGTAGTGCCTCTGCCAATGCGCAGTGCCCATTTGCAGAGGGCTTTTGGAGGCCTTCCCTGTGTCGGAATGAGCTCCGTGATAGCTCGTTGGAAAGCTTGTGGAGTCTACTTTCCAAAACTTCTTTTGGTTTTTCATTTGGTTTTCATTTACCTATCCAAAAACAGATTCTCCCAACACTGGTCAAGAAGTGTTGAATGATGGTGCAGAAATGCAGAGTGCTGGTGTAAAAATGCAGAGTGCTGGTGCAGGTAACTTTTGGGGGCCTTCCTTAACTCCAAATTGAGCTCGTGATAGCTCATTGGAAAGCTCTTCAAGTCTGGTTATCTTTTGACTCATCAAGAAAGTCATTTGGACACTTCAGTTACGAGAAAAACTGATTTTTCCAAGGTCACTCCAGCAGTGCAGAAATTCTCCAGTGACACCTTTATTTTTTACATTGCTCCCAAACCATGATACCTGTGTAAAAACTGAAGGAGGTTTTTCTTCTTGGCCCTGTGATGGATAAAAACCTCTCTCAATTTTTCCAAATTCATCTTTTTTTGGTCAGAAACACAATTTGAAGCAAAACTAGCCCTAGGTGTGACTCATGGCTTGTCTCTTGGAATGAATTCTTGGAAAATGATGGAGGCATGATGTTTATGGGCTGGTATAGACTTATTCTTGCTGATATGATCTATCAAATGAATCCTTTGCTCTTGTGCCTCCTTTTCATATCAAACCCTAGCTTAGTTGGAAGAGGAATTTAGGGTTTGGTGTAAGAGATTTAGAACCGCCTTGCAGAGGGAGGGGAATGAAGGGGTTAAGGGTTGTCTTTATTCTTGGGGAAATTTTGGGGGATAGGGATAGATGTTAGGGAGTAGGGGAAAGTGGAATTTCAAGGATTGGGTGAGGGGAAGGGGTCCAAAAGGGCAAAACACAGGCCTAGTCTTAAAAAAGTGTCAAATTGTGGCAATAGACTAGGTTTTGTAAAAAAATGATGAATTTGAGGGATAGGAGTGATGGGAAGTGTTTATGAAGGTATGTTAAAGATAGGAGGAGGTGTAAGAGCATCAAGATACAAGCCTTGTTGATGTTTAACCATGGAGTTCATGAAACCAAGAAAAATGCCCTTGAAAACCCTAGATGGACAATGGAGGAGTTAAGCAAAAAATGAAAATAGAGGACTGAGGCCAAAGGTGGCAACACATAGTGATAATGAGTGGTATGAGCCCATGACGGGTCCTCTGGGAGTAGTGAGTTGACCTTGACATGATGGGATGATGAAATAGTGAAAATTTACCCTAAGGATAAAGAAGGCAGTGAGATTTCTAGAACTCACAATGTTCATAAACTTTGTTTCTATAAATCTAGAACCGATACTTAGTCATCTTCAGATAGTGAAAATTATGGATGATTAACAGTGGCTCCACTTCGGGAGGGCAGCTCCTTTTCAGGAGGTGTCCAGAACATTCAGATCTCTGGCTTTTGAAGACCAGTGCCTTACTTGCACTTTGCAGATTCTCTTTCTTCACTTGCTGATGTCCTTTTGAAGCTATGATCTCATAATCTAAAAAGACATGTTTGCTTCAAACTCATCTCTACCTACCCAACCTACTTTGCCTAACATTTTTTCTTCTTTAGGTGCATTTGGACTGGCAACCCTTAACATTTTTTTCTTCTGAAAGCAAAACAAGCTATCTACTTCTACCCTTATTGCTTCCAAGAGTTCAGATTAGGCTAATGAACTCTCTTATTCTCTACCTAGTCTACTCATTTGTCAAGATTGAGCTGTTTGACAACTTTATTCTCTATCCTACTAACATGAAATTGAAACATGAGTAAACCAGGATTAAGCTATCTGATTTATCATGAGCTGTGGCATTGAAACACGCTGCACACAACCATTATTTTTATACCAACAAAACTAGAAAGTATAAGGGTAGTAATCCATCATTTGTTAGGCATCCCTATCTTTCTCTTTGGTTCAGTTTTAAGCATGTGGAGCCAACATTTTTCATTCCTAATCTATTTCTTTTGACAAGTCAAGTTCACATGATTTGACAAACATCTTTTTCACTAACTTATCAACAATAAATTTAAAACATGTTCAGCCATGATTAGGCTAGATGACTGAACAAGACTTCTTTATGAACCAGTAGTGGCATTTAAGCTTTCACACTTTCAGTAGTTCTATTTTTTGGGTATGGGGCTTTACCTCTTTTCAAATCTGCCCTCTTTTTCTACCTTTCTTTGTTTTTGTGTTTTTTCATTCTTTCCAAACAATCTAGAACTAAAAAGATGCTCACAAGACTGAACTTATTTTGCATTCCTATCTATCCTAATCTAACCTTTACATTATATACATTCATTTGGTGAACTCCCTTTTCCAATATAACCAATCAAGTAGATGATTCTATGATTGATCTTGTTTCAGCTCTTTGAGAGTGCTGAAGAAATCAAAAGGAAACTTCCACCTCACTTGTTTTCGAACAGTAGTGCCTAAACTTTTCTTTAAACCTTGCATCAAACTGCTCTTGACATGTTTTACTCCCTCTTTAAGTGCCTCTAACAAATCAGTAAAGGGATCTTGAAACAATACTTGGCTTAGAGTATTTGGGAGATAAGCTTGATCCAGGATTGCTTCTTCCTTCACTTCGCTGAGCTTAGGACTCCTTTGGGAAAGAAACCCCTTATCTTCCTCATGATCATCTGAATTGTCAAACTCATCATATATTGCCATGTTGTCCTCTAGCAAACCTGATTGAAAAGAGCTATAGCTGTTCTCTTTCTCTTGTGAAGGCTGGACATAGGGTTGAATGTGTTTTTTGTCGTTAAAAGCAATACCCAAAGATTGTTGACTTCTGATTGCATTAAGGTTGTCTTTGATGAATTGAAAGGAAGCGCAACAAAGAGGTAAATATCCTTCCCTTTCTCCCAAAATTTTTGCACTTTCTTCTTCACTGTCATGGCTGAGTGGTATTTGCTGATCACTATACTTGAGTTGTGGAGAATGACTGTCCTTGTCCCACAAACTAATCACTGATTGTTCCGTAGTGTTGGCTTGAGTTTGGAGAACATAATCATCATCATATTGATCATATTTGGGCAGCTTATTCATAGAAGGAATGTCATCCATTATGCACACTTGATCAGTAGATTGTTCCACCTTATGAAAAGGAGAGTGTTCATGGCCAATAGCTTCTCCTTTAGCAATCTGAAATGACTCAAAGCACAAGGGTAGGGACTCAAGAGGTGTTGGCTCATCTTTCATTTCTGGTTTTGTAATCCAAACAGCCATACCAGGATGATTTGAGGGGAGAACTTCTGGATTTGAAAAAGGGTTTGTATTATCCATTTCCTCCCTTACTGATTCTTTAGATCATTCTACCTTGTTTCTATTTTCAATTTGCTTGTAATACTCTCTAAATAGTGAAGCACAAGATGAAGGAAGACATATAGTACTTACTTGACAACTTTCCGCATCTTCTCCTTTGCAACCTTGGTCAGCCAGTATGTTTTGATAGCTACCTTTGCATTGAAATGATTGATTTGGTTCCTCCCAAGAAAATGGTACCGGCAGCTCTGAATAATCAGCACCAATCTCAACCTTGTACTCTTCCTCTTTCCTACCAAGTATATGCATCATTTTGTTGATTGTATCTATCAACATCTCTAGCTTTAACTCTGAAGAAGTTATTTTCTCTTGAGCTACTTTGTCCTTCCTTATTTCTTCTAACTTTTCCTCTCTTTCCAGTATGTTGAATTCCACAGTAATTGCCATATTCTGCATTTCTTCCAGGTTTGAGAGGTCTTTTTCTCTTATATGGAATTCCATCTCTGGGTCAAAAGTACTTGGTTAGTGCAAGAGAGCCCACCCCAAAGGTGGCTTTATCTTAGCAGGTATTGCATTGTATACCTTATTGAAACTGGCTTAAAAGTCTTGTACGGTCTCCCCTGGCTGTTTTTTTAAATTCTTGTATTCCTCTATGATGAGAACTTCATTTCCCATGATCACCCACCTATCTAAGAAGACTTGAGTAAATTGATGAAAATTGATAATGCTTGCAGCTGGAAGGTCCTTAAACCAACTCCTAATTTTTCCTTGTAATGATAAGGCAAACATTCTAATACTCACATCATCTTCTTCTATTTCAAAAAGGTCAAGTAAATTCTCAAAATTTTGAATGTGTTCTTCAGCGGTGACTTTTGAGCTTTCTCCATCAAATCTGGGTAGTTTATTTGCAAGATTTGCAGGGAGGGCTTGGAAGATAGGAGGCAAAATCAGAGGCTTGTATCTTTCTGGGACCTTTGTGGGTATAGGTAGTGTAAAAAGAGATTTATGGCTATTTGAGGTTTCAGCGAGAGGAGGAAAGGTAGCATGAGGCTCATGTTTCACTAGATCTTCCATAGGTGAATCTGGGGTAAGCACAGGTGTATAAGACTGATCATGGTCTAAATTTTGAGGCTTAGCTTTTCGAGGCTTGACATCTTTCCAATGATAAATGTAGATCTCATCAGTGTATTCTTGATCAAGCCTAAAGTAGGATAGAACATAGTTATAGATAAAAACAATAATTTCTTGAATCCAACTTAGGCCTGAATGCTCTTTCTTTCTAGGATGACTGGTCATGTTTCAGGTTCTTCCTCCAGTGGAGTCTTTAGGTCTATTGAGAGTTGTGGAGTCGCCAGGTGGATGATTTCAAATATTTTAAGGCAGGTTGCTATCCACCATCAGCAATTGAATACCAATCTAAGGATGTTTGTGGGCTTTCTGAGGTCTTAAGGACGTCTAAGATGCAATTTACTCAGAAGGTAACACCGTGATCACCATTATGTTGGTGTGAGCAATGGGATAAATCCACAAGATAGTACTCTTAAGGGTTTTTTGAAAGGTTTAGGGAAGTCTAAGTTTGTTAATCACTCAGAGTCCCACCGAGATCGCCATTATGTTAGCTCCCCGTAATTTGCTAGATTGATTGAGATACAAATGGACAGGGGTAACATCAAACCAAGCTTTGGAATCCAAGGACCTAGCCTTCCTAGATTCCGAGAGGGATCTCTCTAGTAGATGCAAAGATGTGAACTTGTTTGCTGATTAAGGTTGATTTTAGGCTAGATGTTAAGTGCAGGGTATTTTGCTCGGATAGATTAGATAGAAAACAAGGAATATTTTTAAGTCATTGGGCAATGGAGTCTAACAAGGTCAAGGTAAGTTCATCAATGGTTTTAAGAGTATTTGCAGAGCAATTTTAAGTTGGTTGGTGGATCTTTGAGGTTGTGAAGGATCATGAGATGGACATTAAGCTTGAGAACAAAAAAGCTAATAAAGAGCAGAAACAGAATCCTTTATATACTTGTAAACTGAGGGAGTTAGAAGAATCATAAGCATTGAGAAGAAATCAAAGGCAGAGGAAACACTACACTCTTTGATTCAGACTTAAAGCAGATAATTTATCCAAGACAAACATTCAAATGAAATATAGAAAGGTAAGAAACTTATTTAACTTTCATAGATTTTATCATCAAGAGCAGAAAATATTTAAGATGCACAAATAACTATAACAATAGAAGGAGAGAAAACCCTGAACATCTAAAGTTACAGCTATGAAGGTTCCTTGAAACAATTTTAGCTATGTAAAGGCAAAGAGCATGATTGAAACAGACTTCTTTGATAAACCTAGGTAAAGATGCTTTAAAGAGATGATTCCAAGAACAGAGTATTTAATGGCAACAAATATGCAGGGCTAGCCATGAATCATGTTGAAACCAACTAATCTAAACCATTCAAGAAATAGACAAGCATAAGAAATCCTTAGAGAGCAAAAAGATGAATTCTCTAATATATCCTAGCAAAAGAAAACATTAAGGCAGTGAAGGAAACAAACAGACCTAAGGTGCCATTAGGAAACATGTCTTAGTCTAAATTCTTTGTCCTACTGCAACATAGCAAGATGGAAGCATAATGAACACTAGAAAACATGAACAAAAGAGAAACACATCACCATTGACCAAGCTTATGGATCCTGCAAACAATCCTCCTCCATCAACAAACAAATCAGGTCATGCATGAGCTCCAAGACATCAAATTCTCATCAAAATCTCCAAGAGACTATGTATTGCTCCAGAATAAGTCATCAAAATCCAACCCAATACATAAGAGCCTCATGCTCTATTTATGGAGCAAATGAGGAGGTGGAAAATATAAGAGGCTTCCAGAAACCCTAATTTAGTCATAAATGTCATAAATGTGCTTAATGACCATGCAAGACCATGCAAGGCCCAAGACACATAATATCTAAGCTAATAAATGAAAAATGTCATAGCATAACTCCTCAATAAAATCTGGAGTGATTTGCCCAAGAAAATATTAAAAAATCATTTTGCCATCAATTTGTGTGTTTTGTTGACTTTTGGCACTTTTGGTCCTCTGTGCGTAGCGCCAAAACATCAGAAAATAGGTGTACTTGCAGTCCAGTTTTGACCTCTTTCCCGGTGTCGGATTTTGCTCCGTGACAGCTTGTTGGAAAGCTTGTCAAGTTGGCTTTCCAGATATACCTTTGGTTTTCTGAATGAATGCCATTTTCCTATCCAAAAATCCATTCTCCCAACACTGCTCGGTGCATAGCGCCACCTTCAGCAGAAAATAGGCTCTGTTGTAGTCAAGTTTTGGACCACTTCCCAATGTCGGATTTTGCTCCGTGATGGCTCGTTGGAAAGCTTGATGAGTCCTCTTTCCAAATATGCCTTTGGTTTTTTTACTGGGTTCCATTTGCCTATCCAAAAATCCATTCTCCCAACACTGCTCTGTGCGCAGCCCCTGGTTTGAAAATGAGGCAGAAAGGTAAAAATTTTGCGTGTTTTTTGACCTTTTTAGGGGGTAAAAATGCTCCAATTGATCTGAAATTTTGTGGGTAGACTATTGGTAATGTAACAAATCCAAAAATGTAAACTTTGAGAGCTGAAGATGCACCAATTTGTGCGTAGCGCCTAGGGTGTTGTGCTCCTAGGGGTCAAAATTTGGAAAAAACAAAATTTTATCCAAATTGCCTCAGAATTGGTGGAGAGGTCCCTCAAGAGGTTTGAGAAGCCTGTGGAAAATCTCGAGCCATGTCTTTAAGTTTTTCTTGGTCTTTACCTTCTTTGAGTGCTCAAATTTCACTAAAAAGGGTATCCTCATTTATCATAGGTGGATGACTAATGTTATGGTTGTCTTCTTGGCTGCCTTGTCTTTCACTTGCTGTATCATCATGGTCATCCTCTATATTAATGCATCCTTCTTCAAACTCTGTCATTACTATTACTGCTAGATCTTCCATCACCTTGTGCATCATTATTTTGCCCACGGGGAGAGCGGTGAGCCTTACTGCTGCCTTCAACACTTTCATCATTGTCACCCTTTTGCTATCTTTAGTACTGTTGCCTTGGTCTTGGAGTTTATCATCAACCTTTGCATTTGCTTCACTTTGGCCTTGTACTCCATTGATGTCCTCTCAGTGGCATTCTTTTATCATTGTCTCCTTCATCAAACCCTATTTGTGCCTTGCTGGTTTCCTCTTCTTGATCTACTATTTCTTTATTTTCACCTTCTTTTTTCTTCATGTTCAATATTTTCATCCATATTGTCACTGTTTTCACTTTGACTAGCCTTTTTTTCATGTTTATGCACATTTTCCTCTTGACTGTCATGTTTATTTTCTTTGCTGATTGTCACCCCCATCACTGTCTTCACTATCTTCTTGGCTTTCACCTTTGCTCATCAGCAATACCTCTTTTTGTACTTGGGAGTGATTCAAGTGTATCATCACCCTCCCTGTCTTCACCCAAGTGCTTACTTCTTTGTATATCTTAGAACAGAATGGTTTTTTGGCTTGGTGAGAGCTTTAGGTTTAGGGAGGACAGATGTGTGATGTGAGGGCAAATTTTTAGCAAATGAAGGCAAGATGAAGTAGGCTTAGGACAGTTTCAGAGTTTTTGGAAGGAGGGCTATTGGTATTGAGTGTCTTTAAGCTAATGACAACTTCAAAATGGTATTTCTTGCCCTGGAAGGTCAAATGCTTGATTGGCATGAAGATTAGGGTTTGACCAAGCCTTTAGGTTTTCGAACTTCTCTTTTGATTATGCATGTAAGAGAAAAACTTGGAAAGGTGAGAAGAGGGGCCACTAACCTTGTTTAACCCTTTGCAGGATCTTGGAGGCAAAAAATTGGATTTTGGCCACTTTCTGAGAAAATTTGACCAATTCTGCTCTGTGCAGAGCGCAATGTTATTTAACACTGCACTTGCCTCCTCTGTGCGCAGCACCGGGCTCCAGGTGCATAGCGCCTTTGCCGATGTGCAGCGCCCATTTGCAGAGGGCATTTGGAGGCCTTCCCGGTGTCGGAATGAGCTCTGTGATAGCTCGTTGGAAAGCTTGTGGAGTCTACTTTCCAAAACTTCTTTTGGTTTTTCATTTGGTTTTCATTTACCTATCCAAAAACAGATTCTCCCAACACTGGTCAAGAAGTGTTGAATGATGGTGCAGAAATGCAGAGTGCTAGTGCAGGTAACTTTTGGGAGCCTTCCTTAACTCCAAATTGAGCTCGTAATAGCTCATTGGAAAGCTCTTCAAGTCTAGTTATCTTTTGACTCATCAAGAAAGTCATTTGGACACTTCAGCTGCGAGAAAAACTGATTTTTCCAAGGTCACTCCAGCAGTGCAGAAATTCTCCGATGACACCTTTATTTTTGACATTGCTCCCAAACCATAATACCTGTGTAAAAACTGAAGGAGGTTTTTCTTCTTGGCCCTGTGATGGATAAAAACCTCTCTCCCTTTTTCCAAATTCATCTCTGTTTGGTCAGAAACACAATTCGAAGTAAAACTAGCCCTAGGTGTGACACATGGTTTGTCTCTTGGAATGAATTCTTAGAAAATGATGGAGGCATAATGTTTATGAGCTGGTATAGACTTATTCTTGTTGATATGATCTATCAAATGAATCCTTTGCTCTTGTGCCTCCTTTTCATATCAAACCCTAGCTTAGTTGGAAGAGGAATTTAGGGTTTGGTGTAGGGGATTTAGGACCGCCTTGCAGAGGGAGGGGAATGAAGGGGTTAAGGGTTGTCTTTATTCTTGGGGAAATTTTGGGGGGATAGGGATAGATGTTAGGGAGTAGGGGAAAGTGGAATTTCAAGGATTGGGTGAGGGGAAGGGGTCCAAAAGGGCAAAACATGGGCCTAGTCTTAAAAAAGTGTCAAATTGTGGCAATAGACTAGGTTTTGTAAAAAAATGATGAATTTGAAGGATAGGAGTGATGGGAAGTGTTTATGAAGGTATGTTAAGGATAGGAGGAGGTGTAAGAGCATCAAGATACAAGCCTTGTTGATGTTTAACCATGGAGGTCATGAAACTAAGAAAAATGCTCTTGCAAATCCTAGATGGACAATGGAGGAGTTAGGCAAAAAATGAAAATAGAGGGCTGAGGCCAAAGGTGGCAACACATAGTGATAATGAGTGGTATGAGCCCATGATGGGTCCTTTGGGAGTAGTGAGTTGACCTTGACATGATGGGATGATGAAATAGTGAAAAATTACCCTAAGGATAAAGAAGGCAGTGAGATTTCTAGAACTCACAATGTTCATGAACTTTGTTTCTAGAAATCTAGAACCGATACTTAGTCATCTTCAGATAGTGAAAATTATGGATGACTAACAATTTCCAACTTTTTCCTCTTCTCACTGGGCACATGACAGTAAGCTGTACTGCCAAAGATCCTAAAGTGACTCACTTCAGGCTTACTGCCAGTGAAGACACTTTCTGGTGTGATCTTTCCCAGTGCAACGTGAGGAGTCCTGTTCTGAATGTAGACAATTGTATTACATGCTTCAGCCCACAGGAATTTGGGCATGTCTTGGTCATACAACATAGCTCTAGTTGATTCAACAATAGTCCAGTTCTTTCTTTCTACAACACCATTCTGCTCCGGATTGTATGGAGTTGTCCACTCTCTTTTGATGTCTTCCCTTGCACAGAATCCGGTGAATTCTTTATCTATGTATTCACCACCATTAGCTGATCGCAACACCTTGATCCGCTTCCCTGTCAGATTTTCCACCAGAGCCTTAAACTCTTTGAATCGACTAAAAACTTCATTCTTGGTCTTCAAGAAGTAGATCCAGGTTTTCCTGGAATGGTCATCAATGAAGGTGACGAAATATTCGGCAGCGCTAAGAGCTCTAGTGAACATCGGCCCATAGATATCTGAGTGTATCAGATCCAATACACCCTTGGCCCTATTGTTGCTTCTATGATATGCTTCCTTGGCATATTTTCCTAATACGCATCCCTTGCAGACATCATCTCGTTTAGTGCTCAGTTCTAGAACACCTGTTACAGTCTTCTGGAGAGTTTTCAATGCCCCATGATGCAAATGCCCCATTCTTCTGTTCCATAGCTCATTCAAGTCCGTTTCATCTGCACTGCCAACTAGTGCCATTGGAGAGTCAAGCTGTAGCTTGTATAGTTTGTTGCTTCTTACCCCAATCTGTCTCTTCTTCTTCCAACTAGGGTGCTTGGCGTAGACTCTATTGCCAATAAAGTAGACGTCATGTCCTCAATTTTGAAGCTGAGACACTGAGAGTAAATTCATCCCCAAACCCGGCACTTGCAGCACATAAGTGGCCTGGATTCTATTTCCCGCCTCGATCTGAAAAACTATGGTACCTCTCCCAACGGGAGTGCATTTTGCTTTATTACCCATGGTTATTTTGAAATTCATCTGCTCTTCTTGGTAGTCAAAAAAACAGACACGTACTCTAGTCATGTGAGCAGAGGCTTTGCTGCCAATATACCAAACATTAGAAGAAGCAGTGCTTGACACGCAAGCAAAATCTACCTTAAGTCTGGATGCCAATACAGAGACATCGTGATCCATTTGCTCTGTCGTGCTTCTTCCCCTTCCTGGAGAATTGCGTGAACCCTTCTGCGCTGTTGTTGTAATAGTAGATTTTCGTTCATTGATAGATGCCCCCTCCCTGTTATTCATCTATGGCTCTAATACCATGTGAAAATTTCAAACTGAAATCTAAACAGTTGTAGTGATAGATTTATTTCTCCTAGTTATTATTTCAATAAGTTATTATTCAGAAATCTTTCGGCAAATATCGAAATAAATACTACTGCAACATTCACAAATATATATGCAGAGAAATAAACAGTGGAGAACATAAGCACAATAATCAATCACATGTACACAGTTATTTTTGGACAATTGTCCCCGGGAAAACCCAATGCGGGAAAAACGGTGCAGCAAACAAGGGTTTTAATAATTCTTCAGCAAATGATATCTTTACAGGGAAATATAATGGCAAATAAATTTTGAAACACGTGAGACTAAATTTTCGGCTTACTCGGACAATTCTTTAACACCCTGAACAACCCCTGCAAGCTCCTATGTCTGTCTGCGTGATTCACTGCACAGTCCCAGCATTGGACTGTGTGAGTTTGTGTGGAGACTGTGTGGGTTCTCTGTGTCGCAGCCTAAAGCTACCTCCAGTGACCCATTGCTGTCCTTTGTCCCTGATCTCAATCACAACAGACTCCCTCCTCCTTCTGCTTCTGCAAACTTCTCGCCCTGCAACTCTCCCACTGAAATCGAATTCTACATCATAATGGATCTCCTTCGAGTACTGAGTGTATGCCCGGCTTATTTTCCAAATGACCCTCAAGCCTTCTTTTATAATCTTCCTGTTGGACAACCAACGACCTAGATCAAAAGATTAATCAATGGCTAAGATTAATATGATAATAAACCCTTGAACTTAGCTTTTATTTAGATCAATCCCACGGTTGAGCAAAGATCAAGCCTTTGATACCACTATAATATCTCAAATGGGATATTTCAACCAATTTTGCAGAAAATAACTTAACCCAAAATTTTGCCGTAAAATCAACATTTATTTAACAAAAGATTGCCATGTAAAATTAAAGAAAATAAAGCACTGCAATCCATTACACATTAAACAAGACGAATTTCATTTTTTTATTATAAATGACAAACTGGGGTTACATGTATATCTGACCCAAAACAACTGAGATGGAGAATCAGCGTCCAATATAATTTGTTGTACTGCACGGGCCTCCAAAATTGAACAACTGCACTCTCCCTCCGACAACAACTGCCACTGAATGCACTGAAAGACAATGAAACACCAATTGAAGATTTGAATGATCCTCACTCCAATATCCCCGAAGCTCTGTGAAACTCCTGAATGAAGACTTCTCAAAGAGAGTTGGGTTTTCATCCAATACTCGACAATACACCCGAGGGTTTCTATCCTGGGGCTACTAATGGAAAAGAGAACCAGGTTCTCAACCTCACATACAAGGAAAGATATCAAATCCAAGATATTCCTCAATGGCCTCCTCCTCTTCTTTTATAGATCTTATGGACCTCTCTTGAGCCTTCTATTTTATTTTTATTTTAATCATGAAGCACTTTTCCCTCTTATTTTCCAATTAAAATATTCCTTTTTAATGCAGAAAATAGTAAATTGGCTACCATGTCTCCTAAAGTCACTGAAACTCGTGTCCAACCATCCCATCATGTAGGTATTCTCATTCTGGTTCCAATGACCTATTACACTAAGGTATTCTATTACATATTCCTTTTAGAATGCCACCTTGAGCGTAATTAATCGAGTTAAGCCCAAAAATAACTCAGTTTTCTAAAAGTTGTCAAAATGCACCGTAACGAAAGGCAAACGTTGCAGATGATGGAATATATCAAGAAAATGCAAGTGACGCTCATAAAAAATCCTCAAAACTCCTCCAAAAAGTCCCTAGGCCCACTAATGACCCCAACCTATACCTGTGACCTGTCTGCTCCCAACTCTGGAAGTCCATCATAACCCTATCATAAGGAACACCAAAAAAAAAGGAATATTACACATTTCCTATTGAGAGTGGTCAATTATGCTTTTTACTTTCTTTTTAGTTGCATCAACCTTTGAGCATCGTCCGATGCTCGACCTAAAATGTGAACAAGGGGAGGGGGAGGCTAACTCCTTGTGGACCCAATGGACAAATGTGCACCCAGATGGGAAATATGTGAAAAGGTGTTATAATGAGTGAAGGGAGTGATGTATGTAGTGTCGGGAAGAGGGACCTCGTAACCAAAATCAATATTTCGCATGTAGTGGCACTCCTAAAGCAACTAGCCAATAAAGGAGATCCCACTTAACTAGGATACAAGGTTAACCACCAAGTTGGGTAGAGGAGACACCATTCTTTCTACCAAATCCCCCTACTAATCCATGCCCAAAAGTGTCCATGATAAGTAAACAAAAATACCCAACTACACAATGAAAGCCACACCTTCAGGGTTGGAGGGCACACCTTCAAACATATGATCATAGCAGATGGGCGAGGGAGCATAATGGTTGGCTCAGTTGGCAGAGATGGTGGCACATCGACCTATCTGGTGGCTACAAGGGGTTGTTGGCTACCTGCTGAGGACCATCTACGACAAAAAATTCTCCTATGGGTGTCACCCACACGTGGTGGGTAACATCTGGCTGCAACTGGGACATGATCTCTTAGTAGAGTGCACAAACTTACTAGAATGGGGAGGTCATGAGAACGCCAGCAATCCCTTGGGACCGTAGACTTATTACCTGCACATCAAAGATTAAGCACACAGAGAAACATGTTTTTGCAGTGTCTTATGATCACCCATGCTTGTGTTAGGCCATAAAAATCAACATTAAGTAAACTTTATTCTAGATGCAATTTTAATCTAAATGCAGCTACTCTAGCATGATAAAAGAATATGATGTTAGTTCTAACGCGAAAATTAAGTATGTGATGCATCCTACTCTAACATGCATACAATACAACCTCAAGTATCAAAAAAAGGGGTGATACGACTCAATTTGACTAGTTGTGACCAAAGTTTGTCGTCAAGTTTAGCAATGTAATAATAATCTTCACCAACCTTCCCATGAATGTAGACGGGAATGGGATTTTTAGCAACCAACACAACACCCTCAACTTTGAATTCTTTTTTAGGCTTCCATTTATTATTTTTCTTTTGATTAGGCCTATTGTACTCTATTTGTCAAAGTTCCAAGGAAGCGGAAGTACCAATTTTTTTCAACAAGATTGGGTCATCTATCCTTAGTCTACATGTCATTGTAAACCCATTCTACAAGTTATGTAATGTAAATGATGCTATTAGGACCTTGAAAATATGTATCAACCTAAGTAAGCCTATTATTTTGGCGAAAAGTTTAATCTTAGGAGGTTTTTCGTCTCGCTGGCTCGTTTGTGTTTCTAAACACAGATGATCGACAGAGTTTTTCCCTCCAGCCTCACCCCAAAGCTAGGGTGGAATTCTTCATCAATGTCTTAAGTGAGTCCTAGTGTTTTAGTCGAGTATGATGTAAAAGTGATTTGGGAATAATTTTAGCTAGTTGGTTAGCCGCTAAATTATTTTATTACAAATTATTTGGTCTACTAAATCATGTTGTGTCGCAGAATTGGGTATGTGTCTTGAGGGCCTAAGCCAAATGTGTATTCCCCCTTTGAGGGTTGTAAATGTAAAAATCTTATGTATTAGAGGGTGGAAAATTATCAAATCCCCTCATGTGTAAATTAATTAATTTTTTTGGAAAAATTAAATTAAATCTCAAGTCAGAAAATTAATTAATTAAGAGTCAAATTAAGTTGTCTTAGGCAAGTCCACAGGGTCTTGGATAGACGGTGATCGGGTGCTTTGTTAAGGCACTCCTTGATGTGAAGTTACTGGTTCAATTCCCTGCCCCGATTGTGGTGATATATTGGACATGATGAAGATGTAGTCCTACCAAACTTACCAAAAAAAAAGTTGTCTTAGGAAATTAATTCTCTGTAACGACCCATTCCCAAGTTATACCCAAAACAATATTAGCGTGTGAACGATATAGGCATTTGATAGCTACACCTGCCTATACCGTCCACATCGCACTAGTACACCCACCTAATATCAAGATTACATAGATTGGGGACTTAATATTAAGATTTCAGATCTATATATATTAAGATCATCTAAGTATAGATTTTATGAAAAGAGGTAATAAAAGAAATGTTATAATAAAGTTAATCCTTAAGTTGAAATGAGTCTGCAATATAAAAATATAAAAATAAATAAATTAATATTAAAGGAAACTTAAAATAAAGCCCAAGCTCTATAAATAAAATAGTGATATAATCCCACCTTCATAATTATATAGTCGTACTCATCTTAATGTGGATCACCCACCATGAAAAGAAACATTTAATATGAACTTAGGGATGGATAAGGCCTCGGGAGGTTTGAGGCGGTGGGGAGGATTGTTTAATTTATATTCCTATCTCAATTTAATGAAAAGTACAGCATCATAAATACAGGAAATATCCCAATTAATAAGGGGAAAAGATCTCGGAAGTAGGAGGCGGTGGATGGAACTTATTTAAGGGAGGTAATATGGAGGTTTTGGGGGGGAGAAAAGAAACGGAATTCTGCTGAAATATTGTGAGATTGAATTGCTGGGAGTCTCTGTTCTTCTTGGTTATCTGGGCACGGGGGCAGAGGAGACATCCTCTGGGTCTGGGATTGTTCCCGGATTGGCTGGGAGGACTTGGTTGTTTCGATAAACTGTTTATCTATCCACAGCATCTGCATCACGGGAGGAGAGCCATCATCAAAACCATCAACTGTGTACCAGGTATTTCTCTTATGTATTTGATTGTTTCTCAATTAAATTTCACTGCTGATTTCATTAAAATACATTACTGTTGTATATAATTTGTCTGCAGTTAATTCTCTATGTATGTAACTTTACATTTCATGCAAATACATCACTGCTTTTGAATAATTTGTCTGCAAATTAAAAGTCTGTGTATGGAGCATTACATATGGTATCAGAGGATTAGTTCAAACCCTCTTACGACCTTATAGGCCCATTAAAACCAAAAAAAAAAAAAAAAAAAAATCCTGCTTCACATGAAACAGTGATGATCTCCACAATCTGGACTCGTCTACTAATGTAAGGTCTTCCCTCAACAAAAAAAAATATAAGTTAGAAAGTTGTAATGGAAAATACAACTAAAATCTGTTTCCTTGAAGATTCAGAAGTACAATAAGCCCCAGCAATTGAAGTGTGCCTATTTTTTTTTGCTGCAACTGGTGCCATTCGGGACTTGATCTGTTCACAAGCATCAAGAACCGCAGCACCATACATGTCAGAGCTAGCTGAAGCTGCTGTAGGTGATGAATTTGGTACCTTGTCAGTACTTGTCTCTGAAATAAAGACACTCTTGACAGGAATGCCCAAAGCAGAAGCAGCAATTTGAGCAACTTTAGTATGAAGTCCTTGGCCCATTTCAACACCTCCATGGGTCACTAAAACTGTTCCATCAGTATATACTTGAACCAGAGCCCCTGCTAAGTAAATGCAATAACTTAGCCACTGAGAGGTGCAGTCGGCCTCCCAAAAATAATCAGATCCCTGACAATTACTTGCCCATAAATTGACAAATTCAGCCTCCGAGTATGCAAGAATAATTCAGGCCTGTAAGTGATGAGATTTAGCCTCCATGCTCAGTCTCATTCAGATAAATATTCAGCCACAGAGAAAGGGAATTCGGTCCTCCCAAAGATGATTGTCTCAGTCGCCAAATGATGAGTATAAGCTTCAAAAATCAGCCCCTCAAGAGAAATAATTTGACATCCCAAATACTGAGTTTGATAGCAATAGAACTCGACCCTCAGAGAAGAGAAGCTCGACCTGATAAATATGGTGGAATTCGGCCTTCAAGATAAGAATCTCGGCCTGCTGAGAGAATGCTGAAACTCGGCCTGCTAAAAGACAGATCTCGGCCCTCTAATAATTTAAACTCGATCTCCAAGGGAAGATGAATTCAGCCTTCTCAGAATGATAGATTTGACCTCAAGAATACTCTGGAAAAAGAAATATGAACTCGGCCTCCTAAAATAAATAACATCTTCTGAAAGAAACTCAACCCTTTGGCGAAATAATCTCTGGCAAATGGTAAAAAACTCGAGCTCCAAAAGAATTGTCCCAATAGCCCGCAATTGAGGATCAAATGAAAAATCTGTGTGATTTCCCGCAATGCTAACTGTAGAAATTCTAAACTCACATTTTCTAAGTCTTATTCGAAGTCGTTGTTAGCCTTAGACTGTGCCTCAGAAAACATCGATCCTGCAAACAAACACCTGCGTTCACCAAAAACTTCCAACCCATATCGAACTGATAGCGTGGCAATCCAAAGTTTAATAAATGGACAGCGAATTGGATAGATGGCGGTGGAGCATGTGAATGGCGTGGCACCAACTTGAGGCGGTGGACTTCTCCGTTCGAATGGCGATCGTTGAAAGGGGCGTGTTATGGAATGCCGCGGACAGGATTTGAAATCCAGTCGGGCTCCACCGGTCGGCGCGAATGGTTTAAAAAGGTTTTAAAAAAAAAATGCGTATGTATTAACGATCCGAATATATCACATGTTATAACAAATATACTGCCGTCTGTGGGAATCGATCGAACATTTAAACTTGTCCTTGTTAATGAATACGCTTATTGAAATAATATTTATTACACAATTGATTTAACAATCAATTTCTATTCATAAAACTCGAGATGCGATAACAAATAAATAAATCACCACCGCTGGGGATATAACGGAGTTAAGGCGGAATGGTCGAGCGGGGGTTTCGACCCGCCGACCTCCCAAAAGTTTTTTTTACACAGTGTTTTCAACATAACCCACAGCCAACATGCCAATGCGGACGGAAAATCTAAAGTTTAGAGAGCGGGAGGTCAAGGGGTCAAACCCTGACCCGTTCCCTCGTATTTATGTGTTGCAGACAATGCATTAACTCGGGGATGTTGCGGGGTTTGACCGTGTAAGCACCGAGACCTCATAATAGCTTGCCACCAATGCGCCGACAGACATAAACACTGTTACCGGGCAGTATTAAAACTTTGTTAAATCGCTCCATAGTTAAATACGACAATATATAAATATATAATTTTTTTTTTTGTCAAAGCATTTTAAGTTTTAACAGATGGTCCGAAACCATAGTCCGATGGCGATAAAAACATTGCAAAAGTCCATTAACCAAAGTTTCGATGGCATGTTATCAAAGGTTTGGTGGCGTATTTTTAATGTGGTGCAAAATATATATATATGGGGCCGTAGGTCAGGGTCAAACCCGTGACCTCCCCCGAAACCTTTCAACAACATTACCAACGGACCACGGGGCGGGGCTTCGGAGGCGTATTTTATACGTTGGTTGCAAAATACGTATTTTATACGTTGGTTGCAAAACGTGTATGAATTCGGAACATTCGGAACTCACTTCAAAACATTCGAAATTATATTCCATATATATAATATATGCATTCGGAACTATGTGTTAACGTGTGGATTTGTAAACGGTTTAATAAAATTCGAACTTGGATTATAATAAATATTAAGTTTGAAATTGTATTAATAAATTATATAAATATAAATTAATATAATATGTGACATTAAAAAAAATTCATATATATATAGCAACAATCACCTATATATGGCAGCGATCACCATTTTATTTTTTTATTATCGTAACATGGTTACGGATGAAAGTTAGAATTTTGATTATATTTCATTTATTATATAAGCTGGATTAAATTGTAGGCCATATAATTTTAAATTAAGATTAAACAAAAGTGGGGTGAATTAGAGTTTGAAACGGATATTTTATAGGCATCTAAACTAAGGTGACAAAATCTTATGATACGATTAAAAAAAAAAAAAAAAAAAGGGAGAATCACAAGAGTAGAGAAAATCAATATTCAAGTGTTTGTTAATCATAAGTAGCTGAAATCAATAAATTCCTTCTATCACTGCATATAGGAATAAAACATTCTAGACAAGTTTATAAACTAACACTTTGATCGATGAAAACCTTGCATTCCACTCTAGATTTAGTAAGCATACATTACCCTGCATAGGACAAGGAGGTCGTGTTGCCACCCTCCTTGACCTCGGTACCAGTAAGACCTGCCTGCAGGTAAAATAGCAAAAGAACTATACCCGTATGCCAGCTCTAATCTTGCGAAAATTATATTTGTCAGTCTGAAAATTTATCCACTCCTCATGAATTTATTATTATGCATTTCAGGAAAATTACCATGTTGAACACGTACCAAAGGCGGCAGCGCCAGCGAAAGGCGGCACCGCCACCTCCACCTTCACCATCGCCCTCACCTCCATCAAGATCGCCGTCAACACCTGTTGCTCCGCCTGATCTTACTACTGTAATGAGCTCGTTAGAGGCCATTATGGAAACCTTGAAAGGGTCGCAGTCGATCAGAAACAAGGAGGAGCGACGTCAGTCAGAGGAAAGACACTCAGAAAGGCCGAGGGATTTCGATGACAAACCTCACAGAGAAGATATTTCACGGGAACTGCAAAAGATTAAACTCCCTGAATTCTCTGGAGGACGAGCTGGGGAGCAGGCCGAAGCATGGTTGGAAGGGATGATCAGGTGTTTCGCATTAAGAAAATATTCTTCAACTTCTAAAACAATGATCGCTGTATTCCAAATCAAAGGGAATGCTCTGATTTGATGGGGGAATATGGAAAAACAACTGCATCTCACTTCAGATACCGTTCCTTGGGAATTGTTTGTGGACCGATTCCGTGCGAAATACTTGCCACCTTTCTTTCAAGAGCAGCAAGCTGGAGCCTTCCATACTCTAACCCAAGGGGGTAAAACCGTGGAAGAATACGAGACAAAGTTCATGGAACTTGTGAAATATGTTCCTTATCTAGACACGGATGAACGCCAGGCCGAGCGTTTCATATTTGGGTTAAATCCTCGGATCAGAGCCATGGTAAGAATGTGGAAGCCACCGACCGTGGCAGAGGCAGTGGAATGTGCTCGTTATGCAGAAGAACATCTGGGGATATAAAGGGATTTCAGGCCAGCTGAATCAATACCGCAGGCATTTACAGGAAAGACTCCCCGAAATTTCTTCCGAGGAAATAACTCGAGGCCACCTCCTTATGGTAACAGGTTTACTCCCAGAGGAGCGGGGGCAGGAGCTCCCAGGACCATAAATGCACTAGCTTCCGGGTCCTCAAACACCAGTACATGGAGGTCTCGAGGGACCAATAATCGAGGAAGGAATGGGAGGGGAAGTAGCACCAGGGGACAGAGTTCTTGGTCGGGGATTTCTCAGTCAAACGAAAGAGGACCAACCCGAGTGGACTGTTGGGGATGTGGAGGACCCCATCTTCGACGGGATTGTCCGGAGAACTCGCGGCAAGCAGGAAAAGAACCAGAGAACTCGCGGCGGACAGGAAAAGAACTGTTATCAGATGCTCAAAGCAATCACAGAATCCATGCTGTCGTCAACAACAACCAAGCATCACATCAATCAACGGTAGTGGAATCTTCAGGTACAATCAATGGAATAAAACTCAAAATCTTATTTGACACTGGAGCTACTGATAATTTTATTTCATCTTATGCATTGAACAAATGTGGGTTGGCAGCCTGCAAACAAGACGATTTTAGATAGGTAGAAATGGCTTCAGGAGACCTTCAATTGGAAGATTGCAAAGTTGATCTAGGAGTTTGTTTGACCAAACTAAAAGTTTATGTCACAGCCCTAGGTACTTACGACCTGGTGATAGGAATGGATTGGTTAGAATCTCATCGAGCATGGGTAGATTGTTCTGGGAAAACAATACTTTGCGTAAATGATATGGGTGAGACAATCCAAATTCAAGGTATTAAGAGAAAAGTATCCTTGCGTTTCATCTCTGCGATGCAAATGAAACGGTGTTTAAGGAAAGGTTGTCAGGTATATGCAGTTCAAGAGGTAAGCAAAGAAAAAGGGCCTTCCTTAGATCAATATCCGATTCTATCAGAATTTCCGGATGTTTTTCCAAAAGAACTACCTCCTAGGAGAGAGCTAGACCTCACTATTGAATTGAAACCTGGTACGGAACCTATTTCTAAAACTCCTTATCGAATGACTGCCCCAGAACTTCAAGAGTTGCAAATACAGCTAAAAGAACTGTTAGATGTAGGGCACATTCGACCCAGTGTTTCACCATGGGGTGCTCCTGTAATCTTTGTCAAGAAGAAGGATGGTTCATTACGACTGTGTGTGGACTATCGAGATTTGAACCGGGCCACGGTGAAGAATAGGTAGCCAATGCCTCGCATTGACGACCTTTTTGATCAAATGAAGGGAGCTTCAGTATTTTCAAAGATCGATCTGCGATCAGGTTATCATCAACTCAGGATAAGCGAGAGTGATGTTTCTAAAACTGCATTCCGAACTCGTTTCGGGCATTATGAATTCATTGTGGTGCCATTTGGGTTGACCAATGCACCTGCAGTCTTCATGAACCTTATGAATAGCGTTCTCCGCAAATATCTTGACAAATTTGTACAAGTTTTCCTGGACGATATTCTCATTTACTCTAAGAATGAGAAGGAGCATGAACAACATCTTCGGATAGTGTTATCTTGTCTCAGAGAGCACAAGTTATATGGAAAATTATCCAAATGCGCTTTCTTTCAGAAGGAAATCCATTACTTAGGTCATATCATATCTGGCGAAGGAATCTCCGTAGATCCTGAAAAGGTAAATACAATCAGGGAGTGGCCGATACCTAAGAATGCACATGAAGTGCGTAGTTTTATGGGTTTAGCAGGTTACTACCGAAGGTTTGTGGAGAGATTCTCCAAAATTGCAAAACCAATCACAAACCTTCAGCGCAAGGGTGTTAAGTATAATTGGACTGAGGAATGTGATAAAGTTTTTTCTGAGCTTAAGCGATTATTGACTAGTGCACCGATTTTGCGGGTACCGGATATGGATAAAGATTTTACTGTGTGTACTGACGCATCCAAACAAGGGTTAGGTGCAGTTTTAATGCAGGAAGGAGGCGTAATAGCATACGCTTCGAGAAAATTAAAAACTCATGAAGAACTTAATGCTACGCATGATTTGGAGCTAGCCGCGGTGGTCTTAGCTTTAAAGATGTGGAGGCATTACTTGGTGGGGAGAAACTTTGTGCTTAAAAGTGACCACCAAAGTTTGCAGTATTTATTCACCCAGAGAGACTTAAATGCAAGACAAAGACGATGGAGTGAACTCCTAAGCGAATATGATTTTGCGATTTCATATATCAAAGGGAAGGAGAATGTGGTAGCAGATGCCTTAAGTAGAAGACCCCGAATATTCTCCCTCGTACCTATCAAGGTGAACTTAAGAAATCAAGTGCTTGAACACCTTGTAAGAGATAGTTGGTACTCAAAAGTAAGGTCAGGACTCGAAAGCAACCATTCGAAGGAACCTAAGTTCGAAGGGTATGATTTGGAGGAAGACGGAATTCTACGATTTCACGGAAGAATGTATATACCAGACAGTGGGGATCTCCGAAACACCATCTTAAAAGAAGCACACCGAGCAGTATATTGTGCACATCCTGGGGTAAAGAAGATGTATGCTGACACCAAGAGACTCTTCTTCTGGTCAGGCATGAAAAACGACATTATCAAATTTGTTGCTAGATGCCTGGAATGTCAGCAGGTAAAAGCTGATCATCGCCACCCAGCAGGTCTCTTACAACCTCATGACATCCCAATGACCAAATGGGAGATAATTTCTATGGATTTTATCGTTGGGCTGCCTCTTACGCAACAAAAGCATAATGCCATTCTGGTTGTAGTGGATAGATTAACAAAAAGCGCCCATTTCATCCCAGTAAGAGATACTTATGAAGTAGTTGATGTAGCTCGGGTATTCATAAATGAAATCATCAGATTTCATGGAGTACCTAAGATAATCATATCTGATAGAGATCCTCAATTCACATCAAGGTTCTGGAATTGTATGCAGTTGGCCTTGGGAACTCAGTTAAATTTGAGTACTGCCTATCATCCTGAGACCGATGGACAGACAGAAAGGGTAAATCAAGTACTCGAGGATATGCTAAGGATGTATGTTATGGACCAACAGTCACGATGGGAAAAGTACTTACCCTTGGTAGAATTCGCTTACAACAACAGCTATCACAGTTCAATCGGGATGCCGCCATTTGAAGCCTTATACGGAAGACCCTGCAGAACGTCGTTGAGTTGGGACAGGTTAGAAGATCGAATAATCGTCGGACCAGACTTGATCCAAGAGATGGAGGATCAGGTAAAACTGATTAGACAACGGTTAAAAGAGGCTCAGGATAGACAGAAAAGTTATGCGGACACTCACAGGACAGATAGAAGTTATGTGGTAGGAGATCAGGTTTTCGTTCGCATCAGACCAAATAAGAGCACCATTCGGTTTAGGAGGGGGACAAAATTATCCCCCCGGTTTATTGAACCGTTTGAAGTCCTGGAAAAAGTTGGACCAGTCGCTTATCGTCTTGCACTGCCACCCCACCTGCACAAAATTCATAATGTATTTCATGTATCTGCCTTACGACATTATATTGCTGATAAATCTCATGACCTTCAATGGAAGGAACTGCAGGTATCGGACGAGGAAACCCTAACGGTCGAACCGTTACGTATTCTGGAACGTAGGGTTCGACAGCTCAGGAACCGCCGGATAGACCAAGTGAAAGTCCAGTGGGACAAGTATAGCCCTGGATCAGCGACTTGGGAGGATGCTGAGACTTTTTGCCAAAATTACCCCAACTTATGCTAAATTTTGAGAACTGAAAACTTTTATGTATATAACTGCTCTATTGTGATACTTGACATTTTGAAACACTATGTAAAGATGCGTTTTTACCTTGCTGGTACATGGATACCCATAAGTCTAGAATGCTACTTCACTCTACTGATACAGGATATATGCTGTTTGTTTAAGATTCACTGGTGCATGGACACCGATATGCAATATGTCATTTAAATTAACATTGCAAGAATGTGAAATCATAGATTAGACATTATAGACAAAATATCTGTCAATTTATTTCATTGCATTTCAAATATGATTCCAGGAAAGGAAATAAAAGAGTAACTACATTTTGAATATGATAACATATGGGTATACAGATTGAAAATGGTAAAGCAATGCATCATAAATAAAACATGAATGAACGAAACATAAGCAGTATCGGAAATGAGAAATTTTATTGAACATATGGATACCTATGTAAACAAATTTTCTTTTTATATATATAAGTTCTGGGATTGATATCATACATATCAAAGTATTTTGAATACGTAGAGGTTGTTATATGGGTAACAAATGGTTATGAACAATATAGATGCATATGCTGTAATATGTGTACGAGTGTTTACATTGCAGATTATGTACCAGTGAGTATCATGCAGAAAATAGTTTATCGAAGCAATCTACGTGATGACAGATTTCCAAGAACAACTAAGACTCCCTGAGATCCTACGATAGGGTGTTGACCCTGGTCCTACTGGGAGGGGTGGGGGTGTGCCCACCGTTTATCCTCCAATACCTGGAGTCATGGGAGGACTGTGCGAGTCACGCTCCCCTAGACGTGTGATGATGACTGCCGGATGCCTACAAGCAGATCAGGTCGACGTAATCGACTCTGATATCATTAAGGTCTATGAATGGATCAGTAAAACTGATGCCATGGCATATTTCTGTAGAGGATGGATAGGATGGGAGCGGAAGAGATTAGGAAGGATAGGATGACTTTAGAATAGTTTGGAGACTCGGTGAAGATGGGAAGTAACAATTAAATTACCAATACATACTTATTTAAAACGAAAATTCAATCTTAAAATACAGACATTCTAGAATCACCCTAATCTCTAAAAACACAATATTGATCTAAGTATATAAAACCATAAACTTCGGGACGAAGTTTTCTGAAGGAAGGAAGTATGTAACGACCCATTCACAAGTTATACCCAAAACAATATTAGCGTGTGAACGATATAGGCATTTGATAGCTACACCTGCCTATACCGTCCACATCGCACTAGTACACCCACCTAATATCAAGATTACATAGATTGGGGACTTAATATTAAGATTTCAGATCTATATATATTAAGATCATCTAAGTATAGATTTTATGAAAAGAGGTAATAAAAGAAATGTTATAATAAAGTTAATCGTTAAGTTGAAATGAGTATGCAATATAAAAAAAAAAAAATTAATATTAAAGGAACTTAAAATAAAGCCCCAAGCTCTATAAATGAAATAGTGATATAATCCCACCTTCATAATTATATAGTCGTACTCATCTTAATGTGGATCACCCACCATGAAAAGAAACATTTAATATGAACTTAGGGATGGATAAGGCCTCGGGAGGTTTGAGGCGGTGGGGAGGATTGTTTAAAATATATTCCTATCTCAATTAAATGAAAGGTACAACACCATAAATACAGAAAATATCACAATTAATAGGGGCAAAGACCTCGGAAGTTGGAGGCGGTGGATGGAACTTATTTAAGGGAGGTAATAGATGGAGATTTTGGGGGGGGAAAAGAAACGGAATTCTGCTGAAATATTGTGAGCTTGAATTGCTGGGAGTCTCTGTTCTTCTTGGTTATCTGGGCACGGGGGCAGAGGAGACATCCTCTGGGTCTGGGATTGTTCCCGGATTGGCTGGGAGGACTTGGTTGTTTCGATAAACTGTTTATCTATCTACAGCATCTACATCACGGGAGGAGAGCCATCATCAAAACCATCAACTGTGTACCAGGTATTTCTCTTATGTATTTGATTGTTTCTCAATTAAATTTCATTGCTGATTTCATTAAAATACATTACTGTTGTATATAATTTGTCTGCAGTTAATTCTCTATGTATGGAACTTTACATTTCATGCAAATACATCACTGCTTTTGAATAATTTGTCTGCAAATTAAAAGTCTGTGTATGGAGCATTACATTCTCCAAGTGGAAAAATTCGTGGGTCCTAAAGGAATCAATTTTTAAAGGTTCTCCACGAAGGGAATATTGTATATTTAAAAAAAAATTGGACCCTTGGACCTTGGTGGTTAAGTCAAAGTCAAATTTTTTAGGAAACTAGCTCAAAATAATTAATTTGAGCTAATCAAAATGGAATTAAATGATAAATTCGAAAATTCCTCAAAAATAAGAAATCAACAACCCGGATTAAAAGATGATCAAATATTTTTCAACGGCCAAGATTATTTTGACAAGGATCAACGAAACTAGCCATTATTTTTCCACTTGAAGGATTTATCTATAAATTAGAGTCATTTGAGTCTCTAGCATCTTGATCTCTGGCAAGAAAATTGTTGTTGAACCATCTTTGTAACACTATTGTCCCGCTGGGAACTATTTTTTATATCATAATAGAGACTTTGGGATGCAATTTAAGGTGTTCATGCTTATTGATTTTTGGTATGTACTGACTGCGGGCATTCCTATGTTGTGCTGAGTATTGATTAGATCTGTCTTTCATTAGATGGAGATAAAATCATGCTACTAATCATTTTGGGCTAATCTTAGGTGGTTTGATTTCCCATGTGATTAACAGATTATTTTTGAGATAAATAGATAGTGTTTGTAGGTACTTCAATCCTTGGGCTCCAAGTTCACAAACTTGGGCAAGAATCATTGTTGCTTAGATCCCAAATAATTTTATGGTGGATTAAATCTTCGCTAAGGCTATAGTGTACATGGAGGTTTTTAATGTATTTTTAGCCATTCATCAATGAAAAAACCACAAAATATTTTCTCAAAATTTTGAATTTTTAAAACCCATGTATATTTGTAGATCTTGTAAATAATTTTTTCTAACTTGGGTTTTGGGATTTTAAGGATTTTTGTATATATTTGGGATTTGTGTGTTTTATTTTCATTTTTGCACATTGGAATCAAAAGATCAAGTGGAGGAAGAGCTAGATCTAGGCCCTTGAGGGTAAGATCTAGTCCCTAAAATTTTTTGCAAGACTACCCACTGAAGATTTTGTAGCAAAATTCAGATTCGAAAGAGAACAAAAAAATTGAGAAAAGGGTTTCACTTTTCAAGCCTCCCAGCCCCGGATCTAGCCTCGTCTAGCCCAACGTTAGCCTCTAAGGCCCCTGTGTCCTTCCTTTTTTACCCTTTTAGGGCAGGTCATAAGCCTTAAAGGCATCGACCTCCCTTCCCTAGCCTTGCGTTGGGGTTTCAGGCCCTTTTTAGGGCTGGTTGTGGGCCTAGGAGGCCTCAGCACCCCTTCTCTCCCCCAAACAGTTGGTCGTGGGATTTTCAAGCCCTAATTTGCCCTAAAAATCCAACTCAAGCCTTTTGAGGCATTCATCCTTTGGCGTCGCATAGTTTGGGCCTCTTTGATCCTCGATCTATCATCCTAGCCCCCTTAGCCCTCAACGTTGGCCTTCCTTGGCCTAGCTTGGCTCTCCTTGCCCATTTTCTGCCCTAGTTTTCCCTAAACCTTGATCTGAAAATTTTGGGATTGATTCCTTGGTGGTTTTGCAGGTTTTTTGAGCTCCAAACGTTTGATTTTTAGGTAGCTTATTCATCCAAAAATTTTGGGCAACTTGGACAAATGCATCTACCAGCCCTTGGGCCTAGGGTTTGACCTCTAAACCCTCACTTTGCCTCTGTTTTGTTACAGCAATAATAACAGTGATACTTAAGCCCTAAAATCACATACAAATCGGTCAAAGTTGTTCAAAATTGCAAAATTTTCATTTTCCTAAATTTTGGCCACTTGCATCTTAGATCTAGCCTAGATCTAAATTTCTGCTTGCTGGAATTTACTGTATAACTGAACATATCAGATCTGCAATTTCTAAAGCATACACTTAAAGAGGGTCAAAAAACTTTAATTTTTCAGTTTCAGTGAAATTTTCCTATTTTTGGGTATTTTGGGCATTGTCTTTAGCATCACTAACTTGTTGATCTATAGTTTATTTATTGTTGTAATAACTTATTACAGATCTGAAATATTGGTGAATAGATCATCATAAAATAAACCAAACACTTAAATTTACATTCGCAGGTCACTGGAAAATTTTATGCTTCAAGTTTTGGGCAAATTCTATGTTCTAGAGTGACTTTCTTACTGTTGTCATAGCACTAATAAGCTCTGAAATTTCTGAAGTATCATTGCTAATCTGAGTTGTCATAAATCTGTATTTTTCTTATCTCATCTTGGTCTTAAGAATTGTCAAATTTCGCACTTGAAAACACTCAAAATCTAAGTCTAATCTTGTTTGAAGCCAACTTGAGTATCTAAGACCTAATTGGCATTGTGATACTTGGCATGAGAACATTTTGAGCAATTGTGATTAGCATCGTATAACTTTATGGTTAATTGATAAGTGGATCTAATTGGTTAAATATCTTGTGGAAAATTGTTGAAGCTTGCACTTATATCTTTTGGCATTTGTCTTGTTTAAGATTGTTATCTCATTATTATTAAGTACTCTTGCTTCAAGATAATTCACATTAAGTACTTAAGTAACACTACAATCTTAATTCAAGAAGTCTTCACTTATCATCATTGCATAAACATCCTAGATCTAGTTTGCATTAAAGTTTACCTCCTAACATAAGCTAGGTTGATAGAGAGTTAGGGAAACCCTTCTCATTTAGCTTGAGGGGCTTGGCAACTCTTTAGTGGTTAACACGGTGACCTTGCAGTCGTCAGAGCCACAGTCTCTGTAGCACCGAAGGCACGGGGTGATAAGAGCACAACAGAAGGTATCGTTAATCAGGCCTTAGTTTGCTTCCTGTTGGCCTCCTTCCCACAACCTACCTTGGAGCCCAGCTTCAAAAATTAAGGGGAGGTTACACTTAGATTAGGCATATAATTAAAAACAACCAAGATCACTGCATCACACATAGATCCTAGGACTTTCACGTCATATAGGTTAGTAAATCATTTAAGCAGCGGGTATCCATCCCGTTACTAGGCAATAATTTATATCAAGCAAGAATTGAGACTCCATAAGGCACTGGTCTCAGACTTTTAAGAAACCTAATCTAATCATAAATCTTGCTAAATTTAATCAAGTAGCTAGGCCACTCATCCGTGTCTCCCAAACAAGTTGGTTCCCGACTTGTTTTCTTCATCTCATTCCACTAGGACTACCCCCCATAGCTTGTTGTTAGGAGACAGCTAGAATGGAGTGGATGGGGATCAGAGTGACAGCCCACACCTTGAGCAGTTGTCGCGGTGTTAGTACAATATGGGTGAAAACCAATGTTGCGAAAAATCGCGACTGAGATAAAATCGGCAAGGCTCCAAAAAATGAAAAAATCATAAAAATCGGGAAAAAATAGGCAAAACATCGAAAACATTAAAAAAATCAATTTTTTTTCAATTTTTTATGTATCTAAAGCATCCACGATTTTTGACGATTTTTTGGCAATTTTTACGATTTTATTGGGATTGTTTCATTTTGGAAAAAATCTTGGCAAATTTTTCACGATTTTTGGTGATTTTTACTATTTTCTGGCGATTTAAAATAAAAAAATCGTCGATTAAATTGTCATGCAGAAAAAATCGTGATTTTCACAACACTGGCGAAAAATCGCCGATTAAATTGTCATGTGGAAAAAATCGTGATTTTCACAACATTGGCGAAATCAAGGCCTTTTAAGGATACATACTTCTTGAGAGGGAAGGATAGGGGATGGTCTCTAGGTCTCAGAGATCTTGTAATACGGAATGGGATCTAGATTTACCACATGAGTTGGGTACAAAGATTCTCTATAGAGAATGAAAGGGGTCTCATCAGATTGTGGTATGGTAATACAAGATAAATCAATTTGAAGTTGACCACCTACCATAGCACCCCATTTCCTAGACAACAACATGCCCCAAAGATCAGGTATGTCTATGACCACAACATCCATGAGTAGTGATATGTCTGGATTCATAGCTAATGATACCTTGAGGTCCTTGATAAGGCCTTCTACTTCAACGGGTTGGGAATTGAGACCACAAACACTCTTGTAACTTTGGGTAACGTTAAGATTCAGTTGCTTCATGACTTTCAATGGCATGATGTTAGCAGAAGCCCCATAATCCAACATACAATTATGCAAGAGGAGGTCATTAACAGCTAAGGTGAGCAAAAATGGTTCATGATCGGGGTTAGTATTAGAGAGGTGTATGTTTTGCAATGTGATAGGTGTGTCCTCTTCTTCTTCAAACCCTAATGCTTTCTTGGCTTGCCATTGTTGTCGTAGGAATTTCACTAGCTCTTTTAGAGGAACTTGCATAGTCATCTTTCCTATGGCAGCACCTACACCAACATCAAGCTCAACCTCCTTACCTTTGGATTTATTTTTAGGTTCTCCTTTTTAAGGATCCCTTTTGAGATTATTTTTCTCGAGAGGTTCCTTAGGAGAAGGTTCTTTAGGAGGAGACTGTTTTGGAGGAGATTCTTTCTTGTTAGGTTCTTTTGAGATTGTGGGGGTGTCTTTATCATTCTTTCGTGAACACTGGACCCTTTTAAATCCCCCACTATCATTGGCATTGAGGATTGGTTCATCCTTTTCTTCTTTAATGGTCACTTCACTAATTGAAGGATGAGTGTATGTGCCACCTAACATAATGTTGAAGGCTTCAAATCATACGATATTAGCTTGCTCATCACCCTCCTCATCTTCACTTTCTTCTTCATCACTTTTCTCGTTGTTGGAAGATGATTCTTGGTCTACAACATTAGTCGAGGTTAAAGTGTTGGGAACTTGGGATGAGTTTTGTTTACCTTCATCATTATTTTTCTTAGGAAAAGGCCTGTTTTTGGGGATAAAACTTGATTTTTGAGCCTTTTTTAAAGCGGCGAAATTATTCATGTAAAGCCTATCCCTTGAGTTCATTTCCTCATAATATAGTTTATGAAGTTCTTTAAGAACCACTACAAGGGTTTCCTCAGTTTGATCTTTTGGTGTATTCTTCTTAGCTTGAACCTTAGCTTTGGAATACTCAAACATATCCATTTTGAAAATGTTCAAGTTTTGTTCAACTTCCATAACTATTTCTTTGGCCTCAACAAGACTATTAGGTTTCTTTTCCCTTAATGCATAGGTTAGATGACCACCCACAACCTTCATGAATTTATCCAAGATGATGGCATCAAGTGATCTAAGGTTATCAGGAATGTCTCTAATTACTTTGTCAAATTTTTGGATGAATTCTTTAATACCTTCTTTTCCTTTACTTATGTGGTAAAACTTTTCAATGTTGAAAGTCGCTTGGGCATTGTATGACCATCTTCTCATAAATATTTTTTCAAATCAATCAATATCATCTATGCAACCTGGAGGGAAACTAGGATACCATTCCTTAACTTGTCCTTCAAAGGATAAGGCAAATAACATCATGATCCTGTCCTCATATTCTATGAACCTAGGGGAAATCATCCAATAGAAGTCATCAACATGATCATGAGCACTTTTGGTGGCATCCGCTTTGAATTTGAGCAACCAATCATTATATTTTTCAGGTAGAGGTTTGGGATTGTCACTCAACTTCAAGGGTCTAAAAACACTAGCTAAGTGCCTCTTGCTTCTTGGGGCTTTGGGTTGGTTTTGATTTTGATTGGTGTTGGATGTGGTTTCCATCTTGGGAGTTGAATCACTGACCTTTTCAAATTTAGGGTGAATATTAGTTCTAATAGGTGATGGAGTTTTTTCTCCACTCTTTGCAGCAACCCTAGTTAAAGGAGGAATGTTGTCACCATTAAGTAAACTAGGGGTTTGGACAATGAATGAAGTCATTAGAGGAATGTTTGAAATGTCGTCAATGAATCAATTCCTCAATGATTCACAAGGGAGGTAGGCCAACTTCCTCCCCGACAACGACGCCAAAAATGTTACCGCTCAATCTAGCATGGGTCATAGGAGGGGTTTAAAGGGGCAACTACTAGTAACTAGACCAACTGGAAACAATGGGATAAAGACCCACTGTCACCTTAGTCAATGTCCCCTGCTCTTTACGGACTTTCACCGATAGGAGGAGTCTTGGTATGAGGAAATGACTATGAATGGTATATCAATGATGGAGAGATAGTGATTTCAAGAGCCCATTCATAGGAAAGACTTAGATGCAAGAGCTTACTTGCTCAAGAAACAAGGCATATGGCCCTCCAAGAAGGGCTTAAGAGGAAACCCAGACCTAAGGATTAGAGATATTCCTTGATAAGGGATGCCCTAGACCTAAGATCCTTAAGGAGAAGAGGGATTCAAGGTGGTCTTTGTAAAATAAAGAGTGACAAGGTGAGGGACCACAAAACAAGCCTAAGTGGACCTGTTAACCACTCTATGTCAACTACCCTATAGTAATACACATTTTTGTAAAGGAAATCCATCATGCTCAAGCAGTCAAATATCCAAGAATCATCATCATCAGTCATCAATCTATCAGAGTTGTAAATCCATTATGCAAATTTTTAATGTAAATGATGCTAGTAAGACCATATATGTATGTAACAACCTAGGTAAGCCTATTATCTTGGCAACGAATTTCATTCTAAGAGGTTTTTCGTCTCACTGATTCAACTATGTTTCTAGACACGGATGATCGACAAAGTTTTCCCGTCCAGCCTCACCCCAAAGCTAGGGTGGAATTTATCGTCAAGGTCTTAGGTGAGTCTTAGCATTTTAGTCGAGTCTTTTGTAAAAGTGATTTGGGAATAATTTACGCTAATTGGCTAAATTATTTTATTGTGAATTACTTGGTCTACTAGATCATATTGTGTCGCAACATTGGGTAAATTATTAAGGGTTTATGTCTAAAGGTGTTTTCCCCCTTAGAGGGTTGAATTAATTGTAATATCTTGATGTAAAAAATATTTTGGTGCATGGTCCCTCATATTTAGACACCATGACTAAAATATTGAAGGGTGAAAAAATTTATTAATACTCTTTTGTGATTAATTAATTTTTCTAGCCAAAATAAATTAAAATCCTAAGCCAGAAAATTAATTAATTTTAAGTCAAAAATGATTATTTTTTATTTTTGGTTCTCACAAAAACCGTCAAAAATATTAGCCATAAAATGGTCAGAAAATAAGAACAAGAGAAATAAATCAAGTGAAAAATATTAAAGAAGGGAATGTACACTTTCCAAGAAGGGAATCTCCGCAAATCAAGCAAGCAAAAATCCAAGAAAATATTTTTGGTCTAGAAAATCAAAATTAATTTATAGAAAAAATCAAATTTTTAATGAAAATCAAATTTATGGTCCAAGTTTGTGAAGTGAATGGGGATTTTTCGTGGAGAAAAAAATATTTTTGGACAAAGAAAAAAGGCATCATCAAGGAGTTCGATTTTTTTTTCTCAAGCAATCAACGGTGGAGATTATTTCAACATGGATCAAACATTTAATCAACCAGGATCAAGTCAAATTCATGCACCTTCATGGATTTAGCCTTTTTCACTAGGAAGAGTCTCTAGAACTCTCATTTTTTCTATATAAGGAAGCATATGCTCCTCATCGTAACACATCTTATATTTGGATAGTGTACTAGCTTTGAAGCTCTGTAGTTTTTCTTGTGCAATAAAAGAAAAGACTTTGGGGTTTTACTAATGTGTCTTCTCAGTTTATTATGGTAATGTGTATTATCATGTGCTTATAGTTTCCACCTAGTGTTAAATGTTTGTTGAATTCATTAGCTATTTTGATCTATAGGGGCTTGTTTGCATGTATATTTGGATTTGAGCATTCTATCACTATGTGAATTATTCCTTTTAAGTTTTAACAAGATCTATTGAAGTTGTTTTGGTAGAAATATTTTTTCTGAGCATATATCGAGGACTTGGGGAAATTCTTGTTTGAATTAACCAAGTAATCTAGCTAAACATTTGGGAAAGTCCTTGCTTGAACCACCCATAATGACTGAAAACCCATGGTGGATATGAAGGCTCGATCATTGGTAAAGTTTTAAAGGGAGTTTTCCTAGCCATCTATTTAAAATAAAAAAATCATATTTCAAAATTTAAAATTTTTGAGCTTTAATTGATAAATATGCTATTTAAAAAGGCTACCTCATTGTAAATATTTCTAAATAATATTTTGCAAATATTTTATTTTAAATTTTATAGATATCTTTTTAAATATTTCATTTCAAATATATTTTGAAAATATTTGTGAAATATTGCAAATAATATATATATATATATATATATATATATATATATATATATAATATTTTTTATTTTTTATTTTTAAGATGTTTTATTACATTCATATAGCCTTTTATGTCGGTGACCCTTTTTTATAATCGAATTGCTGGAACCAAAACCCTCCTCTGCAAAGTAAAAATATTTTTTTTGAAGCCGTCTTACTTGCAGGCACTATATAGATATTTTTAAAAGGATTTTTAAGGCTCGGATTTGGCAAGAGAGAGCGCCTTTGGGTATGTAATTTATTTTCATATTTTCGATACATTCTCAAAGGATTGCAAATCCTAAAGGGGTTAATTTTTATCTCAATATTCATCTAACCCTTGAATTTTTCCAAAGAATTTTTTTTGCAGCGGTTCGATCTTTTGTTTTCAGAAGTTTCATAAGAGGATCTTTCTATCTGTTTTGGCATATAATTTATGATCTAAATTTCTAAATCTTTATTGACTGGGCAGATCTGACAGGGGCTTGCTTAGAGGCTTATTTCTGGTTACTTGGGCATTAAAAAATTTCTTCTCTTTCAACCTGGTGCAAAGGCCTCTGTCACTGGATTTTAAATTTATCTGGTTACAAATCATCTCTTGAATTTTGGGTTGAGAATTTCTGTCTCTTTTGCTTCTGAATTGTGAGCTCCTTTGGGTGCCTGGTGATTTTATCTCTTGAGGGCACGATTAGTTCCAATCGCTTTGTTGAATAATCTGATTTGCAGCCTGAGGAAGTCATTTGCATGGTATTTCATTATTTGTAATTCCTCTCGCCATAATCTTCAAGCAAGAGATTATTCAAAACCGTCTTCTTTCTTGACCTCAAATCTTCGAAGAAGCAATAAGCCTAAATTGTGGTATTTTTTATAAAATATTATTTTCTTGTGCAAAATTACTTATATCAGAATTATATCAGAAGGAGCATTTGAAGTTTCAATTTTTTTGCAGGAAGCCGCAAGCCTTAAAGGCTCAAATTCTTCTCTGGAGATTCTCATCTGACATTTGAACTTGTTTTGCAGAGAAATCACTGTATCTTTCCAGGGACTTTGTCCTAATTCGAAGGGTCTGATATCATTTTTGAAGGAGGGTCACACAGAATTTTGATTAAAAAATTTTGAAGTCCTTCTCTTAGACCAAGAGTCCAAAAAGAGTTGTCTTCTTCCTGGTGTGAAGGGCTTTAGGGCCTGTGGATTTAGGCACTGGTATAATTCTTACAAAGGGTCACAAGCCTTGAAAGTTGAACCTAATCACATTTTCCGATACTTAAAATTTAGTCTCATATCTGATCCAATTTCATAGCTGGTTATTATTCACTGTAAATTTTGCTGGTCTAACCTTTGTATTTTTACAGAAGAAGGATTTGGGCATTTTTCAGGTATAGATTTCTGTTATTGACATTGCCATACTTAATCCTGAGCCAATATTGAAATTTTTTAATTATAGCCGCTGAGATTTGAAGCATTTTTAGGACAGCTGAAGTAACTGAATTTCATTGTCTAACCCTTTCTGTAATTGCAGAGTTTCATAATCAATTTCAGGAGGGTTTTTTCATCTTAATTTGACATAAATTTCACTGATCTAACAGTGCTTTCTTTAGAGGGCCGAGAGTGCTTCTTAAAAAAAGGCTACTTCATTCTGGTTGTGGATCAAAGTTTAGTCTTTTACCTGATGCAGGCCTGGAGTGATCGGTCATAAGATTTCACACCTTTGAAACTTGATATATTTTCTCTTAAATATCTTAATATAACTCAGATTTCACGCACTGGTGTAAAGAGGACCTTGGCATACAGCTAGAAGTGAAGTATCAGTGGTGCAAGAAAGCCTATCTGTTGTAGGGAGGCTGAACTCTTTGAAGTATTTTGAAACCTGAAATATTAATCGCCACTGGAACTGGAATAATAAATATGAATAATCATCAGTAATCCTTTTGGCTGGCCGTGAGGTTGTAAATGTCTTTCTTGCTCTAGTTGTGGGTTCTTTAATGACTGGTGTAATTTTTTTTAAAAGGACTGAGAGCATCTGAAGGTTTGATTCACTTGTTTCTTGAGATTGTTTGCTAATTGGATGATAGGTGAATCAGCTGTGTTTCAAAGGGTCTTTTTCTCTTCCATAAGAGCATAGTTGTCTTCTCAAGATTTCAGTGATATTTTGCAAGGTTGGTTCACTCGTGACAGCATTGGAGCCTTGTAATGTTTCAGTGATATTTTGCAAGGTTGATTCACTCGTGAAGGCATTGGAGCCTTGTAATGTTTCCTTGTACTCGAGGTGAAGGCATTTAGTATTTTAGTGTCTGTTATTTTAAGCTTTCCTCAAAGTTTTCAGGTCCTCTTTTCTTCTGTCTAAGAAGGACTTCATTGTAATTTGATAAATAAAAAAGGCATTTTTCGATTTGAGGGAGCTTGGAATTTCATTTCCAAGGCATTCCAAGGCATCCTTTTTCCTCCTTATTTAAAAGGGAGCAATCACTAATTGTCTAATTCTCACCGTTTTAAATCTTGCATTCTAATTTGCATTATTGCCAATTGGTCTAATTAAAGATTTTAAGTAGTCCTTAAAAAGTCACTGTTAGCAATATCAGCCATCTAAGTAGTATTGTTTTGCTGAAAGTATATTTGCTTCTCTCAACTTTTTAAATAAGTAAAGGATAATTTTAAACAGTATTTTTAAAGGCATTATGAGTATTGTTTCTAACATCTGAGTTGTCATTGTCATCTTTTCATTAAGGAAATTCCCAAGTGCTTCATTTCTCTCTTGAAAGCTTGTAATCTTGTGCTCATAAGTGTGTTTAAATCATAAGTTAGTTGGTTATTTATCATACAGAAGCATCTTGGTGAAATTGTATTTCATTGAAGTCATCATGACTTGTTGACATTTGCATTTCCATTTTAGATCTAATTTGCATCCTAAAATTTACCTCCAAGCCTAACCTTGGCTGATAGAGAGATAGGATAACCCTTTTATCTTTGCTTGAGAATTCTACCCTTACTAGTATTTAAAACGGTGACCTTACAATCATCGGAATCACAATCTTTGCAGCACCAGAGGCACCAGGTACGTTAGATTTCAAGGAGAGGGATCGTTAGTCACACCTTTGTGTGCTTCGCCTTGACTTCTCTCTACCACTTACTATAGAGTTTAGGCTCAACATAAATAAATATCAAGGGATTCCTCTAGATTGGTCATCTTAATTAAAATCAACCAAGATTTTGCATTTCACATTAGCTTTAAATCTTGCAGTTATTCTTTGTTGATCATTGGTGATTGTAATTGTGGGCTAAATTTATAATTTGCAAGTTTATTTTATTTGGAAATATCATATTTTCTTGCTGTTGTTTTTCTTTAAGGGCTCATTGCTCATATATCTGGTTATCTTAGTCTTTAAATTTTTGTGCTAACTTTTCTTGCAGCGTTGTTATTATTGTTAACTTTGAGTATCTATTTCTTGCAAGTTTGATAAATTTCCATTGAGCATTGTAAAGGCAGTGGTTTGGTACATCTATATTTTGTAACCGCCTTATTGATCTCAATAGCATTATCTTAATATACATTGCTCATAAATTCTCACTTGCCTTAATTAATAATCAAGTTACATTAATAATAATTTCCTTGCCCATAATCTCCTAGACTTGTTGTTCCGACAAGTTTTCCTTCATTAACATCCTTAGGGACTACCCCCCTTGCTTAGCTAGGAGAGAGTCTAAACGAAGTGAATAGGGATTTAGAGTGACAACCCCTGTTTTGAGGGTTGTGCCTTAGGTGTACACTTTAGGCGACAACAGGACCCAAGCAGGGTCTAAGGTTTCGAGTGAAACTTCGAACAAAAGATCTAGACTGAACAAGGGATGAGAAAAGGATCAATGAAATTCAGTTTTACTTGAGTTTTTAATGCAATGGTCCTTCGATGAAGCCACTAACCAAGGAGTCCTAGGGTGAAGAACAAAGTTGGAGCAAGGGCTCGAGATAATTCCAAATCTAGCAATGAAAAATCCTTCCAATTTTATGAAGGCCTAGGGAGAACACCCCAACGTAGTTGTGTCCCAACTCGCTCTTGGATTGGATGGCTATACTGGATTTATTTTGATGCCCTAGGAGACCTCTACGGTTAGGGCTTAGGAAAAGAGAAAATGAGGTAAAAATATATATTATTTAGAGTGATCACCAAGGATAGGATTAGTGCCTAGCCTATTGAGTGAATGGAGTCAATGTGCTTTCAATTTTTGGAGTTCTTTTACCCAATCAAGGAGTCCTCTAGACACTTTGCATGGCCCTAAAGGCAACAACTAGGTTACCAAAGGAATTTATACTTCTTGTTGTAGTAATTTGATGACTTCTCATAGCAATTATAGAGATAATATGCCCCTAGGAACATTCATTCACTATACCCAAATATGTAACATATGGAATTCCCTCACAAGATCAATATTTGACTAATTCACATTAAATTAGGGCAGGATTTCAGATTTCATGTATACAATAAAGACAGACAAATAGATCATGAAAATAACTTACAATTGTAGCGTGTATATTCATTCATTAAAGAGACAAAATCGAAGCTCCAAGATCACGAAAGATATCCAAATATGGAAATTCATCAATATTCATCCAATTCATCCATCAATAGCTATAGCAAAAATCTCAAGAAGAGAGAGATACCAATCCAAGTGATTATGAGGAATAGAATGATCCTCTCATCAATATATATCATCCTCTAAGGGTTCAATTTGCCTAATTAGGCCTAATGATGCCCCTAATAATAGAATATGTGCAAAATAACATTACTTGGTGAGAAGCCCACCAAGATAGCTCAATAACATGAAAAATAAGTCTCTCAAGAGGGCCAAAATGATAGATAAGTAGCTAGGAGGGCCATTAAAAGGCCAAGTGGAGTGCAATATGTGTCAAAATGAGTGGAAGGGCTCCAAATATAGTGATAAAGGGGGTGGCACCTTGATCTCCAAGCAAATGACTTGTGGTGCTCCCAAGTGGCCTTAGGGGCACAAAAACATCTTCATGGGTCCCCAAATGGATTGAAAAAATATGTACTCCATCTATAAGGGTTGGACCAATGATGCAACCTCTCCCTTTGACTCCCATAGTGAGACACAACCTCATCTGGGCCTTGGATCAACTGCCAAGTGTGTGGTGCAAGTGTGTAGTCGGCAGGGCAAAGTGGTCCAGGTGCATCATCATCATCAAATAGGTGGAACACAAGCAAGCAATGGGTGGTACTTAAGGATCCCATGGCAAGGCTATCTACTCTCTACTATAGTGGAGGCCCATGGCTCGCAACGCACACCCTACAAATGCCAATATGACCCTCTGAAGGGCTTGGACCTTGTTACCCACCACTTCGTGCGTGATATCCCTATGAGAAATTTTTTCTCCATGATGGACCTTAGTTGGCAGCCAACAACCCCTTGTAGCCTCTTACTAGCTCGTTGCATCATTTCTCTGCTACCTGAGCCAGCCATGTGGTCCCTCACCCATTTGTATTGATCGTATGTTTGAAGGTGGGCCTCTCGAAGCTAAATGTATGTCTTGTCATTTGGTAATTGAGTATTGGGTTTACTTATCATGGATACTTATGAGCATGGATTGATGGGGGAATTTGGCGGAAAGAGTGAGCTTAATTTGTGCTCATGTCCCCTTGATCGCTTTTGGATGTCACCCTTGCATCTTAGTCTTGTGGGATCTCCTTTATTGACCATTTGTTTCTAGGGTAGTACTACTTGGAAAACCCTGACTTTGGGTGCATGGTCCTGCTCCTTTATCCGTATGTATTACTCCCCTTCCACTCATTATACTCCCATTCATCATTTTTCCCACCTAGGTCCACATAGCCACCATGGGTCCACATTGGGGTCAACTTCCCTATCCCCTTGCCCTCACCTTGGGTCGGGCCTGGAATGACACCCCGGAGGTTGAAGCAACTAAAAGAAAAAGAAAAACATAATTGGCCACACTTAATAGGAAACTGTACCACAAAATGCAAAAGATGGTCGGGACAAAAATAATTAGCACATGGGCAAAAGCCAATGCATGAGCTATGCCTCTTACCCATGGCCATCACCCTGGTTCCATAGGCCCTAAATGAGCCTCCTTTATCATACGGGAACCCATGATTGTCCCAACCCCTTTGAGGGCAATAAACCTCCCTACCTTAAAAGGGGTAATCATTGTTATATCTCGACACATCATGCTCTTATCCTTGAGCCCCGAGCAGTTAATTAAAAAAAAATTCATAAAAGGAAAAAGACATATAAAGAAGGGTGGAAAAATCAAAGCCGAGACACCTCATGTATCACGACTACTCCCTACTACACATTATATACCCTGGTGTGGGCTTCCCCTTGTCTCGCTGCCCAATGAGTTTGTACATTTAAAATTTGAGTAAACCAATAAAGAGATAAGCCAAAAATAGAATAAAAAAGTAGTCATTTTAATTTTCCCTCCAGGATTTTGATTGGTTTTATATTATGTACGTGAAACTTTTATGGACACTTTTAGGCTAAAATGTAATGTAATGGACATTAGTTGTAAAGATGTATTTGTAGTGGTACAAACCTTATTTTTCTCGGCTTGAGGATTCTTCAACATGATGGTCCTTCTTGAGGGGTCATATCGTACACTTGGTGATTTTGCACTCTGTGGTTGATGATGTTGATGATCACTTTCTATTTGATATTGATGCCTTGGATAATGATCATGCCTTCATTCAACTTACTAGATGGTGAATGCTAGTTCATTGGTTCATTTTGATGCTCCCTACCTCATGGAATGTTCCTAGTATGTGGATCTGAAATATCCCTTTAAAATATTTCACTTAGCTTATAAATTTATATTTATTTATTATAGTGATTTAAAAAAACATTTTTTGCAAGAAACTATCGTGCAAATAAGAGGCCTAACACAACAAAATTATGAAAGCTACTCAATAAATTCATGCAATAGAAACCAAATAATCCAACTAATCTTTATTAAAATGCTCCAAGAGATTACATGTTATTTTATTTGTCAAATTAATTCAGCGTCTAGCACCAATAATTTCGGTCTCAAAAATAACTTCAGCATCCTCTGCTAAAAGCCAGTTGTTGTAATAATTTCGGCCTTGAAGGGAAAATTCGGCCTCTAATAGAAATTCAACTTCTCTAGTTAAAAATTTGGCTTTGAAAATTATACCAATCTCCACAATAATTTGACCTTTGATAGACAAGAAAATTGTCCTCCACAAATGTATTGGGTCCTTTGAGGAAATATGAAGCTTCTCCAGTAATTTGGCCCTACAAGAATTAATTCGACCCCTTCCTAAATATCAACCTAGCTTGCATAATTAATTATTGCTTCCTTCATGAACTTTGGCCTCCTAAATGATGAATTCGGCCTTGCATAAGAAATCAGTGTGACCTCATTGCCAAACACCCTTTAGTTGTAGCATGTAATCCTCTTATTTTCTACTTGTTACACACAATCCTTCGATTAAACTTCAACAAATAAATTCCTCGGTGAGGTACCAATGAGGAAACTGAGTGATCCCTCGAAGTGACTTGCTAGGGTGTATTGTCGCAACACCGAAACCAATATTGATCACTAGGGTGGACAATTTTACCACCAAAAATTATCCACACTCAGGGTTACAAACCCCCACACAAAGCTCTACGAGTCCACAAATCAATTTACCAAAACATCTAATCACATATCCACAAATGAGCTCTCGCTTTTCTTTAATAGAGATGGATATCTGAATACCATGGGTCACCTTTTTCTCTTCTTAATAAGTGATTTTATAATGTTATTTGTCCTTAGTCACTTTTTTAATTAATTATTCCCTAATATTTCACAATAATTTTAGTTTGTAGCCTATGGGAATTGGCTAAGATATAGAGATGGTCTTCGTTCCCTACATCCAAAAAGAGGGGCATCATAGTCCTCCCTTCCCAAAATTACTTGTCCTCAAGCAATCCATACTCCAATACCATGATCCCAAACAAGTCCGTAGAATATTTCAGCACATAATCGTTGTATCATCTCAGTTCTCCTAAACTAAACATCATTGTCACACTCTGCCTTGTTTGGAAGCAATCTATAGAAATGAAACCCATCCCCTGTGAGAAATACTAGTGATTATGCAAAGTACTCCATAGCATATCACCCAACATCGAGTGAGATAGAGCTAGTCTGAGGCACTACTTCGAGATCATGTGATGGAAGATCAATTTTTATGAGAAGATCGATCTTTGTCTTTGAATACACACCCTTGTCCATTGAATATCCACAAGGTGACCTAAGCATGAGAGTTTTATCAAAAATAGGTTTGTGTTAATTTTAGTTAACCATGGTATGTTCTATGCTTAGAGCAGTTTACTTCAATCTTTCTTCTTATTAGCCCGATTCAATTTCAGATTAGCAATCACATAATCATTGAAAATAAATGTTGATAGAACATAAAAATAATGACAGAAGACAAGCCAATACAAGAGACAAGAATTTGTAATTCTTCTTATTCAGCAGAGAGAGAAAAATGTATTTTACAGCAGTCAACAGGATGCCCTAGCCAACAAAGACTTTGCTGGTCAAACCAATCCTTCAACCTTCAATGAGGTTCAGTCAAACATGGTCAAAACTCGGCCTTCCTTCAAAGTCAAACTCACCCCAAAAACCAGTCCACAAAATTGTCAAATTTGCAGTCAAACCAGTGAATGATGCGGTCAATTCTACAGTCAACATTGCAATAAATGTTTCGGTCAAAGGTCAACGTTTGACCTCGATTTTTGTGCCCTCAAATGCGGCCTTCCAAGATTGAAATTTCTGCCTAAAAAATGCAGTTAAACACAAAAAAATCCCTAAAAATAGTCTGAAACTTCCTGATTTCACACATGTGGAGGAGAGAGAAGCCTTTTAGGCTATATGAACCAATCGGATGAGAGAGAGATGTGTAAGATGAGGGAATGATGAAATGAGCATCATGTCTCTCCTATTTATATCCATCTCTGGGGGTGAGTGACACATCTTTTAGGGCTTGTGAGCCTACATTACAATTATGGCCGACCTTGACAATTTGCACGTGTGGAAAATAAATTCAAAATATAATTTTTGCTCATCCAAACAAGATGATATTTAGATCAATCTTGCACCTCTTCGAAAGAGGAATCCAACAAAAATATCATCTCCATCATATGAGCAATGCAACATGGAGTTAGGACCTAGTTTCCCAAAATTAACAGTTTGGGTACTTGTGAAACCTAAGTGTTAACACAATTAACTTCTATGGGCTTTATGTATTGCCACATGATGTCGTGTGCTCCATTGATCCTAATTAGAAAAGGGATTCTATAATGATCCTGGACCCTTAAAACATTAGCATGGCTCACAATTTTCTCCTTATCGCCGCTAATGCTATAACCCTGCTGACCTTTGTGTTGTGTGATTAGACTGAGGTCACGTTCAAGAGACGAAACCATGGAAAAAGACCTCATCCACCTGGAAAGTTGGCTAGCAATGTAGGTGGAAAGAAGATACCTTTGTGTTTTTTTTGCCATCCAACACTCCTTCCATAAATTAATCCGCTTTGAAAGCTTTGCCCCTGCTGGCTCAACCTCCATCATTTGTCTTTCCTTCCCCAATGTCAATGGCTTACTCATAGTTCCAAATAGTAAGTAGCTTCCTTGTTCCATTTCACATATAGCTTCCTTCAGTATATATCTTCTGGAAAAATTGTTTTTATTGGTCTTCCTACAAGGCTGAGGCAACATCGAGACGATTTTCTCATGTAAGTTTATTGCCCCCTTGGCCTAATGATACCATAACATCATTATGTTGGTTGTCATGTGATGTAACCGTGTAATCCAATGGAATCATGAGGAAATGCATAAGCTCGATCAACCTATCAACCCCTTTGTAATTATAATATTTACCCTACACCACTGGTAGACCTACTAACAAATCCTTGGTCATACTTTCTTGAAGCTTTTGTTGCTCCAATCTAATATGAGTGCAGAGTCGCAGACTAGAAATCTTCTATCAAAAAGTTGAACTATGATGCTACTGCATTCATCTTCCAAACCAGTCGTTGCTTGTAGAGATCCAACCTCCAGTACTCACAAGCAAACCTATTCTTGCAAAATTCCACCAACAAGTGGGATATCTAATCAATAAGAATTCCCATAAGAGTTTATGTTGCTAATCCCCCAAAAAGAGTCTTGGCCACAATGCCATCATTAGAGAAATTTTGAGGTAAAAAATAGGCCTCAAAACAAAAATGTACAACCAAAATCAACCTTATGAGAACCAATAGGATTCAAGATGATGATGTCAACCATAGGGGATGATTCACTATTATTTCAGTAAAAAGGTAAAAAGATAAAATAATATAAAAAAATTAAAAGACTATTTTTTCAACTCGTATTTTCAACTTATTTCCCCACAGTTTTACTCAAATTTTGAGTGGGAACACTCATTGGATACAAAATGTAATTCCTCGTCCAAGTAGTACCCATGTTGCATACTTTCGATGGAACTATTACACGAAAAATATGAAATACATGAAAAACATCATTGTTTCAGTAGGCCACATTTATTGGCACAGAAACCAAAACTTTCTAGGTAGGTTGACCTGCGTTGGCCATAGACATGTGTTGACTGTTTGATTGCAAAGCAGACTTTCTGGTTGACCGATTTTGACTGCTCCTTTGATGATTGTTTTTGCTACTGGTTAATCTCCAAGGAAGGTCGAATTGCCTTGACCTTGACTAAGCTTAAGGATGACACTTTTACTGTTGTGTTGACCACTGTTGACTTTTTGGTTTGGATTGTTTGACTGCTGTTGACTGAGAGTAGAATTGCATATTTTGATTGGGCAATGTATTTGAGTAAGGACAATGGTATTGGATCATCTATTGTACTCTATTGGATATTCTCTTTGTTGAACATTTGATAATTGATAATAAGAAGGATTGATCAAGGGTTTTCCCCATATTGGGGTTTTGCCCTGGCTTGAGCCAAATTCTTGTGTTCTCTTGTCTTGGCTTGTCTTCTGCATTTGTTTATTGTTCTTTTTATAGTTACTATCAATGTAATAATGGTTTATGTGATTGCTAAGGGAAATGAAATGGAATTGTTAATTGGGCTAATATGGAACATTAAAATAATTGTCCTAAGCTAAGAGCATGTTAACTAAAATTAACATTTGTTAATTCTAAACCTATTGTTGAACCATGTCAACGTGTGCAAAACATGTCAAATGTCTACTTATATATCCTTGACTCTTAAATGACTCCATAGATTAATTACATAAGGCAATAGTCTCCCTTCCACTCATCACACAAGCCCTATCCATTTTTTCATCATTCATTTCATTACTTCGAGGCTCTCTTTACTCCCACTTACTACTACAAGAAGTGACCCTAGTTAACCCTTAGAGAAATCCCCCTTACTAGGAACCCTTTCCTGGGTTTAAAGTGAAGAGAGTTGATGAGATGATAGTGGCCACCCCCTTAAGTTCCACAAGGTTAGTAACCTATTTTGGGACTTTAATTTAAAGATGCTAGCTTGTGTGGTAACAAGGCTAACACCCAACCATTAAAGGATGTGTATAAATAACATATACACTCCTCATGTGTAAAATATATACATTCATTATTGGATCAAGTGTGATAAATTCCTAAAGGCACTTCTGTAATTCATTCTCTCTCTCACACTTATGTGAGTATTGTTGTTTTGATGTTAAATATTGTTGGAGAACACAGTAGGGCGGCTATTAATTCAATTTCTCCTTAACCTTAATAATTTCTTGCGAATTTTATTTACCTTCTTGTGTTTCTTTATTAGATTTTCTCATCAAAAAATTATCAATAACAAAAATAGTAAAGACAATGGACACGGAAATTAGGCTCCAAGCCACGACAAAACCCCTCCAAGGGGAAAACCCATAAAATCTCCTCTTCTTATAGAATCTACTTCAAATGAGAAAACCAAAACCCAAACCTCAAGACCAAGACTTCCTCCTAGCACCAACTCAACCCTCCAAGAAGCCCTTCCAATAGGTCAAAGTCAAGTTAAGTCAACAAAGAGTCAAACCCTTCTAGAACTACACCAAACTAAGAATCTCGACACCCAGCTACAATATTTCGGACCTGCAATAGGTCTGCAACTTCAGCCCCTACAGCAACTTAGTGTGTTCGCATGTGTGAGAAAAATTAGGGCAAAACCTTGACTGAAAACTCAATTTTTCTTCCTCCTTGCTCCAACTTCTTTTCTCCTTTTCTTTCTTGACTTCTTTCTTGAATTCCGCACTTTAGATTGAACTCCTCGATTGCAGATCGAATTGGTTTCTAAATGAGGTCGAGCAGCTTCTATTTATACTCATTTGTGGAAGTCGAATAGCCCTCTCTAGGCCGACTTGTCCTTGGGAGGGCCGACTTGTACTAGGAAGCTTATTTTGACTCTTTTGACTCAAAATAAATTTGTTTACATGGTACATCTTGCCGAGATGGGTTTTATATACATTATCTTGAATCGTGATAATAAATCTTATGACATGACAAACCCTAGAAGCACGAAGAACATGCTTTACCTACAAGACCAATCAAAAGACGCATGAAGAACATGCTTTACCTACAAGACCAATCAAAAGAAGCATGAAACCCATGCTTTAAAAATAATATTTTTATTTCTTCTTTTTCTTGTTACATAAGATATACATAATGAAATGAGTATAATGACAATTATGAAGACCAAAACTAGTTACATTTTACAACACTCCCTCTTAACTAGGGAGGTATTCATAATTGTACAATCGGGTACATGGTTATTCTCAAACTGAAGAGTTCTCATAAGAAGAGTCAGATTGGTAAGCCATCTATAAGCATCAACAAGCTCTTTCTTATACAAGAGCATAATGTTGGGAGGCTCTATGTGAGATACCATACTACCTCTACAAGGCACATACCCCGTCCGAATGTTCACTAGGTATGTTTTTTTTAGGATTATTCTTATCTCGAATTCCCAATCGTCAAAGAATATTTGTCCTCTTCGACCACTCTTATCTTAGATACCTGTCCAATGCTCAAAGAATGTCAGTCCATTTCCTATCTTGGATTTTTTATCCTTAACGAAATCAAAGATGCTTATCCAATCCTCCATTCTCCATTCTACCTCCATGGCCTTCACTTAGACTTACGATTGTTAGTCCTGGTCAAGTGCATGACACATGAAGGAGAGAATACAAATGTGATGTTCATCATCACTCCCTCTCAACTAGAGAGCAGATCCTCATTCCCTCTTGATTAGGGAATAGATCCTTGCTCCTATTTAAGGTGACTCCTTTACTCCTCAAATATAGAGAATATTCCTAACTTCCTTTCAATTGAGAAGTCATAGCCACAAGCCCTCTAGCTTGTCTTCATAAGTGTATCATCTACCAATTTTTCATGGAGATAGCTACAAGGCTCCCTCTTTCCTATTCGTATCTCATCATATTGAGCTTCTTCCTTCTTGGATATTATGGAGCCATATTCTTCCTTTAATCTTGTGACAAGGTTCAAGCCATCAGGTTTGCACATCACTTTCCTCCAATCATCATCAATGAAGGCATTATATTGAGCCTTATCAAACTTCAAGCTAGTCATGGCTCCCTCTAAACATGAAAGTGATCTTTGTTGATGTAGGAACATGAACATCAGGTTATCTTCTCACACTACTACCTTTCAATCTCAAGGTGATGATGTGAACACCTTGACTACATAACCCTCCAAGGATTGTCAAAACCATTTACTCAATCCATATTTTCATTGAATCGAGTACAATACCAACAGTTGAACTTTCCTCAATTGTCATCATGTATTCCTACAACATCTTTCCCAGTAGCAAAACAGTGTGTTAACCAAATAACCAATGTCAAAATATAAATATCAAACTTACCTCATCATGATGGCCCCTTTCATCAAAATATTTGCATACTTGAGTCCTTTGAGATCAACATCCTTTCATATGATCCATCTCCACATTTTATAAGAATCCTTCCATGCATTCATTTTAATCAGAGTGCCCATGGATTGAACTTGATTACCAAGTTACTATATCTTCCTTGGAGTTGTCATTAACTCCCTTTCTTTCTTCTAGAGACTATACTTGATGTTGATCAACATTGTTATATTTATGCCATGCAATTTTGCGAGAAAGTCTTGATCTCTATCCATTCCAAAGCATGTCAAATTTCTTCTTTCGAGCATCATGTGGTCATATGGTAGACTTACCAAGAACACTTTTATATTCAACTCTTTTTGCAAGATTCTTGTAAATATCAACCTTACCCTAGAGAAGAGTTACCTAAAAATATGCATACCCTTGCTTCCATCCAATCATCTAGCCATCCTTTGAATGAACTTGCTACTTGTATCTATCGAAGATAAGTTCCTTTTCCCAAGAACTAGAATTGACCATCTGCACTCCTTCATCCTTTAGAAGTATTGTTTCCAAACAAGATAGAATATATAACAATCATAATGTTACTTCCAAGAATCTTCCAAAATGATGATTCTTATAGGATCTTGATGATTCCTATTTGCAAAATGACTACCTCTAACATGATGTTAGAAAATGTTTGGGTAAACAATAATATGCAATATGGTTCAATTTTATCATTATCTTTGAACCAGATGATCTTTCCCAAAGAAAATTAATCAAGTAGATTCTAATTGTTCTACTATTATGTGCTTCTATCTATGATGCCATGCCTTTACAAAACCAATACTCTTCTAGACTATACAATAATGCATGCTACTCTACTTTCAACTTAATAAAAGAAAGACAAATTTCATAAAGAACCTGACAGAGATGAGACATCCTTCAATAATAAACTTCCTTGGGATCTTCTCCTTTTGGCTTCTTCTCAGGTTCTCCCTTTTCTTCAGCTATGTGAGCTTCACTTCTTTCCTTCCTTTTGTTATTCACTTTATTGTTTGGAAAATGCCTATTAAAGTGTCCATACTCATTGCATCCAAAGCATTCATTCTTGGACATATATGTTTTCTCCCTGGAATCTCCAATTCCTTTCTTCAGTTTCTTGGTCCTTGCAATAAAGGATTGAGACCCTTCATTTGATTCAGTATCATCTTTTGCCTTGATCCTAGATTCTTTCAATATACATTGAGCCCATAGTTCATCAAAAGGTGTGGTATCTTTCTTTGAGTAGATGTTGGTTGCAAAACTACAATCGGTGGAAAAGCATTTAGTAAACAAATAGTCATCTCAAAGTCTATAACAGTCTCCCCAAGCCCTTGCAACTGGTCTCTTATTTGTGACATCTTCATTAGATAGGTGGCCATGTCTTCATCCTTTGATTTCCTTATTTTATGTAGTTGATTCCTCAAGGAAATATTTCGACCTGATGTACTTATAGAGTACAACTTTACCAAATTATCATACATAGCCTTTGACGTCTTCAAATTAGTAACAAAGAGAACAAGATTATCTTTAATGGATTCAACAATGATCCTTTGTGCCCTTAGTTCTCCCTTCTTGTACTTTTCTAACTCTTGAGTCTAGTACAACTACTTCTCCGAGGACATACTCCATGGCTTCATTCTCTGTGAGTGCCAAGTCAATCCTCTTCATCCATGCTAGGAAGTTTGTTGATCCAACAAGCTTGTTGCTTTCCTTGCAAAATGTAGCCATGTGATCTCTAAATTGAGACATTGAAGACAATATACTACTTACTTGTCAACCAAGAGTCCTCCTTCTAGATGATGTCTCCAACTATCTTGATGTTTTCAAGACCTTCAAGAAGACTTCAAAGATACCCTAGAATGATGTCTTCTAGGATGCCTTCAACAATGATGTCTTCAAAAAGCTTCAAAGAGTGAATGATGATCCAAAGACTCCTTGTTGCTTCCTTCTTTTTCAAGATGATGAAGTACACTAGAGAACTTCCAACGAGAACTTTGTTCTCCTTGAATAAGAACTTTAAGATGAGGTTTTCTTTAATGTAGTAACCCTCCAAGATCAATGGGTCTTCTTCTTCTTTCCTTGCGTCCTTCTGCAAATGATTCCCCTTGACAAACAAACCCTTCAAGATGATCTTCCAGTTGCCTTCTCTTGTTCACCTTAGTTCTAATACCATGTTGAAGAATGCAGTGGGGCAACTATTAATTCAATTTCTCCTTAACCTTAATAATTGCTTGTGAACTTTATTTACCTTCTTGCGTTTCTTTATTAGATCTTCTCATCAAACAATTATCAAGAACAAAAACAGTAGAGACAATGGACACAAAAATTAGGCCCCAAGCCACAGCAAAACCCCTCCAAGGGGAAAACCCAGAAAATCTCTTATCTTCTTATAGAATCTGCCTCAAATGAGAAAACCAAGACCCAAACCTCAAGACCAAGACCTCCTCCTAGCACCAACTCAGCCCTCCAAGAATCCCTTCCAATTAGGTCAAAGTTAAGCCAAGTCAACAATATCAAACCCTTCCAAAATTGCACCAAACTCAGAATTTTGGCACCCAGCTACAATATTTTGAACCTATAGTAGGTATGCAACTTCGGCCCCTGCAGTAGCTCAGTATCTTCGAACATGTGAAAGAAATTAAGGCAAAACTTTGACCAAAAACTTGATTTTTCTTCCTTCTTGCTCCAACTTATTTTATCCCTGCCTTTCTCGACTTCTCTCTTGAATTTTGCACTTTAGATCAAACTCCTTGATTGCAGATCAAATTGGTTTCCAAATGAGGTCGAGAAGCTTCTATTTATACTCATTTGTGGAGATCGACTTGTGTTAAGCGGCTTATTTTGACTCTCTTGACTCAATAAATTCTTTACACGATACATCTTGCCCAGATGCGTCTTATATACATTCTCTTGACTCATGACAATAAATCTTATGACATGACAAACCCTAGAAGCATGAAGAACATCCTTTAACTAGAAGACCAATCAAAAGAAGCATGAAACTCATGCTTTAAAAATAACATTTTTCTTTCTTCTTTTGCTTGTTACATAAGATATATATATTGACATGAGTACAATGACAATTATGAAGATTGAAACTAGTTACATCAAGTATTTCTCTCTCTTGCTCATGGGGACACATCTTGATAAACATTATGATAAATTTGAAGGGTGTCTACATAGTTGGATTAGTGTTTCATGAAGAGATCACCATAGATCTTCTATCTTTATGTTCTAAACATAATATTAGAGAGAGGTTGGGAGTACGAGTAATCTTGAGTTAAGGCCACATGTCAACCCACTACTTAGTGCATCAAGAGCTTTAATGAGTTTACATATGAGAAAATTATCCACTTTATCATTTATGACTAAGTCAACCTAGCCACCTTCTTGGGGCTAGCACTCCAACCCTAGAAGGATGTGTTTGAACTTTGAATAGACATACAATTCTCATTTGTAAAATACCTAAATTCATTGCGGCATTGAGTGTGATAAATGCTTAAGAGCACTTCTCTAATTCACTCTCTTCCCCTCTTATTCTATTTCACTGCACTTGCAGGAATTGTTGTTTTGTCTCTCTTACTCATGGGCACACATCGTGATAAATGTTGGGATAAAATTGGAGGGATTCTACCTTATTGGATTAGGATTTGATAAAGAAGCCATTGATATTGTAGATCATCTTTGTGTTCTTAAATTCCCATTGCTATGTACCGCTAACAAAATTTTATCTAGCATGAAGTCATTTAGAATAGCATGAACTTGGAGGAGAAGGCAACCTAAGAACCAGATAGTGATGGGTATTGCTTTGTGATAAATTTTATCAACAAACGATTAATAATTAAACCACAAAAGCTATTAAAACTGCAGCAAGGAAGATGTAAGTGACAAAGGCACTTTCTAGGTGTAAGGAGTAGAATGACCCCACTCCTCAACAAAGAGGAATGCTTTATTATAGCCACGGAGATGTATGAGGAATGTTCATTATAGTGTAAGAAAGGAACTCCATGATACTTATAGACCAGTCATGGGCCTACTGAGAAATACAGCCAAATTGGGAGTGGATTGGAGTAACCCATCAAAAAGGAACAGATGTATGGGTGAATTGGAAAGGCTGGTAACAAGCACCAGTGAAGAGAATGTCTACATGGCTAGGACATTGAAAAATTTAGATGAATTGGAGAAAATTAAAAGGTTGTTGAGGTTGCTAGGAGTTTAAAAGTTCGGATGAGCTTTGGATTACCAGAATGGACTTCATAAAGCTTCTTGACAAGATACCGGACTTGAGTGTGGGAAATTAGAAACCTTGTTAACTTTTTATCCAGTCAATTCTGTAAGTGCATAGCCTCATACCACAAGTATTGAAGGTACCGAAATATGCAAAAAGCTGAAGACTGATATAGTATCTTAGGATAGAAAGGTAGTTGTTTATAGCTGCATCAGTATTTTTAAATATGGGTTTTCACCCACAAGATTTTGTACTGGAAGGACAAAATATTAAAATCTTTCTTTTATTCTATACTAAAAAAGAAAAAAAAATTAAAGACAGTAACAGTTCATAACCCGTTGAGAGGTATCGTACCTGATGGCCTGGGCCAAAGATTTCAAGTATCCCTTGTAATAATTTACTCTTTTTGTATCATTAAGAGCTTGGTCAAGTAATGTGATTTCAGAGTCCTCATCATCCATTCCTAGGGATCACCAGAAAAAAGTCAACACTCTACATTACATTAAAACTGGAATGTATCCTATGATTGAAAAATCAACTTTAAGGATTAAGATGTAAAAGGAAATTACCATTTTCAGTGACATAGATAGGAGGTCTGTTGTATCTCTCCGTTAACCATTTCAATACCTTCCGGAAACCCCATGGAACAATATAAAGCCACTCTGATGCAGCCTGGCATGTATAAGGAACTTTTTTGTGTTACTAAAGAATTTTGTTATATTTCAGAAAGAATGAGCTAGGTGCACCAAGATAAGGATAGTAAGAGTATGTATGTTGTTCTATTTTACAAAATGGCATAAGAGAAGCAGTATGCATCAATACTCTTCTGCACTGAAATTTAATACCATGTTTCTTTCTATACTGACACCACTAACTCTAACAATAATGATAGAATACTGAATTATAATCTCTTATGCTCTTCCATCTGCAGATATACCTCCACAGATATGTCAAGCAATAGGACCAACCAAAATTTAACATGTGAAACAATATGTAGTAATACAAAAAGCAAAACCTCAATGTTAGGCACCATAGTAATTGCAATCTATTGAACAATACACGGAGATTAATATATTTATGCTCAAGGGATAACCAACCCTTTAGCTTAAGTGAGTGATAACTTTACCTTGCACAACATAAAACAATAGTGTTCCTTACATGGCAGAAACTTCTACATTAAAAGAGGGCTATATCAAAGTACCTCAGAAGATATCCTATCTAGATATGACTCTACAAATTGGAAACAGTTACACAAAATCTGTTTTGGAGACTTGCTCAAGACTTGGCCACCTTCAATTTACATTGTGGATCCCTCCAAATCTTACATACTCAGAAGTGTATTAAATGCTTTCCATAATGGATGTAGTACTGTCATATTTCCATGTGTTTACTGATCACTATATGATGAATGACTCAAACCCAAAGTGGCATTGTAAATACTAAGGACGCATAATGTAATTGAAGTGGTTCAGCTGATCCTATTGCTTATAACTACTATTCTGCATTGTAGTGTTGCTGGTGTGAACCCGGAAGAGGGATCTGTGTGGGGTGTGTGCATGTGTATGTACGTGTTTGTGAGAGTGCATTGGTGCCAGTGATGGCTAATACAAAATTAGAAGAGGGGTACATGCAAGTTCAGGAAGGCATCTCTCAGATACAGCTAAAAGAGAAAGAAACAATGAGTTTACATCCATAACGAAAAGTGATGAGCATTTTGATTTTCTTACTCTTTCGCCAATGACGTTTCCCTCCCATTCAGCTGCAACAACCACACTATGAATCAGGCAATCAGGCAAGTCTTCAATAATTCTTTGCAAAAATGAAAAGAATAATTTAACCATGGGAGTAGGTATTTGTGTATTTAATATACATTTCTAGGGCTTACCAATTCTATGTATCTCTTGATCAACAAAATAATTTTCTTCTTTGGAGCCCTGGAAAGCTGGAATCACATAACGTGTTGTATAGTGATTGAGTCCAATAAAATCCACTGACCCAAGTAATACAGCAACCTCATCAGGTGAAAATTGAGGAAGTCGGTCACCAAGCTTCTTTCGCATGATTGCAGGATAGTCACCAAAATATAGAGGATCAAGGAACCTGCAATATGAACCCTATTTAACTCATTTCAAATATACCAAGCAAGAATTGGATGTACATATTTTTTTCAAGATCCACCTTTGTTTTCAAAGAGGATACAATTATAATAGTTAGATAAAATTTTAGTCTCAAAAAACTATACATTGGAGGCATGGAGAGAAAAAAAATCCTTTTAAGAATACCTGCTAAACCACTTTCCCTAGAGACATCTAGTAACTGAGCAACTTAAAGAAATGAAAGAGATGCCCATTTATCCAAGTTATGACCATATAATATTTTGACATATAAAGCCAATAATTTCCTAGTGATGGGAAAAATATCAATAGGAAATGTACCAGCCAAACTGAAATTCAAGTCGTCTTTGTGCTGCTGCTTTATCCCCTTCTGAATCTGTGAAGGGCTCTGCCCCTTCACCATCTACTGTTATACCTATCACACCCCCTTGTTTATCCTGAGAAGTGTACAGAAGTTTACATGAATATTTGTCAAAGAATGAAAGATAATAAGCCAAGATCAATTATGCATAAATGATAAAAACCAACACAGCATAAATTATGCAACACAAATGTTTTCTGTGCAACTAACATAAATATTTCAGAAAATTTTGGATAAGATGAATTTATCCAATGTTGCAAATATCATGTCAGTGAATATAAAATTGAGCATCTAAAATATAACTTACTGGCAATTTGGGGGAAAATATCAGCAAAATAATTTAAATTTCTAACTGCCGAGATATATTAAGGCAATATTATCACCGCCTTGAATGTCTCATGATATTTGCAAACTGAGTTCACTATGCATCATGGCACTATACAGCATTCACAACCAATGTTATCAGACTCACCTGGGTCTGGACTCTAGCCTGTTTTGGACTGGTCTATCTCTGGCCAAGTCAGACTGATGATGAAATGTCCCCAATTAATAATTTTGCTAAGGGAAATTCTCAATTTTGCAATTTTGGCGAATAATAAATATTTTTAGATAAATAAAATTAGGAGAAATAAGTTGTGGTATTAAATAAATTTTGGAGAAAAGGCAATGGTTGGAACTTGGGACTTAGGAAAAAAAGAAAAAGTAAAGTGAACATAAGTTGTGGAGGTTACCAAAAAGGGAAATCAAACCATGGGAAGAATAAAACCATGGTATCAAAGCATAGTGTGAGAGAAATCGAACCATGGTATGAGGAAGGGAAAAGAACAATAAAAGGAAGGCTAGAGCCTCATTTTGATCATTCTATTTTGGCAGTTCATTTCTAATTTTGGAGAGTTTGTTTGAGTTGCTTAGCCAAGTCAACCAGTGTTGTTTATCACAAGGAATTTCCAAGCGAAAATTCAACCTCTACCTTCGGTGAACTTTGAGTGTCACCCTAGGAGAGAAATTGGCAGTCTATTGCAGAATTTTCACTTAGAAATTTGTTATTTCTGGGCATAGAAGACAAACTCCAGAGGTTATTTCGAGCATCATCTTTCTATTGCAGGTTTCGGGTATTTGCAGGATATTTTCTACTGGTTAGAGGAGGAGTTTGGCACCATTTTTTAGAGATGTTCCTATATCTTTTAGCTGGACCGAATTTTCTGTTATAGAGCCTGTATAGGGGTTGGGGAACAAAGTTTTTTTTGTTGGTGTTTGGTGCTAATATTTGCTGGGAATTTTTAGTTGGGAGTGATAGCTATTTGCTGGAGGATATTTGTGCACAATTTTCTCAACCACTTGCATGAGAGTTTAATCATTTCTCAGCGGTTTCTCTTTGGTTGGATGCAAAACTGCGTCGCTGGGAGATTCACTCTATTTTGGGCATTCTAGGCTAGCTGGAATCAGCCAAAACGATTTCTGGGTTTTGTTGGTTTGGGTTTGAAGAGTCTATAGCTAATTTTATATAATTTTGCGAGCAGTATTTGGGCCAGAATCATATATTCTTATAGTAGGACATAGTTTGCATCACATTGTGGGTTTGATTTTGGCTTCGAGTTAGGCCAAACCTTTTCTGGGTTTTACTGGTTTATAGGAGAGGAATTTGTGGCTACAATCTCAGGTCAATTCAGGAATTATTGGAGTCAAAATTTCAATTTCTTCTCTAGTAGCAGTAATAGCAGCAATATTATTTTCTGGGTAATTTGTACATTTTGGGCTTTCCAGGTCAGCTAGAATTAGCCCAAGAATTTTCTGGGTTTAGTAGATTTGGGTGAGAGAAGCCTCCAATAAATTTTGCAGAATTTTTGGAGCAAATTTGATGGTATAAATCACAGTTCACCTCCAACAACTGCAAAAAAAATTTATGGGCAGTGTGTTGGGACAAATTGAGCCATTTCAATTGGAGTTTACTTAGATCTTCACCTGGGTATTGCATGCTTGCATTATCATTCCTTGCCATTTATGTACTCAGTTTTCTGTATTAATAAAATCACTCAATTGTTTGGTTCAATTTCTTGTGTATTTTGATGTGCATGTTTGGAATTTGTTCATTGTTGTTGCTTCCTTGTACATGTCTCTGTTATTTGCTGTAAATTTGAATTTGGAACAATGCAGTGGTTTCAAAGCATGATCTTGGCCAACTATGGGGAAGGTAGCAAGATCATGGAGGTGTAGGCATGCATGCACAGTAATTGTTGAAATTTGTGGATATTACATTGGCACAAAAGGGGAGTAGTAGACAGGAAATCATGGAGGATATCCTTAGAAACAATGAAGAGATGATAGAGATGTTAGTCCAATTGTGTATCAGTAAGGGAATAAAACTGAGTTGTACTCATCCTTATAATAGAGGCACTAGATGTGCGCATGCCACAAGAATGAAGCTACTTAGACCATGTGGGAAAAGTTAGCAGAAGCAGGGCACCCGACCTCCTCAAGAGGAGTGGACACAACGAGAGAAATTAGATGATGGGACCAGGATGAGATCTTACTTCCTATCGTGGGGCCTGGGGCACGCCACGCAAGTACACTAATAGCAAGCCCGAGGAGGAGGTTGAGCAAGATATTGAGGCCACGCAGGATTGTGAGGTGCATGTGGATACACCCTGTGTGACACAAGAGCCACCCTTGTTGGAGTTTCCTTCGATAGCCTCGGTTGACACATTGGTGGAGACAATTGAGCATACACCCATTGATGAGGTGTCAAGGGACAGTGGACACAAAGTTACCCACCATTGGTGAGGTGCCAAGAGACATATCCCTAGTTGATGAGGTGCCAAGATACACAGAGCTATCTAGAGTTGTGGCTAAGTTTACAAATGATAGTCACCCACAGTTGTTTCGACAGCTCCAATCCGACCTTCTAGCATTGAAAAGGAAGGCCACGACAATCCAAGAGAGCATTCTACAATAGAACGAGGAGTTGGATGGCATGAGAGCAGCTTGTGCCGAGTCAGCGACCAAGATGACTCGTGTTAGGGAATGGTTGGATTCCCTAGCGACACAACTAGAGGAGTACACATTGGAGCATCAAAGCAGCCCTCTTCAAGCATATATAGATGGGGCTTGTACCACTAATAGGTTGCCTCTACACATTAGTGAGAGGGAGGCAGAGTTACCTAAATAGATCTCGTGTTGATCGAGATTGTGAGATGAAACGACATAAGTTACGTAGGGTGCAACGTTCACAGGTTGGAGTTGTTGTGCGTACGGGTACACATGCATTCAACCATGCCCTTAGGGTTGGATGGCATGAGATTCTGAGTTGGTACCCAGTGGAGTGGGCTAAATTTATGGAGACGATGGTAGTCAGGAGCGAAGCTCAACAAGAGCTTCTAGATATTGGGGATGCTAGAGGCCCAGGTTGGCATTGGGATCCAAGTGGGGCTTCCTACCATATACTTGAGATGCAGGATGGCAGTTGTTGGGATCCAAATGGAATTCCCCACCACATCATGGATGTCGCTAGTGAGGGCATTGGTGGTGTGATGGATCCAGTGACTAAGCATCCACACACTTTCGGATCTCCATTAGCATTAGTGACGAGTTGGATTGATAGGGGAGAAGGTAGACTCCACAAGTTGTTTGAGCATGTTGGTTGTGCATGGAGTCACAGGATGATCAACATACTCTGGCAGATGTTTTTCAGAGGAGGTGGCATTGGCAGACCGCCAGATAGTGCCTTGTATGGGGCCGAGGGTTCTCCCCAGTTATGTGGGGCACAGTGGTCATGGAGGAGCAACACAATGGTGGTATCGTCACTATTACATAGGGGGATTTACCTCTTGTGTCCCTCAGGGAGATTTTGGAGGCGAGACCCATACATCAGAGGGTATGGTGATGCGACAATGGAGGTGGCAATATCAGTAGGTTGCAAGCCGACGCATACTATCTCAATTTTAGATCATGGCATCCAGTGGCATAGGAGCATGCAACGTTGAGCAGTGGTTTGTGGGTGAGCACATAGATGCATGACAGTTTTTTGTGGTGCGTGGATTTGCACCATGGAGTGGGAGGAGCAACTTACACCACATCAAATTTGCTAGTGGAGTGGAAAATTCATTGACACGTATGGGATGCCATATGGTACAGGGTAGTAAGGCAGTGAGCGTTGGTATCCAGTGGTGCATGGAGTTGTGCCTTGGATTTCAGTGATATGCAGAGGAGTGCAGGGGTATGTATTTATGTACAACAAAGCATGATGATGCACAACAGGTTGATGGAGTGTTGCCACTGGAGAGATCTCCAGAAGGGGACATTAGACACACCATTAGGTTTGGCACACCCAAATTTGGAGAGCGAGTTGATCAGAGGGTTGACCCTGAGCTTCCATTTATCACTCTCCAGCATTTCACACTGACACAATGGACTTGGCTATCGTCTCTTGATGCTCCCATCGCGAGCAACAGGACCCAGGAGGTTCATCTAAGACAGTTGGATAGGACATTGTACGTCAAGAGAGATGTTTTTCAGCCGTGGCATATGGTCAGGGTGCAAGTTGGTAGGTGTAGGCTTAGGGATGGTATGATTTTCTGCAAGGGTAGCACGTGCTCCACCCTTGAGCCCACATTTAGGGGGATGCATGACACCTGTTGCGCGAGATAGTCTGAGATGTCTCGGGAGCACATAAGTGGTTGGTGGGCCCATCTTCCAGGTGGATGTTTAGACTCCAATTAGTTTTGGGCAACACCTACAGGAGATAGGATAGCAAATCTCAAAGTGTGGTATGGCAGGCACAAGCAAAACTTGCACACACCGAACTGATTCAGGATGTATGGAGTACATATACTGATTGCATGCAGATACCCGAGACATGGTACAAGTTGGTGCCAACAGTTGTCATGACTTTGTCGCAGCTAATATGGCTATGGAATCCAGGGATTCAATTGGATGATTGGTCACTCTATTTTGTGATGAGCAGGATAAGGGCAAAGAGTGACTCAACTCGCTCTTGGTTTGACATATGGGGGAGCACCGAGGCCTTTGTCACATGACAAGGTTGATTTTCCTTGTTACTACTTCGAACCAAGATTGGCAGTAGATGGCTAGACATTGATATCATGGAGATACCAGGGTAGGATGAGCTTGGCCTTCATAGATTTTTCGCCATCAGGTTGCAGGAGAGCAAGATACACTATGTGCACGATAGGCAGTATGTGATAGTCATAGTGGTGCAGCGTCAACATGGTGGCACCCTTCTGAGACTAGCATGGGATCCGAGCATCACAGGATTTCACGGTTCAACTACCCTTAGGGGTGATCCGGTCTCTATAGGGGGAGACCATTTAGATCTTCCATTGGGTTTTACTGGTATGCTATTGGTGTGGGGGACTTCACCAGCATGGCAAGTTGGTCAGCAAGAGGATACTAGACAAAGTTCATGCGGGAGAGACTTCATCCCCACAGGGATTGTGTTGCGTCTTCAGGAGTTTACTCTTGGAGTGCATGAGGTGGACAACTCAATAGGGAAACTTCATGGGGATTTGGACAAAGTCCTACATTATCATGATGCTCTACTTATTGCTACTATGCAGAGGGCTTCTGATACATGTATCTGGTTGGATAACGAGTGGAGCAAGGTTTGCTTCACATTGATTAGGCTGGCTTAGGATCCTGGTATCGAGAGATTCGTTCATGTCAGGAAAATGCTAAGATTGGGGATGACTCAATAGTATATTTGGGACCCTGGTATTATTGGTGGTTACGGTGGTGATCAACAGTTAGAGAGGACACTTGTTCATGCATTACTCAAGGACAAGCAATTTTTGGCGGGGAGGACTGTAATGTCCCCAATTAATAATTTTGCTAAGGGAATTTCCCAATTTTGCAATTTTGGCAAATAATAAATATTTTTAGATAAATGAAATTAGGAGAAATAAGTTGTGGAGGTATTAAATAAATTTTGGAGAAAAGGCAATGGTTGGGACTTAGGAAATGAATAAAAATTAAAGTGAACATAAGTTGTGGAGGTTACCAAAAAGGAAATCGGACCATGGGAAGAATCAAACCATCGTATCAAAGCATAGTGTGAGAGAAATCGAACCATGGTATGAGGCAGGGAAAGCAACAATAAAAGGAAGGTTAGAGCCTCATTTTGATCATTCTATTTTGGCATTTCATTTCTAATTTTGGAGAGTTTGCTTGAGTTGCTTAGCCAAGTCAACCAATGTTGTTTAGCACAAGGAATTTCCAAGCAGAAATTCCACCTCTACCTTTGGTGAACTTCGAGTGTCACCCTAGGAGAGAAATTGGGAGTTTATTGCAGAATTTTCAATTACAAATTTGTTATTTCTGGGCGTCGAAGACAAACTCTAGAGGTTATTTCGAGAATCATCTTTCTATTGCAAGTTTCGGGTATTTGCAGGAGATTTTCTATTGGTTAGAGGAGGAGTTTGGCACCATTTTTCAGAGATGTTCCTATGTTTTTTAGTTGGGCTGAATTTTCTCTTATAGAACCTGTGTAGGGGTTGGAGAACAAAGTTTTTTTTTGTTGGTGTTTGGTGTTGATATTTGCCGCGAGTTTTCATTTGGGAGTGATAGCTATTTGTTGGAGGATATTTGTGCACAATTTTCTCAGGAACTTGCATGAGAGTTTTATCATTTCTCAGCAATTTCTCTTTGGATGGGTGCAAAACTGTGTAGCTGGGAGATTCACTCTATTTTGGGCATTCTAGGTCAACTAGAATCAACCCAAACGATTTATGGGTTTTGTTGGTCTGGGTGTGAGGAGTCTATAGCTAATTTTATAGATTTTTTTGGATAGTATTCGAGCCAAAAGCATACATTCTTATAGTAGGACGTATTCCTAGTTAGCTGGGCAGTTTGCATCACATTGTGGGTTCAATTTTGGCTTAGAGTTAGGCCAAACCTTTTCTGGGTTTTAGTGGTTTATAGGAGATGAGTCTGTGGCTACAATCTCAGGTTGATCTGGGAATTATTGTGTTTAAAATTTAAATTTCTTCTCTAGCAGCAGTAGTAGAAACAGTATTATTTTTTGGGTAATTTGCATATTTTGGGCTTTCCAGGTCAGCTAGAGCCTAGAACTAGCCCAAGATTTTTCTGGGTTTGGTTGATTTGGGTGAGAGCAGCCTCTAGTAAATTTTGCAGAATTTTTGGAGCAAATTTGATGGTATAAATCACAGTTCACCTCCAGCAGCAACAACAGAATTTTCTGGGCAGTGTGTTGGGACAAATTAAGCCATTTCAATTGGAGCTTGCTTAGATCTTCACCTGGATATTGCATGCTTGCATTAGCAAGCCTAGGTTCTATCATTCCTTGCCATTTATGTACTCAGTTTTCTGTACTAATAAAATGACTCTTGTTTGGTTCAATTTCTTGTGTATTTTGATGTGCATGTTTGGAATTTGTTTATTGTTGTTGCATCCTTGTACATGTCTTTTTTATTTGCTGTAAATTTCAATTTGGAACAATACAGATGATAGCCAAATCCCACGACTTGGGACGAGCTCGACAGTGCTGTTTGAGCCACCTTCCCATGGGCCCAATGAGTATTGAAGAAAAAAGGAAACACAGCCCCCTAAAACCCGAATCTTCTCTTTACAAATGCATCCCCTGCCCTTCTTACCTCACATGCTTTCCATTTTAAGCATTTAGATCATTTCTATCTATAGTATTCACCAGTTGTTCAAGCCGATTTGGAGTTTTTCTGTGTCTGATTTTGGAGGGGATCGATCTGCATTTTCTATCTACCTATTTGTTATCGGATTGAAGATGTTTTACCAAATTCTTGTGCCAGTTTGGAGATAATTTCTTGCATTTTAAACCCTGATTCTTGTATATTTTATTTGCTTATTTGTTGTTTAAAAATTAAGACAACATTATATTTCTATTTACAAAATCTTTCTAACGATTAAGGCAATCCCACGACTCCAAGAATGGAATACCCTGCATGAACCGCGACAAGGATTTGGGCTTGGGAAGAGTTGAACGCAACCATTGTGGGAAGCTATCAAGGGGAGAGATATACACATGATAAATTCAAGTTAGTGTATATTACATGTCAAATTAGGAGTTATAGAAACGTGCCAATTGATTTTAAAAAACAAATGGAAATAGTTGTTGAAGTTGTTTGAGCAGATAAATCCAAGCGCAAAAAAAAAATCCAATAGGAAATGGGGAGTAATTATGTGAACACCTTACACCACGATGGAAACCGTTTGAAATCCTCCAACAAACATCCTAGTCATTCATACTTCAGATAAAATCCCTAAGATAAAAGAAACAGGATACCACCCCTGACCCATAGAGAAAAAAGATGGATAACTTCTCTCTACCCCACACCACACCTAGTTCTCATCCCACCATTTATATTCAATGGAAGGAGGCAAGAGTAGTTGCTTGCTGATACATTGGCTGATTTTGGTGTGATGCAAACATAGCATTCAATTCTGCCCGCCTCATGTTGTTCCTATCTTCAAGCGTCCTAAGTTTCATAATTTCAGGGGTTATATTTTACAAGAGGAGACTAAAGATTTGAATGAATCCTTAAAGAATTTAAACAATTTTAGAATAAAATAGCTTGCACCATCATATCCTAAGGATGGAATCATGGAAAGTCCCAAACTTTCTTGCCCACAACAAATCAGGTTTTTGAAATCTGTTAATATGCATATAGTGACGTGAAGGATATGGTTATGGGGGTTGGTGTGGACAATGTAGTTCAAATAATAATTGATAATGAAACTAACTATGTTCTGGTAGGAAAGATGTTGTAGGTCAAACATTGCACTATATTTTGGAATCCATGCACCACACATTGTTTGGACCTCATACTTGGATGATATGGGTAAACTTGATTAGGTCAATAGAAATATGAATCAAACCAAAAACATATACAATCAGAAATGGATCCTAGATATTATGAGGAAAAGCACAAGGGGCTACAAGCTTGGTCGGCTAGTGATTACTCACTTTGCAATGGAAATTTTTATGTCAATATTTTATTGCCCAAAAGAACAACTTGGGGAAATGCTTTGTGGTGATCAATTAGATGCATCTCACTAAAGCCATGAGCCTAAAGGGCTTAAGATCTTTTGTTCCATTTACAATATCAATTTTGTTCTTAAGCCAAAAGAGAACATGAAGCTGATTGAGTTTCTTGTTATTGCCTTCTGGATGGGATAAATCCATGACCATTGACTATGCTTTGAAAACCCTCGTATTTCTTAGCATTTTCACGAAGGGGTTTTCTAGGCCCAAGTTCGCCATTTACGCTAAATATTCTTACCCTAGTTTCCCATTCTCAGCATGTCTACAAAAGGTTTTGAAGTGAAAGTTGCATGTAGGACAACTAATCATTGCAAAGATATATTTTCCAGAGCTCCATATTTTTCCTCCATGAGTGATAAGAACCTCGAACAAATGTATCGCCCTGTGATTATAGCTATGTTACAAGATTTCACAATTCGGAAGTCTCAAGTCAAATATTTGTTGCAACATGTGGAGCTACTTGAGCATGAAAATGTGGAAAATTGGGTCAAGGCAGTAGACCTCAAATAGTTGGTCTCAAAAATGAAATAAATTTTAATATCCATTTACAAAACATATTGATAGACTTTCCCACATCAAGAACCTACAAAATGAAATGTGCTAAAAAGAGGCAATTTTTAAATAGGAAGCAGTAAACACAGCGACAAACACTTAACTCTTGGGTTGAGGTTGTCCATAAAAGGGAAACAAGGGAACAACCACTCACCCCACCCCCCCCCAAAACCCTGCTTACAATGATTGAAGGGTTGCGTTGTCGCCTAAGATGTACACCTAGGTGTGGGAAAAAATTCCAAACCGACAAGGTACAATATTTATGGCACAACGCTCAGAGTAGGGGTTGCCACTTATTCCCTACTCACTTCATTTAAGCTCTCTCCTAGGAAAGCTATGGGGGGTAGTCCCTAAAGGATGGAAATCTTGTTGAAACAAGAAGTCTAGGAGATATAAGGCAAGGCAATTACCTCTCTAGACAACTTGAATTAAGATGAATTAGCAAGTATGATTACTATTATTCAGCAATGTGAATGTTGAAGATAGATTCAATTAAATCATTATGACACTTAATGAGATGAACAATGAGAGACTAGTGCCTTATAATAAGGCTCAATAAAGATATAACACTTGCAAAATAGAATGATGCTTCAAGTCACAAGATAGGCAATGCTGCAAGACAAACGTTAGTACAAGATGGTAACACAAAATTGAATTATGAGCAGTAAGATATAACTTGCAAGATAAAAGAATCTTGTATTTCTACTTCAAGGAGATGTTCAAAATAAATGAATCAATATCAAAGGACAAGGAGCAAGTAATTCCAATGACAAGTACAAGAAAGATCAAATATTGCAAGTAAAGATATACGCTCACAAATCAACAATGTACCAATGAGATGATGTTAGAATGAATGCAGGACTAAACTATGTGTAACGTGAGGATCTTGGTTGCTTTTAAATTATATGCCTAGCCCATGAGTGAATGCCTTCTCCTCAATTGTCAAAACTTGTCTTAAACCAAGGTTGTTGGAAAAAGTGTTGGGGAAGCAGGCAATGGCCTCATTAACAATACCTACCCAGGGCTTCTAGCAACCTAAGTGTCTTTGTCCCTACAAGGGACTTGGCCACAAGAGAACTACAAGGCACCTATTTTAACTGTTGTTTAAGGGTCAAACTTCTTAAATTGAATAGTGGAGAAGGTTGTCCTAAACTTTCTATCAACCAAGCTTATGCTTGGAGGTAAATTTTAAAGATGCAAGGCTAAATCTAGAATGCAAATGATGATGCAAGTGTTAGTGCAATGCTTCAAAATGCTTCAAATAAAGGAATACCAATCCACTTTATGATAAGATAATAATAAGCACTTAGAGCAAAAAATCACAATGAAATTAGCTTATGACAGTAACTCAATGAAGAAATAAGAAATCACTCAATGAAACAAAGCTAGAAATGACAATTATAACAATAACCCAAATGCATTCAAGGGAAAGTGCTTTAAGGATGTTCTTCTTCACTTATATTATGACAATTATGTTTTAAGTGAGAAATTATGTATTCAAAGCACAAGTTTAAAGATGGCAAATGAAATTGCTAATAAGAGAAAAAAAATACTTCTTTACAAGATGCAAACGAGATAAAGACAGTAACTACTCATTCACAAGATAGATCAAGTAACCAATGGCAATGAGAGTAATAAGATCCTAGATCCAATGAAAGAAGTAAGTTAGTAGATCTAATCTAGAATGCAAATGAAACTAAAATGAGAGCAAGTTAGAAACTATGAGTTAGATTCCAAAAGCTAAGTTAGTGAGAGCAAGAAACACAAAATATCCTCCCTTTCAATAAGGAGAGTACCAATGAACCAACTTCCAAGCTCCCTTAAGCTAGAAGATCACTTTTATTATCAGAATTACAATGAGAAACCCTCTGACAGCAGGAAGGGCTCTTCAACCTTGAGGAAGCTTACCAAAAAAGAATGGAGCCTTACAATAATAAACTCTTCCTCAAGCTACAACAATTGATGAGAAATTGTGAGACAAATAATAATGTATCTGCCTAAAAAACAATTAGTTGAAAACTTCTCCAATCAAATCTTTTCAAGCCATCAAAAGTCCTCGACCCTCACAAAAATGAATTGAAGTCACCAATGCTCGCGGCCAGAAGGAGAAAGAGGCCCCAAAAGCTCACAACCTTCCTTAAAATTTAACCCAAAAAATTAAATTAAATTTTACATAATTGTAAGGGAAATTTTCTTAAGGTTTCAGGGCTTAGACCCTTAGAAAAGATGGGCGATCTCTACAATATGTCAATATATGAATGGTATTCGCACCAGAATACTTTATAGCTTCTCTGGCTCATGACTACGAGAAAAATGAGACTCCAATAAGGACTTACGACCTACAAAATTTCAAGAATTGTTTCAAGCCTTTAATAGCTATATCTTGCCAAAAATATGATGAAAATCCCTTTCAACAAGTAGTTCTTCTCTAAAACTAATTTCAAGGGTTAATATATGACATGAAAAAAGCATTAATCAAGCACTCAAGGTCTACAACTCAATAAAAATGCTTGTGGCCCTCTTAAATAAAAATTGCAATAAATTTCTATAGATCGTAGCGCAAATTTTCAAATATAAAATCCTTCTCTTAAAAGGGTAAAGAGGCCTCTATGCTTACAACTTCCTTAAATTAATGATCTATGGATATGCAAAGAAACCCAAGTAAGATTTCAAAAAAATCCAGTGTTCCATGGGGTCGTGTCCCCCCACCTGGGGGTCGAGTTTCCTAGCTCCCTCGCACTCCATGGGCTTGGGGGCGGAAGGGGGATGTTTCCCCATGCTCCCAAAAATCAGGGTGCGCGAGGAAACTCCTAAGGGGTCGTTTCTGAGAAAATAGGGGTCATCCAGTGGGTTCACTTCCTAGGCAAAAAGGGTGCATGAGGGGGTGCTTCCCTTTGCAAAAAATTTTAATGAATAAAAAAAATGAATTTCTTAAGGGTTTAATTTTGTATGCTTGTTTTACATTTCATTTTCATTGTAATGTTGTCGTCGTCGGACACTGCCCCTCGCTTGACGTTGAACCTGCCTCACGTTGCCCCCTTGCTCGATGATGTCCCCTCGCTTGACGCTAAACACTGAAGTTGTCGTCGTCGGACGTCGTCGCTTGACCCATTGTCACAAGGCTCATGTCGTGGCTCAACCCATTGCAAATCAACAACTCAACACGTCGTTGCTCACTCAACATGCTATCACTAAGTGTAGAAGCTTGAACATTGCTCATTGCCAGTCGACACTGGTGACTGACGCTACAACAATTAAAAGAAAGTTGACTCGGATAGTTGCACTTCCCACTCCTTGCCCGCTTCATCCCATCGATTCCATAGTAAACTAAAGTTTATTGTTTTAACTGTTAACACTTAACAATGAACACTGTAATTTTTTTACTTTTTATTTCTAAATTAATTTTTTTTATTTTTATTTTTTAAATTTCCCTTTCCTCGAGCCTTCAAAAATTGAAAATTCTGTTGGAAAAATTAATTATTCATTACTTGAGTTCTGCAAGTAAAACAGTGAACAATGAAGTCGGAATTTTGAAACTGTGAAATTAAAATTTAAAAATTAAATTAAACATAACTTCAGATTTGGGAATAATTAATTTTAATTTATTAAATTTATTATTTCAAAACTGAAATTTTTAATTTATTTGCAGCGTACAACTTTCAAGTCACAACTTGAACTTACAACTATGACTCAGGGTTATTTCGAGAACAGTGGTAACAATGACAGCCCCTTCAATGCTAGTGAGTCACAAGATGCACCGAAAGAAGTTGAAAGCAGTCACTGGAGGGCAAGAAATCAGAATAGGTGTTTGCATGGTGTAGATTCAAAAGGCCTACATTGAGACCTAGAAAAATTTGCAAAGGGGACATTTAATCCTCTAAAACAACTTCTAATCTATGCAACTAAACTTCCCAAAAAAAATCCAAAATTTGGTGGTGGCTCACGTGATTGAGTCTACAATATTTGTGGGCATCATTTTGTTGGCAGCTATACCAGGTTGAAGCAACATATCTTAGCTATTACAGGTAAAGGAGTCAATATGTGTCCCCCAAAGAACTCGAATCCAGCTCAAAGAGAGCAACTTTGGAGGCTAGAAAGGGAAACCACTAGGAGAGCACTGTTTTCTAGCAAATATGTTGATCCATGCATGCCTCCATCCAGTGCTTCATCAAAAAAGACAAAGGGTTCTACTGGTGCTACAGTGTCTAGGATGTACAATGTTCTAGATCGAGATGACACAGATGATGCAATTGGAAAATTTCTTTTTGCCAATGGAATTCCCTTCCATGTTGTTCGTTCAACTTATTACAAGGAAATGCTCCAAGCAATTGCAAAAATAGGGCCTTCTTATGTACCACTCGGAGAACATAAGCTAAGAACAACAATTTTAGATAGACAAGTGTCCAAAATTAATGTGCAAAAAGAGAGAATGAGACATACATGGTTGAGGTTTGGTTGCTCTATTGTTATGGATGGATGGACTGACATCCGAAAATGCCAACTAATCAACATCATAGTGACATCTGTAGAAGGTCCATTCTTTCTTAAAGTTGTTGACTGTTCTGGAAAGCGCAAGGATGCATCTTTCCAATTTGAGCTTCTTCGAGAAGCTATAGAGGATGTTGGGGCTAATAGTGTGGTGTAGGTTGTGACAGATGCAACAATAGTTTGTAGATCAGCTGGGTTATTGATTCAAAGCAGGTTTCAACATATTTTTTGGACTCCTTGTTGTGCGCATGCACTCAATAATGCACTAAAGGACATTGGAAAAATTCAGTGGATATCAGATTTGGTGACAACTGCTAGAGATGTGCAGATGTTTATCTGCAACCACCACACCTCCTTGGCCATGTGCAGGGCTCACACGAGGAAGGAATTCCTCAAGCCCACCGATACTAGATATGCTAGCTATTTTCTCTTATCGGAGAGGATGCTAGAGGTACAAGCACCACTAGAATCCTTGATTGTGAGTCCAAAGTGGGGAAGGTGGCTAGAATCAAAGACAGACTTGAGGAAGAAGATTAGGCTTCAGGTGTTGGACAATAATTGGTGGGCAGATTGTGCTTATTTGGTTCTTGGGCCCTATTGTGGAGGTCATTCGTTACACTGATTCAGATGCTCCTAGAAATGGAGAAATCTATGAGACCTTTGATAGCATGTTGGGTCGTGTGAAGCCAACCATTCAACAAAGGGAGCCCTCATTAGAGTTCTATACATCCTAGATTCGACCTATCATTCAGCGTAGGTGGGATCGCATGAACACACCTTTGCACATGGAAGCATATGCATTAAACCCAAAATGGTATGTTGAAAGGCCTGGGAGAGTGCCTCCTATTGATGATCCTGAGGTAAATAATGGTTTCCTAGCTGCAATTGCAAAGATGTACAATGAGGAGGGGGAAAAATTTCGAAGATAGTTTGTTCAGTTTGCATCTCTTAGTGGCCCCTTCAACACACATGGTGCTCAGGCAAATCGCATAGATCTAGCCCAAGACATAGTTTTAAAAAACGGAATCGGGTTCCGACTAGGCCGAGGGTCGACTCGGACTCCGACTTCGAATCGGTAATGACTCGTTCGACTCGGTTTCAATGACTCAGTTTTTGTAAAAAATACATTAAATATTAATTTTTTTGTACAAAAACATAAATTTAAAGATTTTTATTCATGTTTCCAAACACAAAGCATTACAATATAGACAAAAGACAACATATGATCAAAGTAGGCTCATGAATATATCCATTATATCAAAATTGCACCCAGTGCACTGTCCAAGGACCAATACATGATGATGAATCATGATATAGAGATCAAAACAAAAAACATAACTAAGGAGGCTCTAAATGGCCTCTACAACAAACATGAATAGTCACTAGTAACTACTGCTACTAGCTAGTCATCTGACTGTGACAAGCCAATGTCCTCTTCCCCAAACTCTGAACCAGAGGGGGAAGACACTCGCTCCGCCTCCTCCTCTGAATCAACATCCTCAACTGGAACTATACCCTTGCCCTTACCACCTTGAGAATCAGATAGACGAGCTATGCGTCTCCGTCGTGGCTGACTAGAGGAAGTGCCTACACCTGCAACTGGATGGCTTGGGACTGGGTTTGCTACTAGTGGATCTACATTGAGCATAGTATCCTCCATCACTAAATCGAAGTCAATCCCCCCATCTATGTCAAACTCTGGTGGACAAGACTCCACTACCCAATCTGATGTTGGATCGATATCCTCCAACACAATGGGATCTGAATCAGGTCTTTTGTTCAGCAATTGGTTCCGTCTTAGTCGGAGGTTGTACTGGACAAACACTAGATCATTTAACCGTTTTTGCTCCAAATGGTTTCTCTTGTGTGTGTGAATCCTCTCAAAGACAGACCAATTGCGCTCACACCCAGAAGCACTGCAAGTTTGACTCAAAATGCGGATTGCAAACCTCTGCAATTCAAGACAGTGGCTACCAAATGCCTCCCACCATTGTGTTACAAAAAATGAGTTTCAGTTAGCTCAACAATTTATATCCAACTTTGAAATTGAAATTATAAAAAATTATACAAAATAATAAATTATAAAATATAAATTTGAAAATTGAAATTCTTTGTTTACCTAGCTCATCTGATTCCCTTGCAATCCTTGCAAGGTTCTTGCCAAAGGTACCAGTGGCATGGCTGAACATAGTGATCTGCCTGTGTATCGTCAACTGCTCACTCTCTATGGGGATCATGCGATCAATGCAGTCAATCAATCCATCTCTAACCTCTCCAGTCAAAGCTCCTGTTTCCTGAGCTTTATAATGATACCTTGGGTTCAGAAAATACCCAACTGCATGTATCGGGCGATGGAGTTGATTGTTCCATCTCTGATCAATGATTTTCCAAATGGGCCCATACTTAGCCACTCTGTCCTTGTATGTTGCCCTTATTTGCTCCTTTGCTTGATCCATAGCCTCATAAATGAAGCCCATAGCCAATCTTTCCCCATCCACCAAGTGCAACACCTTAACCAGTGGCTCAGCAAGTTTCACAATCTCTGCTGCCTTTTTCCAAAATATTTCTTCATTGACTTTCCTTTTCACATCTTTGCCATCCTGTTTGCGAGCCCACTGACATTCATTCCATTCATCACTAGAAAACATCTTTTGCAAGTTTCTATGTTGGGCAAGCATAGATTGCAATGTCAAAAAATGTGTTGCAAATCTAGTGATGGCGGGCCTAATAAGTTCCTTGCCCCCTGTGTATTTCCTCATCAGACTCAGAATCCATGAGTAATTGTAAATATATTTTGTGATGCATTTGCCATGCTCTATAGTGTTCTTGATCCAGTCTATTTTGCCAATATCCTCAAGCATGAGGTCAATGCAATGTGCAGCACATGGGGTCCAAAATATGGTTGGGTGTTTTTCCTCTAACAATTTACCAGCAAGAACATAGTTAGAGGCATTGTCTATGATGATTTGAACAACATTTGCCACCCCCACCACTTGAACAACCTCATCCAAAAGCTGTAACAACAACTGTACATCTTTCACCCTATCAGATGCATCAACTGATCTTAGAAACATGGTTCCCCGTAGGCAAAAGACAAGAAAGTTTAAGATGGTACGGTTCCTCTGATCAGTCCATCCATCTGACATGATGGTACATCCTGTATGTGCCCATGAGTTATTGAACTCTTTCAAATAATCATCAATGTTCGAAATCTCTCTTTGCAAAAAAGATCCTCTTAACTCATGCATAGTAGGAGGTTTGAAGCCCTTTCCAACAGCATATATGGCATCAAAAATAGGTTCATAATACGGTGAACGAGTAGCATTGAAGGAAATATCAACATCATACCACCATCTAGCAATGTACTCACAAGCAACATCTCTCAATTCTTTTTTCCAATGAGAATCTAAAGTGGGCTGCACAGTTGGAGGACTAGGACCATATGCAGTTGCACTATCAGAGGGAGATGAGGGCAGAAAAAAAACTTTTGATAGTACCCTTATTTCTCATTGCACCCTTACCCTTTTCAGAAATAGACTCCATAGAGGGAGGAACATAGCGAAAGGGGTTTTTTGGTGCATCAGTGGAAGGGATAGATGAAGAACCCTCATAATCAAAAGATCCAAAACTTGAGTTGGCATCCATCATATGTTGGAGATTCCTCTTCCTCCCAATTTCAGCCTGTATTTCTTTTTGCCTATTTTTCTCTTGCTCAAACTTCTCAAATTGTTCTTTCAACTGCTTCCTAATTTCCCCAATGTTTTCTACTTCACATGAAGTAATTTGGCCTTTAACACCAGCCAAATGTAGTTTCAGTCTATGAATGCCCCCTCCACCCTCAATTTTTTTCTTACAAAATTTGCAATACATTTGATCACCAACCATTTCAGCATATGCCCAAGCAACATCTTTCGCTATAGGGGCCATTTTGGACTGAGTTTTTGACTTGGAAAGAAAATATTTAAATCTGAAAATGAAAACAAAAAAAAAACTATTCATTCTATGTTAATTTATTTCACCAAAAACTATGTTTACCATTTTCAGATTTGCTAAATAAATAAAACAAAGAAAGGCAGATTTAGAAGAGAAAAAATAAATACCTCTAGCCTCTAGTCTCCTCTAGCTCAATGCTGCTCCAAAGCTTGCCCAATAAGCTCCTCACTACTGCTTCAAAGCTTGCCCAAAAGACTCCTCAAAGCTGCTCCAAAACCAACTCCACAACTCTTAAGAAAACCCTCACAAATGCTCAAGCAAATTGAATGAGAAAGATGTGAGGTATTGAGAGGGGTTGGGTTAGTTAAATAGGATGGGGAGGGGTTAAAAAGGCTAAAACAAACCTAACAGCAGAAAAAAAAAATATATATAATTTCAAGTGCGTTTTTTAGTGGTTTTTGGGCCCACCGGCCGGCTGGAGCAACTCGGCTGAGTTGTGTCGGACCAGGCCAAGCCGGCCGGTTTGTTACCGAGCCAGCCGAGCTGGTCAAAAAACCGGTCGGCTCAGTAACAAACCGGCCGCCTGACCGGTTCAACGGCTGAGTCAGACCGGCCACCCCTTCGGCTCGGTCAACTCGGCCGGTTCCAAGTCAGACCGGCCTGGTTTTAAAACTATGGCCCAAGATGACCCGATTGGTTGGTGGAGGATGAATGGAGATGATGCTCTAGAGCTCAAACATCTAGCTATGCGTTTGTTATCTCAGATTGCTAATTCCTCTGCAGTAGAGAGGAATTGGTCCACATATAGCTTCATCCAGTCTTATCAAGAGGAGCAAGCTTACCTCTAAAAGAACTAAGAAGTTAGTTGTTGTGCATAGTGCCCTACGTCTTGAGCATAGGAAGACACATGAGTATTTGAAGGGACTAGCAACACGATGAGATGTTGATCCAGAGGATGATGCACAAGTAGATATGGATGAGAGATTTGATGAGACACAAATGGGGTTGGTTGGTGTGCCACTTAGCATGTTTGAGAATGCAAGTGATTCTGATTCAAATGGTGACATGGTTGATCCTGATATATTCATGCAGCAGCTAGATGCAGAGACTAGTGGGGCGTTACCTTGAGCAATTATGCTCATTTATGATATCATTTGATATTCATATGTTATGTTATTAACTTATTTTCTTTTAAGTTTTTTGTTTCAGACTTCAGTTGTAGGCTTCAGTTTATTTTGAATCTTGATATATGATATCTTAGACTTGAGTCTTGACTCTATAAATATTAAAATTTGACTCTTGATGTATCAGACTTGACTTTTAAGTTTTATTTCAATGTTTAGTATTAATTGTTGGAACTTCAATAGGGTTTAGAGTTTAAAGTTTAAAACTTTAAACATTTATTTTCATTGTACATTGTTAGTAGTTACATTGTATAGTTACAAACTTACATGTATGATGTATGATTATATGATATATCATATCATGCTTTTCGTTTTAAATTTGTTTCAATTATATGATTCACCGATTTATAATTTTATCATTTATCCTTTATGATGTAAATGTTATATATTATATAATGATAAAGACAGTTACATTATAAATATTAAAATTTCAATGATATACCATATATTTAAATATTTTTATATTTATAAGTTTTTAAGACCCCGACGTATCCCCACGTTTCCTAAAATTGGTGGGGAGCTTTTGCATAGGTCACTCCCGCGTATTCCTGCTCCCTCGCCCCCACCTCTAAGGTACTTGGTGGAACATTGAAAAAATCCTTTAATTTTTTTGCAAAATATATAAATGAAAACGCCTTTTGACAAAATTTAAAATTGAAGTGTCCCAGAGGGGCAGCTTAATTCATGATCGAAGTAGACTGAAATAAGTGAAAACTGAGAGATCGAAGGTTCAAATCCCCACGGTTGTGACCCGGTTTACGGAGAGGACAGGTTGTATACCCCCAGAGGTTTACTAGTAGTTATGTGTCAGGCGGGTTGTTGGGTTCCTCTGGGATACCAAAAAAAAAATTGAAATTGAAGTAAAGAAGATTCCTAAAACTCTTGCGGCTCTAGAGAAAAATAGCCAGATTTGCTTGCGACTTTCTAATGAATTTGTTTTAACCCTTTTACTTAGTGAATATCTCAAATAACCCTTGTTTTCTTGCAGGAAAAATTGATTTTTTGGAGGACATAAGTAAAAGGATCAAGCCTTTTAGGCTTGCAACTTAGCGATTGAAGCTCAAAATTGCCTACGGCCTCACCCAAAATTTTGCTATAAATATGCGAAAAAGTGAAACCCCAACTGAGATTTAATAAGAATTATTTTTTTAAAAAAATCCCTTTCAATTTTTTGCAAAATTTATAAAAGAAAAACCCTTTTAATCAAATTCAAAATTGAAGCAAGGAAGGGTCCTAAAACCCTTGCGGCCTGAAGAGAGGGTTTAGAAATAGAATATGGCCCTCAAAATTTTAATCTAGCATATTATCCCTAGTCGTCCAAAGAAGAGAGGATTTGGCCCTAAAAATTTCGATTTGCCCTTTTGATCTTGTATCAAAACCACCTGCAAATTTTTTTCAAAAATCCAAACCCAAAACCCATGTCTTCACCTTTAGATTTGCAATGGAAAACAATGAAGAAAGGCCCAAAAATATGTACACAAGATGAAAAAAATTATATTAGAAGGGTTAGATCTTTGTACAAAATATTTAATCAGAAATTTACAGTAGCTAGATCAAAGAATATAAGTCCATTGTTTAGCAAAAAAATAGCTCTTCAATAGCATATTTTATTCGATTAAATCACAAAAGAAAGGAGACGAGATAGATAAGTTATACCACAAGCCAAGGCTAAGGAATCTCCGAAACAAAGATTAATCTTGAATGATAAGCCTTTTAGGAAATTAAATTGTGGGTTATTCCACAATATGCTCAATGTAGAAAGTTTAGCCCAACCCCGGTTTTCAGTTTCTCCTTATTACTCCCATGTAGTTAAATGCCCATTCCCATAACCATTTATTCAACAAGCTGGAAATAATAAATATTTTCTGAAAACACAAATTCTGGAAATTTCAGTGTTGAAAATGCAGAAATAAAAACTCAGAAAATATATCAGCCACACACACAAAAAATGAAACATTGATTTTTTGTCAATATGACTCTGTAAAAACCCCCTACAACTCTTGGGGAAAACCAGTTCGAAAGCTCCTCTTTATTTCTGAATATTTCTTTTACAGTGAGACAGAAAATATAGTAAAAATTCCAGCAACCACACAAATGTACTTATCTCAATTTTCGTGCTTGCACACCGCCTTAGAAAACGTGCCAAACAACAAACTTACAAAATAGAAACTTTACAGCATTTATTACAACATTAAATGTTGAACTGCCACCCTCGAAATGCATGCCCATATTTCATCAGTACGACCATACTGTTGTACAAACTGTAGGGAAAGTGCAGTTGTACTTTGTCCTTGATTCATGTGCTTGAAAACAACCTCAAAAACAACGCTGTCCTGCTGTACGGATTTCCTCGAAATCTGTGCTAGAAAAACAACAATCTCCTCCTTGGTTTTCCAACACAAAATCTACCTTGGAATGTGTGTTGAAGCTATTGTACGGAATCCCTCTTTTTATGTGCCTCCTTCCTCGAAAAGTGTGCCAACCTCCTGTTATATGGATTTCTGCCTTGGGAAATGTGCCTCTAAGCTGTTGTATGGATTTGTTGGAGTCTCCTTGCTGTTGCTCTCTATCTTCTCACTACTCATAAATGTCTCCTTGTTTTCTCTCCTCCTCTCTCAATATGCTCATGAAACAATGAATGATCTTTTCCCTCTTTTCCTTCTTTAACCTAACCCTAAGTGACTTTTGGGGAATCCCTAAATCCAATGGCTGAGATAGCTTTAGATCTAGGGGTGAGATTAAATGTGCATTTAAATCTCACTTTCTATTTTCTTGGTGGTTTATTTTCAAAGTCACTTTTCACTTTCTAATTTCACATTGACTTTATTAAAATCACTTTAAAATTAGACTTAGTAACTTTGTCACTTAAAGTCACTTTTAAATTAGATTTGACTTTACCACTTATAAAGTCACTTTAAAAGAAAAAGTTAAATTCTTTTGGACACTTTTCCCTAGGCCAAAGATCAAAGCCTTAGGGAATCACTTGTCCTCTGGTACCCAAATTTCAACACTACCTCTTACGGAGGAAAGTGTTTCTCACCACACCCATCTTATCTCTGAGGTAGAAATGTTTGCCCCGTGATAAGGCTTTGGTGAAAATATCTGCTACTTGCTCATCTGTGGAAATATACTCAAGCTTCACAGCTCCCTTCTAAACATAGTCTTTGATGAAATGATTTATGATCCCGATATGCTTTGACCTGTCATGAAATACTGGATTCTCCGTGAGTTTAATGCAACTCTAATTATCACAGTAAATCACTAAAGGTCTCAACGGTTGACCAAATAAGCCAAACAACATCTTGCAAAGCCATATGACCTCACAACTAGCTAGATTGGCTGCCATGTACTCTGCTTCCGCTGAACTCAATGCTACTGACTGCTGGTTTCGACTGAACCACGACACAACTGCCGAACCCAACCCAAAACAACACCCTGAAGTGCTCTTCCTATCAAAAGCACAACCTACCCAATCAAAATCAATGTACCCTGCCAATCTCACTCCATCTCCCTGTCTATAATCCAAACCATAATCCCTTGTCCCTTGCAAGTACCAGAAAATGTGTTTTGCGGCAACCCAGTGCACTCTCCTGGGCTCACACATGAACTGGCTCATCGTGTTGACTGCAAAACATATATTTGGTCTAGTGTTGACCAAATACATCAAGGAACCAATCAGCTGTCTATACAATGTGGGATCCACCAACTCAGAATCTGAAACGTGAAGCTTCTTCCAGTTTGTGATCATAGGTGTCCACATGGGTCTACAATCCTCCATGTGGAATCTGCTAAGGATGTCCACAATATACTTCCCCTGTCCCAGGAAGAAATGCCCCTCCTCCTGCCACACCTCCAAACCCAAAAAGTAATGCATCAAGCCAATGTCCTTCATCTCGAACTCCGAAGCAAGATCTCTCTTGCAGCCCTCTATGAGTCTCTCTGCACTCGTAATGACCAAGTCATCCACATACAACACCAGAATGAGAGGCTCCTCACCTATCACAATAAAGTATACGTTCGGATCTGCATCACTCTTTGTGAAACCCATCTCCTGCAAGTACGTATCAATACTGGAGTACCAAGCTCTAGGAGCTTGCTTCAAGCCATAAAGTGCCTTCTTCAGTCTGCATACATGGGACTCCTTCCCATGCACCTCAAAGCCCTGTGGCTACTCAATGTACACCCCCACCTGTATGAAGCCATTGAGAAATCCAGTCTTCACATCCATCTGGTGGATCTTCCAACCCATCTCTGTTGCTATCGATATAATGGAGCGAATGGAAGTATATCGAGCCACGGGAGCAAAGGTCTCCTCATAGTCTACTCTCTCTACCTGGGAGAACCCTCTAGCCACAAACCTAGCCTTGAACTTCTCGATGCTGCCATCTGCATCGTGCTTTACCTTGTAAAGCCATCTGGAAGTAACCACGGATTTTCCCTTTCGCCTCGACACCACCTCCCAAACATCATTCTTCATGATATAAGAATACTCCTCCTGAATGGCCTCTCTCCAGACCTGCTGGCTAGCTGCCTCCCCATAGCTAGAAGGCTCAGAGTCAACGATGTTGGAAACCATTGCCACATAGCTACAGAATCTCTCAGGTGATCTGCTCTCTCTAACCGGTCTCTTCGGCCCAACAACAAATGTGGCCTCTCTCAAGGTATCCTGAAGCCACTTGGGCTTCCTCTTCCCTGAGCACACTTCTCCCACTGGAGAATGAAACTTCTCATCCTCATCAGAAGCCTGAACTCCTGAATGTCTATCTGTTGTCCTCCTGCCTGAACCTGTACCTGTATATTCTGAAGTATCGTGTGAATTGTCCATCAGTGGACTACCTGGTGAACTGCTCTACAGACTGCTCTGCACGCTGCCCGAAGCACCACCCCTCTGACTCTGCGAGCCACTGCTCACTGATGGACCTAACACCGTAATCAATGTACCTCTTGATCCCTGCCCACTGGATCCCTGTGACTGGCTCAGCTGCTCCTGAGGGTCTGGCCAATCCAGATACTCTAACTCCCGTGACCTCCTGAAAGCCCTATCCTCCTCGAACTTCACATCCCGCCTGACAACAACTCTCCTCCGTGCAAGAATATAAATCCGAAAGGCTTTCGAGGTATCATTGTAGCCCACAAAGATACCCTTCTCTACAGTGGGCTCTAGCTTGGGCCTCTTCTCCTTGGGTACGTAGGAGTATGCAATACACCCAAAGATACGAAAGTGACCAACATCAGGCTTCTTCCAAGAAAAAGCCTCCTCCGAAGTCACATGCCCCAAGGGACGATCTAGACTCCTATTCTGCAAATACATAACAGTGTTGCATGCCTCTACCCACAAAAACAATGGTAACCCCTGATCATGTAGCATGGCTTTGGCAACCCCAACGATGGATCTGTTCTTCCTCTCTGCAACCTCGTTCTGCTGGGGGTTGTAAGGAAATGTGAACTCCCTCCTGATGCCTGCCTCCGTACAATAATCATCAAACTCACCAAGGGTGTACTCCCCTCCATTGTCCGACCTGAGGGACTTGATCTTCTGACCTGTCTACGTCTCCACAAGAGCTCTGAACTTCTGAAACCACTTGAAGACCTCACTGTTGGTCTTCAAGATATAAATCTAGGTCTTCCTGGAGTGATCATCAATGAATAAAACATAGTACTCATATCCACTCAAGGAAACATGGGACATCTGACTGCTCACATCGGTATGAATCAAATCAAGAATCCCAGTCGATCTGCTGTAGCCTGTCACTGCTAGGAAAAGGGGATTTGGCAAACTTCCCCATAGCACATCCTCTGCATGTACCAATGTGATCAGAACTGAAATCTGGCACACCTGTAATGATCTCCCGCAATGTCCTCAAGGCCCCGTGATGCATGTGCCCCATCCTACGGTGCCAAATCTCGCACAGCTTTAAACTGCTAGCTCTGTTGTCGGTACTATTGCTCAATCCCAAAAGGGGCTGAAACGCAAACTTGTACACCTTTGCATGGTGTACACCAATCACTCTAGCTGAATCAGCTGGAGCGCCCCTGGGATATATAAGCACCTGTCCTCTACTGAACAATACCTCATACCCTTTGTCCTCCAATGCTAAGATGGATATAAGGTTCTTCCTCATACCTGGCACATGTAGAACATCCAACACATTCAAGGGAGGTTTGGGTTCCCTATCAAATGTCAATGTCCCCACACCGACTGCTCTAACAATGTTGTCGTCTCCGAGTATTACCTCTATATCAATGCCACTCTCTAAAAGCTCTGAGAAGTACTCACGGACTCCTATCATATGACGTGAAGCCCCACTGTCAACATACGAAATACCTGAAGATGCTTCGCTAGTGGAGGGAAATGCACACTCCCTCTCAACCTCTGTGGTAAGTGATCCTGCACTAGTGGACTCACAAGCAATGAACCCAAACTCTCGATCAAAGCTCTCCGAAAAGTCCTCTATCTCTATTGATGCTGCCATGATCTTGTTCTTTCCCTTCTTCCTCTTCTCCGAACACACAACTGCATAGTGTCCCATCTTCTAACAATTCCAACGCTTCACCTTGAAATAGTCCTTCTGCGTGTTCACCTACTTACCTTTACCTTTGTCTTTGCCCCCACCACCACTTGTGGAAGCTTGCTTCTTTCCCTTGCCTTTCTTGCCTCCTGCTAATAGTGCTACATTGTCATCCTCCTCAATTGGTTTGGCTGCCCCAAGTTGGTTCTTTTTTATTTCATTCTGTATGCAATCATCCCACAACCTCTCCCAAGTGGGAAGGGTCTCTCGTGCAACAATCCCAACAGCAAAGTTCATCCATGTACTGGGAAGGCCATTCACTGTAATCCGCACCAACTCAGTGGGTGGAATGACCTCTCCAACTGCTGCCAACTCATCTCTCACATTAGAGATCTTTGTGAGATATGCAGTAACACTATGAGTCTTTTCCATCTTAATGGCCTTCAGCTTCTCCCTTAGGACCATTTTTCTGTTTTCATTGCTACTCTGGTAGAGATTGGTCAAGGCTGTCCACATCTCATAAGCAAGTCTTTTTTTTCTCACATGAAGAATGCAATGGTCTTTAATATCATCCAGAATCAGTCTCTTTCCTTTGTTATTCTTCTTATTAAAATCTGCCAGCTGAACAAGGTCAACAGGCACATTAACAGGGCGTTGTTGGGTATACACCATTATACCCCAGACTTCTGCCTCCTCAAAGATGCTCTACATTCTCTCCTTCCATGTACTATAGTTGTTGTGCCCATCCAACCTATCCTCCACCTTCAAGCCCAAAGACACGCTTGTTGTCCTAACAAACTGAAAATTTCACTGTTGTGGTAAAGGTTCAGTGTTCACTTGTTGTCCCAAACTACACTTTTCAGCCACCCAACCTCTGATACCATGTAGAAATTTTAGCCCAACCCCGGTTTTCAGTTTCTCCTTATTACTCCCACGTAGTTAAATGTCCATTCCCATAACCATTCATTCAACAAGCTGGAAATAATAAATATTTTATGAAAACACAAATTCTGGAAATTTCACAGTGTTGAAAATGAAAAAATAAAAACTCAGAAAATATATAAGCCACACACAGAAAATGACACGCTAATTTTTGGTCAATATGACCCTGGAAAAACCCCCTACAACTCTTGGGGAAAACCAGTTCGAAAGCTCCTCTTTATTTCTGAATATTGCTTTTATAGTGAGACAGAAAATACAGTAAAAAATCCAGTAACCACACAAATGTACTTATCTCGATTTCTGTGCTTGCACACCGCCTCGAAAAATGTGCCAAATAACAAACTTACAAAACAGAAATTTTACAGCGTTAAATGTTGAATTGCCACCCTCAAAATGCATGCCCAGATTTCAACAGTACGACCGTACTGTTGTATGGAAAGTACAATTGTACTTCCTCCTCGATTCCTGTGCCTGAAAACAGCCTTGAAAACAGCGATGTCCTACTGTACGTATTTCCTCGAAATCTGTGCCATAAAAACAACTTCCTCGATTTTTGAGCCCAAAATCTGCCTTGAAATGCGTGTTGAATCTGTTGTACAGAATCCCTCTTTTTCTGTGCCTCCTTCCTCGAAAAGTGTGCCAACCTCCTGCTATACGGATTTCTGCCTTGGGAAATCTGCCTCTAAGCTGTTGTATGGATTTGCTGGAGTCTCCTTGTTGTTGCCCTCTTTCTTCTCACTGCTCAGAAATGTCTCCTTGCTTTCTCTCCTCCTCTCTCAATCTGCTCATGAAAGACTGAATGATTTTTTCCCTCTTTTCCTCCTTTAACCTAACCCTAAGTGACTTTTGGGGAATCCCTAAATCCAATCGCTGAGATAACTTCAGATTTACGACTAAGATTAAATGTACATTTAAATCTCACTTTCTATTTTTTAATTCACCCCTTAATAAAGACCCTCTTAGTCATTTATTTCCAAAGTCACTTTTCACTTTCTAATTTTAGATTGACTTTATTAAAGCCACTTTAAAATTAGACTTAGTAACTTTATCACTTAAAGTCACTTTTAAATTAGATTTGACTTTACCACTTATAAAGTCACTTTAGGAGAAAAAGTTAAATTCTTTTGGACACTTTTCCCTAGGCCAAAGATCAAAGCCTTAGGGAATCACTTGTCCTCTGGTACCCAAATTTCAACACTCAAGAGTTGGTCAGTTTAGCAGAAAACGTCCCCTCATGCTTGAGATATGATTCAAATGATTTCTACACAACTTCAAAATAAATTGTTAGATCTACAAGGGTTAAATAATATAATGAAGAGGAATTTCTATAAATTTAACCAAAAATTTACTTAAACATCTAGATCTAAAATATTTCTCTAACCCAAATACTAGTGTAAGATAACTATACACCAGTAAATCTATGAAAGCTAATGAAAATAGCAATAAAATTATATTAGTAGAATATTAAGCACATAATCAGAAAATCATACAATATTTGTGGAAGAAGAATGCCACAAAACTAACCCCAAAGACATGATTTTATTAACCAAAATATTTCAGTACATAGCAGAGCTTCAGAGCCAAGAGCTTGGTCACAATGTGTTACAATGAGGAGGGTTGAGCTCAATTTATAGAAAATATGAGAGATCTAGATCCATCTCAAAGTGAAAACGGCTAGGTCCAATGAGTTGCGCAAATTTGACTTGATCCAAAAGAAAACCGCTCGTTGAAATCTTGATCCATGTCAAAATAATCTTGTCCCTTAATCTGGAGGAAAAATACCAATTTCCTTGAAGATGGAGCTAATATCGGACAAGAAAATATTTTTCCTCGAAATTTTCTCCTTCAATTTAAACACCTTGGACCAAAAAAATTGATTTTCCTTGAATAAAATCTTTTTTTCTGGCCCAACAATTTTTTCTAGGATTTTTCCTTACTTGATTTGTTGAGATTCCTTTCATGGAAAGTACACATACATTTTTAGATATTTTTCACTTGGAGAGAATTTTATTTTTCTCTCATTTTAATTTTATGATCTTTTTCCGGCTAATTATTTTTCCATTTTTTGCTGGAAAATAAAAGTAATAACTCTAGAGGGGTTTAAACACATTTTTCCACACTAAGTGTGTCTAAATAGAAAGTTGGGGGTTAAGGTGTAATTTTAAGCACTCATACCCCCTAGAACTTCTATAGACATCACTTTTTTACATCTTTACATCAAATATTACATAAAAGGGGAATTTTGACAATTAAAAATTAACCTCTAGACACAACCAAATTCTGTGAAACTTTAGGCATGATCTAGTATGACAATTTACATCAACTCTATACACTAGAACTCCCTTAAGACTTCACCATCAAACCCCTCTCTATCTTTGGGGTATGTTTGTGAGAAAAAACTTAACTTATTTGTAGTTGAAAAGCACAAATAATTAGCTAAAGAAAAAAAACTCCCTATAGTGAAAATCTCTAACAAAAAAGATTAAGCTACCTAAATGTTTTACATGGCTTTATAAACATACTAGAATCATTTTTACATTATGGCCCACAGGGATGCAGAATTTGTATTACAATTGAAGATAAGAAGTTGCATGATGATGATAAAATCTGAAAAAAAATTGTCCGCTCTGAAATGTACTTTGTTGTAGGGTAGTTGACACCTGAGTTGTCAACAGTTTGTACAAAAAAAGGAGTGCCTTCGTTGTACCGGAGAGCTTAATTTTAGAGTACGTGGAATGCCTCCTCAAACGGTTCTATCAGACCCCCTTCAGATGGGTACATCTTTCCCCTTGACATGTTAGATCTAAAGGGCATCACACTTGACCTTTGCATAGTTGGGTTCCCATTTCACACTCTTCATTCATTTCCGAACCTTTGAGAACGGTATGAGATCTCTTCAAGCCAAGAGAAGACTTACCTCCCTCCCACTCTCACAAAAAAAATTTCTTGATGCCAACCTCACCAAATCCCAACAAGTGCAACTCAAGTTATCTAGAGATCAAGTTGCAACTTCACGAAAAGAAGGGAAATGGGCAGTTATCCGTGATCTCAAAGCCATCATTTGAGAGTTAGCTCCTCAGGGATATTCCCAACCGTGGGCCAAATGACAATCCCTTTCAGATGAAGGACATGAAAGGGGGCACAGGTCCACCATCTCCATCTGTTCTTGGAACTATAATGGTTTATTTTGGCCTTCCCCTGGCAAGCTTCATGACGTGATTAGATCCCGTGACCTCCTTTTCCTTATAGAGACACATGCAAGTCCTTTGCGAATCCCACCCCTAATTCATGGGTACAGTTGTCACCTAAGATGTACACCCTAAGTGTGGGAAAAGATTTCAACCCCAAAAGGTATAATCTTTATGTCACAAAGCTCAGAGCGGGGGTTGTCACATGTTCCCTACTCACTCTGTTTAATCTCTCTCCTAGACAAGCTATTTGGGGGGGGGGGGCGTCCCTAAAGATGATTAGAAAGGAAAAACTTGTTGAAAACAACAAGTTCTAGGAGACTACGGGCAAGGCAATAGTGACTTGAATTTAAGGATTATTTAGCAAGTATGATTATTTAAATGAGCAATGTTAATATTGTCGAGATGGATTCCAATAAGATCAATATGAAAATGACAAGATTACAGTGATAAATCAGTTCCTTAAAACAATGCTCAATAAAGAAATAACACTTGCAAAATGGAATGATACTTCATGTCACAACGATAAGCAATTGTTGCAAGTGAAGTGTTAGTACAAGAAACTAAGAGATTATAGATAACTGAAAATATGAGCAACGAGACGTGAGATATAACTTGCAAGAAAAGAATGCTTGTACTTCCAATGCAAAATTCTCAACAATGATATAGATAATAGACATGTACAAGAGTATAAAGTAAAGCTTGCAAGTAAATGAATTAGCCCACAATTCCAATTACAATAACCAATTGAAAGACAATGCTATATGAATGAATGCAATTTCTATATATGTGCCATGCAAGGATCTTGGTTAATTTTAATTAAAATGCCTAATCTAAGGTGAAGGCCTTCTTCTCAATTGTCAAAACTTGTCTAGCAACCCAAGTGCCTTCGTTCCTACAAGGGACTCGGCCACAAGAGAACTGCAAGGCCACCCGTTTTAACATTTTCTTAAGGGTCAAGCTCTTAAATTGAATAATGGAGAAGGTTGTCCTAATGTTCTATACAACCGAGCTTATGCTTGAAGGTAGATTTTAAGGATGCAAATGATGATGCTTCAAAGAGACATAATTAAACCAAATGCTTCAAGAAGAGATACTAATCCATAAGATAATGACAAGCACTTAAAACAAGATAAATAACCAATGAAGCATATAATGATTACTCAATGAAACAAGAGATGAAAATCAGAATTAGATGTTAAAGCAATATCTCAAAATGCCTTTAAATAAAAGTGCTTTTAGGATGTTCTTTACTTATGTTAGACAATCAAACCAAGTAAGATTTATATGATGAAAGCACAATTAGAGGATGGAAAATGAGATTGCTAATCAAAGAAGAGAAAGACTACTTTGAATCTACAATTGTAAGTGAAACAAAGAAAAGAAATATTTCAAATGTAATAGATCAAACAACCATTTAGAGAATGTAACTTAAGAAATTAGATCAGGATGAAATGATGTTATAAATGCAAAAAGACAAGTTAGCAAGTTAGATCTGACACTAAGAGACAAGAAACAAAAGGCCTCCCTTTTAAATAAGAAGGTGGGATACCATGGGATTTAGATCCCAAGCTCCCTCAACAGACAATCACTTTTATTATTATGATTACAAAGGAACAGGGCCTTTAGACAAAAATAAGGGCTCTTCCTTAACATAAGGAGATTTATAAAGATGGAAGAGCTTTACAACAAATTATCCTCCTCAAGGTATAAGATCAATGGCATATGATTTTGATTTGAAACCCTCCAAAACAAATACTTCAGATCTCCAATGGCTCTCGACCTTCAAAAAAGGTAAATATATTCCTGCAGATGCTCTCGGCCTTAGATGAAAATGAGGGCTAGAAAGCTCACGGCCTTGAGGAAAAAGGCTCACAATCTATGCGGATTTTTCCAAAAAAAAATTGCAATTGAAAAGCAAGCCTCCAAAAGTGATTCTTTTCCAAAAAAATTGATGAAACGCTTGCCCAAAAAAGTCGATTAGCTCTACAAAAAATTTCACAAGAGTCGGCACATGAAATTAGAGGCAATAATAAACCCTAGAGAGATTGCGACCTCCTTAAGGATTTCAATAAAATTATAAGCCACAAGAGAATTAAAATTTGATATTTGAGTGAGTTAAGAGGCCTCCAAGAAAATTGATCTAATGCAAAGAGGTTAGCGGCCCTTAGAAAAAAAACTTAAACAAAATTATTTGAGCCACAAAATTGTGCCAAATGCTTTGTTAAACAATGAGAGAATGCCCTCCAAGCTAGTGGCCTCACCAAACTAAACTCGACCTGCAAAAAATGAGTAAACCCCAAACGAAAACCTCTAAAATGAATTTGCAACAAATTTATAATTTGAAAACCCTTGAGAGAAATTCGATCTAGAGGCAATGGACCCCTCCAAACCTTTGTGGTTTTATAAAAAATTACAACAAACTTCTTGCCAAAAAAAATTATGAGAAAATCCCTTCCAAAATTGATTTAATTCTCTACAAAATGATGGAGGGTTAGTATATTGAAATAAACAAGGAATAAACCCTAGAGCGCTTGCAGCTATGCCAAGAGAATGCTTGCGGCCTTCCTATATAAATCCCAAAAAACTTTAAAACCACAAAATGATTTAAATTTTCAAAGATCTTTGGTTCTATAGGCTAGGAAAAGCCTAAGGCTTCATAAATTTTTTGCTTTTGATCTGCAAAGTGAAACCCCAAGTTAGATTTTGAAAATAAATCTTGGAGAAATTTTAGAGAAATTTTATATAATTTTTATAAATGCAAACCCTTGAGAAAAATTAAATTTTTGAAGTAAGAACAAGCCTCAAAAACCCTTGCAGCCTTAACACAAAGGCTTGAAAATGAAAGATGGTTTCCAAAAAAGATTTGATAAACTTTAAAACCCTAGCCATAAGGGTTTGGGCTCAGAACAACTCCATCTCCTAATTTTAGATCAACTACACCTCCAAAAATGTGTAAAGAGATTCAAACCCAAAACCCTTGTCCTCAAATCTGCAAATGAACTATATATATTGAAGAAAAAATAAATACAAGGGTTATGCAAATAAAATATTTACAAAATTATTCACAAATCTACAAAGGCTAAATCGATGCAATATGAGTACAACTCGATTCCATCATTAGCAAATAATAGCTCTATATTAGCAGATTTATTCAATTAAGCACTTTAGAATAAAAGAAATAGATGAAGATTAATAAGTTTTTTCCCAAGCAACAATTAAGAAGTTCCTACAACACTCGTTAGATAAATCTTTGGGGAAATACAAAGTAGGCACTTCAATCTTTGTCTTGGGAGTTGGCTGGTCCAACCAAAGACTTTCCCTCATGCCCAAGATCTGAAAGTGATTGATCTCTACACACTTAAAATACAATTGCTAAATCACAAGAGTTAAAAAAAAAATTCTAAGAAAAAATCTACAGATACCTACTAGACCTATTAAATTCAAAATTGATTCTCTAACCCAAAAACTAATGCAAGATACATGTGCAAATAGTTAGTCCACAACTGGCTGGTGAAATAACGATATATCAATTTAGATCAAGTAGAGCATTAAGAGCATTATTCAAAATATATTACCACGGAGGAAAGAAGAGAAACACCACCATGAATGAACCCCAAAGACTTTTGCTTTATTATTCTAGGAAAAATTACAAATTCCATCAGAGCTTTGCTAGTCAAGAGCTTGATTACAATTTCAGAGATGTTACAATGAGGAGACTTGAGTTCAATTTATAGAAAAATGAGAGATCTAGATCCATATTCAAGTGCAAACATTTAGGTCCACAAAGTTAACTTGATCTCGGAGAAAAATGGCTAGTTGAAAGGTTGATCTATGTCAAATTAATCTTGATGCTTGATTGCCTTGAGAAAAAATATGATCTCCTTGATGATGAGCTGGATGGACCAAAAAATAATTTTTCTAATTCTTTTTCTCGAAAATCCCTCATTCAATTTAACCACCTTGGTCCACAAATTCTATTTTCCTCAAAAAATCGATTTTTCTAGGAATTAATTCCTTTTTTTTGGCCCAACGAATTTTTCTATGACATTTCCTTTGTTGATTTGTCGAGATTCTTTTCTTGGAAAGTGCACATTCATTTTTTAAATTTTTTCACTTGGAGAGAATTTTATTTTTCTCATTTTTATTTTTTGACCAATTTTCGACTAATTATTTTGCCATTTTTTGCCAGAAAATAGAAAATATAACTCTAGAGGGGTATAAACATATTTTTCCAGCCTCAAAGTGTGTCTAAATAGAAATTTAAGGCGATGAGGTCAAATTATGATTACTCATACCACTCATAACTTCTATAGACAACACCTTTTTACATATTTACATCAAATATTACATAAACATCTTATTTAGAAGGGGAAATTTAACAATTAAAAAATTGACACCTAGTCTCAACAAATTCTGCGAAATATTAAACATGATCTAGTATGGTAATTTACATCGACTTTATACACTAGGACACACTTAAGACTTCACTATCGAGCCCCATGTTGAGAATTCTATAGGGCAATGATTATAATTAATTCTCTTTACTTGATAACTTCTTGTGATCTCCTTTCTCTTATTAGATTTTTTCCTTATTATTATATGTGTGAATCATCAAACAACTACCAAAACAAGAAGAACAAGAACACATAATATAGCTTGCAAGTCAGGGCCAAAACCTCTCCTCTTGAGAGGAAATGATCCATGTGAATATTGGTGGTCGCTCGCCTATTCCACTTGGACCCCCACCATTGTTTCTTTCAGTTTTTCAGTTTCCTTGATTGTAGCACATTTTACTATTTTTAGTATTCTTTCAGGTCTTGAACTTTCAGAGCCGTTTTGAGGCCCTAAACGACATTTTTTGGGAAAACCAGGAGCAACATGGGTCTTTGACTAATGTTGCTCACTCAAAAGTTATAGTCCTCGAATAGATCTTCCTAACAAGGTATTATGCACGTCAAATGGAGATCGTATGCCAGAGTTATTTCCCCGGGAAGTTGATGTACCAATTTACCCAAACGGGGCCCATAATTTTGGCGCTTCATCTCTTAGGGTTAGGTTTTTGGATGTTTAGGGTTTTCCATTGTTTCTCAATAATAAATAGGCCTTCGATCCTCATTGTAACATAGTTCAGAAGCCTTTAGCCGCCACATATCTTCCAGAGATAAGTTCCAGCGCCCTAGCTAGTTTATTTCCATTCTGTCTGTAAGCATATTTCAATTATTTGATATCAATGAAATGAAGCGTTATTTCTGCTGCATCTTTTTATTTATGGTTATATTCGTATTCTGTTGCATTCTTGCATAAATCCGGATTAGTGGTATCAGAGCAGTCTGCTCTTTCTCTGTTTTTCTTTGCATGTCCCAAACGATGTCAAGGTATAAGGAGTTAGGGCTCGATCTGGTTGAACCCTTTCATGATCAGCCTCGCAAACCCCGACGACCTCCCATGGCAGAAGAAAAGAAAGATGAGGGTGCAGGAGATCCTATGGATAACTTTGTCGAGAAACAAAGGAACGCGATGATGGATAACTTTGTCAAGATGCTTCAACGACTGCCCACCGGCGGCGCATCTACATCCAACAGCCACTCTGGAGGCGCCACTCCTTTCAAGGTACAGGTCAACTTCGACAATCCTGTATTTTGAAGGCCAGATAGATGCAAATGTCGTAGATAGATGGTTGAATTTGCTGGAAGGGTATTTCTCAATCCATGATTTCTCCGACCAAGAAAAGATTACTTTTGCACTCCTCAAAGTCGCCCCCCATGTCAAAGACTGGTAGGAAACCTACTGTGAGCAAAAGAACGGGAGGGAACCCTCTTTGTTCTCGGCCGCATCCACTTGGAATTCGTTCCGAGACAGCATCAAGGAACAATATTACCCCGTGGGGAGCTATGAGCACAAGTACATCCAATGGACCACGCTGCGGCAACGAATAAAGATGTGCACGAGTTAACGAATTTGTTCCATACCTGTGCACAAAGTTGGGTATTAAAGATTCGAAGAAACATTTGGTGCTCAAGTACTGCAACTGTTTGCACAGATACATTCAGGAGGAAATGGAGTTCCTCGACATTACCTCGCTTGGCATGGCATATCGATATGCCGCCAAGATCAAGCAGAAATTTAAGCAGAAGAAGTGAGACTTCAAATCCGCGAATCCGAAATTAGGGAAAGGCGCCCCCGAACTATAGAACAAGGGGCAAAGCCAAAGCGGGGCGACTCAAAACAACACCACAAAGCCAAAGGACATGGGGAAGAGGTGTGAATTTCATAACAGCCCCACTCACAACACAAGCGATTGTTGGGCGAAACAGTTGTTGGTGGCCGAACTAAAGGCATTCGAATCAGATGCATGTTCTGATTTTGAGTCAAAATCGGACAAGGGCAATGACAAAGAGAAGCAAATCATTGATGCGGAACCCAACACCACCGTTGCCACCACCAAGCTCTAGAGGGAGAAGCCCAAGGATCCATAGGAGTGGGAGCACCTCTTCCATTCCTAGATGCGGGTGAAGGGTTCTCCACTGCAATTCCTTGTCGATAACGGAAGCCAAAAGAAACTCATTTCAGCAGAGGTCATGAAGCGGCTCAGCCTACCGACCATGTTAGACTCCTATATTTCACAGTATCACTAGGTGACTGATTATTTTATCAGATCTTTCATAATGAAAATAATATTCCATGGCTATCATTTATTTTCAGGAAAAATGAGAAATTTTGACTGTCAAGAGCTTCAAAAGAATCTATGTGCCTTTCAATTCAGTAGAAGGGGAAAATGTTGTTGATAAGCACAGGAAGACAAAGTGGCAACACTAGAAATTATCATTAAGGAAAAAGAGCAGATCAAAGCAATAATGCAATAAGAAAAGCATAACAGAGAGGCAGAGAAGTAACAGAGAGGCAGAGAAGCAACATTAGACCATTATGGAAGGCAAAGGCAGCAGAGAAGCAATTACCATTAGCGAAGACAAAGGCAGCAGAGAAGTAGTTAAGACGGAAAAACAACAAGGGCAGAGTCCTGAATGAGAATGGGTCAATTCGTGCACGTGTTCAAGTCGAGTCATGAACGCTAAAGCAGTTCAAGTCGTGAACGTGGGGCAAGTATTCCACGAACAAATAAGAAATGATCGGGCGCAACCAAAGAGACAAGGTCGGCGAACCACAGTAAGGGAGCAGTGAGGACTGTTGGATCTAAGCAACAATCAATGGTTGAGATTCAAATCGCAATCGCAGATTGCAAGTTTTGCAAGATGGGCACAAGGGTAAAAGTTAAAGTCAGCAAAATGCGATTTGCGATGAGGTGGGACCCGTTCACCCGTGGCGTGCATATAAGCCTTACCTATTGCCTGCACTTCGCAGCCCGCAGGTTTCTAACCTTACCTCCTAAGATTTACGCCAAACCTTGTTTTTCCGCCAATGCGATGAAGCGGGACCTGCCATACCTTATCGCATTATCGAAACCTCATGCAAAATCTTGTTTCCACCTTAAACTTTACCTTTCTCCGTCGTTCTGCTTTATCTTTATATTTTTCCTTTTTCACCGCTATATCATTGTTTCATCTCCGCTTTTCCCCATTCCCCGATTACGATTAAAGTGGGACCATTCTCCCCGACACGTCACCCTTCCCCCACTGTCCATCGCATTTTGCAAAATAACAACTCATTCCATTCTGCTAAACGTTAAAACCTGCGATCGGCGATGTGCGATATAGCATCGCACAGTTTCTAACTTACCATTTGAAACGCCCACAACCTATTTTGTTTAACTTGCAATGTGGTCGGGTCCCACCTTCCCTCCACGTCACCTCCTTCTTCCCCGCGCTTCGCACATCGCACATTTTAGAGTTTACCTTTACTGCTTCATGGTAAAGATTTGCGATTGCGATGCGTTTTGGCCCCACCATAATACTGCACTCACCGCGAGTACGCCATTCCTTCACTATCGTTCTCGTTCCATTGCTCCACGTCATCATCCTCCTGCCACGTCACTTACCTTCTCCCCGCACTTCACATCTTTTAGTGTTTATCACCTCCACTTACAGCTAAACCTTAAGTTTTGTGATCTACGGGCTACGGTCCAGTCCCCGCTGACCTGCCACATCATTTCTTTTTCCTCATCGCCCTGCATCTTTCCTCCATCTCCACTCAACCCCTCCTCATCTGACGGTCCTTGTTGCATTTCCCACTCCCCTCAACTTTCGAACTTTAACCATGGGGGGGGTCCGAAATGGGTGGTATCGCTTACCCCTCCCCGCTACGTGTCGCCCTACCGCTATTTCGCAACCCCCTTCTATATCAGCACTTACACTTGAGGCCCCCTCCGAAAAGTTGTTTCTGCCATCCTCCATTCCGTCCACGTACGCCAACTGCCATCCCTCCATGACCAGTTATATAAGGTCTGTGCGCCATTTATGAGGAAATAGGCTACACACGGCAGAAAGACTCGAGTCGGACCCGACAATGGGAAAAAGGCAGGGCGAGGCTGAACGACACAAGGAAAAAGACAGAAAAGGTCGAGTTGGGCATTGATGCAGAGATATAACAGCAGAGACTGAAGGGGTAGCAAAGCACATCAACACCAGCATCAATAAATGAAATTAGCAAGCATTGCACTAGAATTAATTACCCAGCGTCGATCTTTTGAAAACCAGGACCATATGTCAGAGCCATCAAAGCGTTTAGATCCATAAAGCGCTGCTCAGAATTAATTTTACAGGCTGTATGTTGTCAGAGATCTTTTGCTCAAGCCTTGTGTGGCCATGCCCGTTTAATTTCAGTTGTTTTGTAATAAATGAAGTTTTGCCCAAGTAGATTAGAGCAACCGACTCAAGTTTTAGTTAAATACTGCTCGAATTTTCATTATCAAGGGGGGAACCTTGTTAGACTCTGTGTTGTAAAAGATCATTGTATTGGAGCACTGTAACTGTTTTGAGTTGGGCATCAATAATAAAGAGACCATTCACAGGATTCATGAGCTATGTTAATGGTGATGTTTTTTCCTCTATGTTAATGTTTTCCTCTGCCTTTTCATGTTGTGCATTAGTTTCTCTGATTACAAAACAGAAGTTTTAGATTAAGATTTGCTGAGAGAGCACCTTAATTCTATCTGTTTTTTTATCTTAATGTTTTCCTCTGAAGTATAGTTAAATAATTCTTAACTGCTCTTTATCTATTATTGAACTCACTGCTTTCTTTCATCTCATATTCACACTGCCAATAAGATCCAGTCTGCATAGTTAGTTTGCCCTGTGAATGCCCCTTGAAAAAGTTGATGCACAATTCAACCTCTTATGACTCCATAGCCCAATGGATTAAGCTTCACAGCTCTGTCTGTCCAACCACCCAACCAATCAAAACCAGCAGTTCTCATAATCTCTATAACTAGCTTAATATCAGCAATTATAATCATCAAGCTAAATCATAAATCATAAAGAACAGAGAGAGCCATCTCTGAGTCTAGGAAGGCTAGGTCCTGGACTCAAAAGTGGTTTGATGTTGTCCTTTGTCATTTGTTCTTGCCAATCTTACAAATTATGGAGGGCTAACATAATAATGGCGACCATACTGGGGAATGAGTTATTGAAAACGCTTAATATTTCATCAAAACTCAGAAACCCAAATCAAAATATTGTATGATTTGAGTATTTGCCAAGATTGGTATCTGGTTGTTGATGGTGGATAGCAAGCCAAACACAAGAAAGTTGAAATCATTCACCTGGCGACTCCACAGTTTTGAGTTGACCTAAAGACTCCACTAGGGACGAAATTTATCTTCCTTAGAAAGCACATCAAATTTCATATCTGATTACCGATGGTGGACAGTGACCAAACACAAGAAAGCTGAAATTATTCACCTGGCGACTCCATGATTCAAAGAACCCAGCTTTGAGCATTCATGGCGACTCCACAACACGCTGACCAGAGTTCCTGCTGAACAAGATGACAAGGTTTGTGGCAGACCTTCTATCTAGTTAAGTTTTAAATGCATTCAGGAATTAGTTATCATAATTTCAGCTTGATGAATATTTCCTAGGGGTTGTCTTTCTTATTTTGAAATCAAGCAAATTTAGGCCTGAAGCTAAAACATGTTTTCTTGAGATAGTTGTTGAAAGATATGAAACTGGTATTGAACTTTTGAATTCTCAAATTCAGTCATATAAATTCATAGGCCCTAAAGAATTTTTAAAAAATCTTCCTTCCCCCAAGCAAGAGGAAATTGTACTACCTCTTGACTTACATATTGAGGATGATTGTGCTTTCAAGTACCAAACTGAAGATGAGGTTTCAAGGGTTAATATTAGGGATACAACTGATCAACTAGTCATTGAAGGCATAGAAGCATATATCATACATCATGCTTTTATTGATCCTATAGCGGATTATATGGAGGTTCTTATTAGCTCAAATGTTCAAACATGTACTCTCCATAAGGATCAAATACATCAGCAATTGCCATTACATATTATAACTTTGGTTATGAGGACACATAATCAAGTTATACTGCTAAGTTTCCTGACAAGCAATCAAGTTGTCGATCTGTTTCTGCTGCTACTTGCCTGGTTGCACTGGCATTAGTGTATCATTTAGAACAATAGCAATTTCAGTAGAGTAGGGTAGGTAGGTGTGCAAATAAGCTCAGCACTCTGAGCATCTTTCCAGTTTTAGTTTCAGTTTGCTTTCTAGTTTCAGTTCAAGTGTGTCCCATACTACAGATTGCAGAGACTGTTGATTTCAGCTTGAAGGTTTCAACCACAAAAGTTGTAGCAAATCAGGTTGCAGGGTTGGGATCAGGCCACTAGTCTACGGTGTTCTTGACACCTCCCGAAGGAGCTGCCATCCCCAGCTGGAGCCATTGTTAGACTCCTGTATTTCACAGTATCACTAGGTGATTGATTATTTTATCAGATCTTTCATAATGAAAATAATATTCCATGGCTATCATTTATTTTCAGGAAAAATGGGAAATCCTGACTGTCAAGAGCTTCAAAAGAATCTATGTGCCTTTCATTTCAGTAGAAGGGGAAAATGTTGCTGATAAGCAAAGGAAGACAAAGTGGCAGCACCAGAAATTATCATTAAGGAAAAAGAGCAGATCAAGCAATAATGCAGTAAGAAAAGCATAACAGAGAGGCAAAGAAGTAACAGAGACGCAGGGAAGCAGCATTAGACCATTACCAAAGACAAAGGTAGCAGAGAAGCAGTTACCATTAGCGAAGACAAAGGCAGCAGAGAAGCAGTTAAGACGGAAAAACAGCAAGGGCAGAGTCCTGAACGAGATTGGGTCAATTCGTGCACGCGTTCAGGTCGAGTCGTGAACGCTAAAGCAGGTCAAGTCGTGAACACGGGGCAAGTATTCCACGAACAAATAAGAAATGACCGGGCGCAACCAAAGAGACAAGGTCGACAAACCACAATAAGCGAGTAGTGAGGACCATTGGATCTAAGCAACGATCAACGGCTGAGATTCAAATTGCAATCGCAGATCGCAAGTTTTGCAAGATGGGCACAAGGGTAAATGTTAAAGTCAGCGAAATGCGATTTGCGATGAGGTGGGACCTGTTCACCCGTGGCGCGCATATAAGTCTTACCTGTTGCCCGCACTTCGCAGCGTGCAGGTTTCTAACCTTACCTCTTAAGACTTACGCCAAACCTTGTTTATCCGTCGATGCGATGAAGCGGGACTTGCCATACCTTATCGCATTATCGAAACCGCATGCAAAAACTTGTTTCCACCTTAAACTTTACCTTTCTCCGTCGTTCCGCTTTATCTTTATAATTTTCCTTTTTCACCGTTATATCATTGTTTCATCTCCGCTTTTCCCCATTCCCCGATTACGATTAAAGTGGGACCATTCTCCCCGACACATCACCCTTCCCCCACTATCCATCGCATTTTGCAAAATTACAACTCATTCCATTCTGCTAAACGTTAAAACCTGTGATCGTCGATGTGCGATATCGCATCGCACAATTTTTAACTTACCATTTGAAACGCCTGCAACCTATTTTTTTTAACTTGCGATGCGGTCGGGTCCCACCTTCCCTCCATGTCACCTCCTTCTTCCCCGCGCTTCGCACATCGCACATTTTAGAGTTTACCTTTACTGCTTCATGGTAAAGATTTGCGATTGTGATGCGTTTTGGCCCCACCATAATACTCCGCTCACAGCGAGTACGTCATTCCTTCACTATCGTTCCCGTTCCATTGCTCCACGTCATCATCCTCCTGCCACGTCACTTACCTTCTCCCTGCACTTCGCTTACGGCTAAACCTTAAGTTTTGCGATTTGCGAGCTGCGGTCCGGTCCCACTTGACCTGCCACATCATTTCCTTCTCCTCATCGCCCTCCATCTCCACTCAACCCCTCCTCATCTAACGATTCTTGTTGCATTTCGCATTCCCCTCTGCTTTCGAACTTTAACAATGGGGGGGGGGAGGTCCGAAATGGGTGGTATCCCTTAGCCCCTCCCCGCTACGTGTCGCCCTTCCGCTATTTCACACCCCCCCTTCTATATTACCACTTACAACTTGAGGCCCTGTTAAAATTGGACAACTAGGTCCAAACTCCGGGTTGTGCTGCTCAGATGACGATCGCAATATTTTTATTGGATTCCTCTTTCGGAGAGGTGTAAGATTGATCTAAAGATCATCTCGATCGGATGAGCAGAACATGTACTTTGAATTTATTCCACTTATGTGCTAGGTCGGCCTCGAATAAAATATAGACTTAAATGTCTTAAGGGGACGGTGTCACACACCCCAAAGATTCCTATATATTGGAGAGACTTGGAGTTCATTTGACACACCTTGGTGTGGAGGAAAGGAGTATCTTGATGAGCGTTGGAGAGTGCGTATTCTTTGTTTGGTACATTACGGGGTTAGGTGTGACACGCTTGAGTGAATGACCTATTGGAGACTTTCTTGGTAGAAGCATCCTGTGATCCAGCAAATGCTTGTCACCATTGTATCTCTGTCTCGGCTTGTCTTCTATCGATCTATTAGTATGTTCTATCTTCTTCAGTATTGTGCCCTAATCTGAAATGGCATAGAACATGACCAAAAATTAACATGGTATCAGAGCGTTGGTTGAAGACATTGCCCTAGGCTGAGCAAGTCTGCCCTAATTAGCGTGGAAAAAGTCTGCCCTAATCTGCATGAAAACGCTGTAGATTTGAGAAGGGATGTTTTTGAGGGCTAGCTTGCTGAGCTAGCTGGCCGAGGTACATATATACAAAATGCTATCATATGTGGGTAGCCAGATGGCTGAAATATTTGCGGCCAAACAGAAGTTCCCGGAAGCATTGACGGCTAAAAGAAAGGCCGAAGCCGAGAACCGGGAAAATTAAAAAAAAAAAAGCAGAAAGTTCTTTGAATTCTGCGTAACCTGTTTTCAAACCTGGTTATGGGCCCACGGAAAGAACAAACGACGCTGCTACGGAATTACAACATGATCGTTCGTAAGAGGTTTCGAGTTCGAGCTTTGTTACCGAATGGCGAAGGAAATTGCGAACGCTGGACTTAGATTGGCGGCGGTAGCAGTTATTTGTATGTGGATGAGCATTTATACGGCACTTTCACAGAATGCAGAGCTGTTGGCCATCCGGATCAGCTGCAGTCCATCATGCTAAATCTTTAATCTCCTGGAGATTCAAAAACCCGACAACAAGATTTACATTCGATTTTGGGTCTTCTCATTCCGGCAGCGTTCGATTTCAGAATTGCATCAACGGCCTCGGGCCTTCTCGTGAATATATATTGATGTCCGATCAGTTTGCCCACGCTGGCTTCAGTCATGTCACTGTCGAGCTCTTTCACGATGGTTGTGGTTATATCGTTGTCGTTCACGACACTGCCGGCGATTAAATAGATACGGGGAGATACGCTAATCTCCGAAATGTACCTGGCTCAATTTCCTGACAGTTGGCAAGGTGAAAGATGCTGACTGTTTTTTTTTCGCAGTCATGGACGCGATTTCTACCTGTGATTTTCTGAGAAGCGAGACCAGTGCGCTAAAGATAAACGCCTGTGGATGCTATGCACGTAATTCAACCCTGTCTTAGTCTGATTTGCAGCTTGTGAACGGGAAGTTAGAGGACCGAGTATTCTGGCGCCTGTATTCTTGCAATAGAAATTGTTGTAAACCGTGTACAATGAGTGCAATCAAAGGATCGTGTAAGCGTAGTCTTATAGTGCCAATCCCTGGGCCGGTGATCGCTTTTGGTTTTCGGATAATGAACCTGATGTTGTGGAGAAGACCTTGACTAGCACGCTCAGGACTTCCAATCACCTCTTTGGCCCCTAATTTTTAATCCAGAAGCAATCTATCAGTCTGCTTCAAGAGGCAATGGGGTTGGGCAAGTCATGAATTATATGTTTAAAGTTGAACCCAACGCGGATTATTCTATTTTGCTGCATTTTGCAGAGATTGAGTATGGCGTCAGAAGTACAGGGCAGAGGGTCTTTGATGTCTTCATAAATGGCCAGCTTCTTATCTCCAATGCTGACATTGTGCAGATGGCTGGGGTTCCTTTTGCTGCTGTTGTGCTGAACAGGACAGTGGTTATTGAAATGGAAAAGAGAACCATTGACACACAAGGGAGAATATGGACTTTGATCAAAGAGTTTCACTTTCCTCATGTACAGAATCCAAAAATGGCGAAGTACTAAAGAAGGTTGTTTTTCGAAGAAGAAATCTGAGCCTTCAGACTTCATCAAGTGCTGGGACGTGCTACAGATGAATTCATATTTGCTTCCATTATTATTGGCTGCCTCTAAATACCAGTTGTGTCAGTATCTCTATTGATGACGAAAACATATAAACAACAGTCTAAGTTGCAGTGTATACGGCACTCTCACACCAATGCTGCTTGAGCATTGGATACACATCTGAATGGTTTTACAGATTCTGAAGCAAACAACAAGGATTCTGAATTTGTTGTGGACATGGCTCACAAACTGTTGGGAACAAGAGATGATTGTCACAGTGGAGATTCTCTAGAAAGAGTAACTGGGCATAAAAGGAGTGCAAGTGCAGGTGCTGAATTTGGAGCTTGGAGAATTGTGATTGCTGACAAAGATATTGGACAGTGGTTTGGGCATCATATTTGAAGCTGGATTGTCTGAAGGCTTTTGAAGACAATCTTAAGAAACAAACAGCCTGATTTGATGAAGTGCGATGTAAAACAATGGTGGTTTCTTGTAAACCATAAGCTGGAGAGATCCTTGTATTGGCAAGTATAGTAAGCAAGCTATTCATCTTAAAGCAGAAAGGGGACTGTTAGAAAGATGAAGGACCTTGTGAGCAGCTAAGGCAGGAGTATTGAACCAGCAGCTCTCTTTGCAGGTATAGGAAGAAGAGAACCCTGCCTGGTACATCAAAGACAAGAGTCCAAGAGATGTAAGTGAAGTTCATATTCAGCAAGCCGTGATAAATGTGATAGTTTTAAAACTGTGATTCTATGTCACTGTCATTATGACAGTGACATAGACAGACACCCATGTTTGAAGCTGGAAATTTTTAAAGGGTTGACTGCTGAAGTCCTTGGGGAAATTCTATGTAGTGGTCAAATTGTTGACGAAATGGGCATAGATGTAAGTCATTGAGCCAGGCAAATTTTGACAGCCCTAGGAGCAGTCTGCTGAAATAACCAAAAATGGGCAGATCTGGAAACAAATCAAGGTGCAATGCCTCAGGTGCAGGATAAACCAAGGTAGATTGGATACCTAGTTTTGTAAGCTGCAGTCTTAGAAGGCTGTTTGAAGAAGCTACTCACAGAATAAGAGGTAGTGGCTGAAAGGACTTCTAAAACACGCTGAGGCTTGTTGATATGTTCCCCCTGTATGACAGTGACATAGATGGACACCTATGTAGCAGCAAGCATGTGACTGTATCAGTCTTACATTGGAGCGTTATGGTAAACTGAGAAATTTCTGCAGCTTTTGGTCACATGGTTGGAATCTTGAATCATGATCAACAAAGTCTGTTGGATGGTTTTGACTGTGGGAGATCAAGTCCCTTTCCTAGTTGGTGTCTGGGATGCCCTCATTTAAAATAAATGTCTTCTCTCAAGAGAGAAGCTGACATTAAGAGGGAGATATATCTGTATACGCTCCTGAGTGGATACTTTTGTTCAACGAAAGAAGATCCTCATGGCTCAGGGACATATGGCTTCAGAGGGGGAAATTCTGAAGGAAAACCAAGAAGCCATATAAATTCCGGGACATCTAGCAACCATGAGTACTTTTGTACAATCTGAGCTTAGATCCTTTGAGGAAGTCGTAAAGCATCAAGTCTGGAAGGATGCTATGCACGAAGAGTATGAGTCCATTATGAAGAATAATGTCTGGAATGTGTTTCCAAGACCATAGGACAAAGCAGTTGTCACCTCGAAATGACTCCACAAGATCAAGCATGGATCTGATGGAAGTGCTGAAAAGTTCAAGGCAAGATTCGTTGCCTATGGTTTCTCTCAAAAGGAAGGCTTAGACTATGATGACATACTTGCACCTGTAGCCTGATATACCACCATTCGATCTATTATAGTCCTTGCTGCTACGCAAGGATGGAGTCTTCATCAGATGATGTGAAGACCGCATTTTTCTACATGGTGTGATAAAGGAAGAGATATATGTGGAGCAACCTTTGGGGTTGGAAGTCCAGGATCGGGACACCCATGTCTGCAGGTTGAAGAAAGCCCTCTATGGGCTGAAACAAGCACCCTGAGATTGGTGCAAGAGGATAGATAGCTACTTGATGAAGTTGGGCTTCACTTGAAGTAATGTTGATCCGAACCCTTACTTCAAGGTTGTCAAGGGAAAACCTCTCATTCTGGTGCTGTATGTGGATGACCTCTTCCTAACAGGCGCTGACCCTCTCATTCATCAGTGCAAGAGGGAGCTCGCTGCTGAGTTCGAGATGAAGGATCTAGGACTGATGCCTAGGCCTGGAGGTCTGGCAGAGACCTGGCAAGATTTTCCTTTTTCAAGGAAAATACATTATGAAGCTTCTGGTATGATGGACTGTAAGTCTGTGACGACACTGATGGAACTCAACTTTAAGAAGTTGAGTAGCAGCGTTGCTGGGCGTGTCCTACTAAGTATCGTAAACTCATAGGGACCTTGATGTTCTTAATGAACACCTGTTCGATCATATGTTGTGCAGTGAACACTTTGAGTCAACACATGGTTGATCATAACATTCACTGGGTTGGTGCCAAGAAACCCTTGAGATATCTCTGAGGCACAATAGACCATGGGCTGAGATACACTGCCGGGAGTATGACACTCCATGGATATACTGATACCGATTGGGCTGGCAGTGTGGTGGATCGCAAGAGCACATCTGGATGCTACTTCACATGTGAGTCTGCTTGACGAGAATCTAAAGTCGCGACTTTGAGCACCGCTAGAAGTAGAATACATTGTAACATGTATGGCACATTTGTGAAGTCACTTGGTTCAGCTCACTTTGTGAAATTTGTTCGAGCATGTGCTAGATGCCATAGTCATCCTTTACGTTGTGATAACCGGAGAGGATCCATTTGTCCTTAGAATCCAGGTTCCCGATTGATCCAAGCATGTTGATGGGCGGGTACCACTTTGCTCGGGATATGGTACGGCGAATCGTAGGCTCGATCATGTAAAGGCCCGATGGCTTGGTCGCGGATATTCTCACAATGCCCTTGGGGAAGGTCATGTTCTAACCTTAATTTACCTTAAGTGAGAATCTTGGTATCGTGAAACGACCCTATGGTGTGGGTGCCGTTGGACGATGAGCTCTGGGAGGCTTTGGGGATAGCTTCTCGGAGCTATAAGCACTTATGGTGCTTCTGCCCCACCGTTGTGATTATTGAGGTGGTTCGCCTCTCATTTATCTGTGCCCCGTATGCATCCTACCCATTGAGTTTAGGGCTGTGGGAAGTACCTCTCATTTGGCCAATGAAGTGGAAAGGCTAGAGACTAGTAGCAAAATTTCATGGACGCATCGAGTTTTTCTTTTTCCATTACTCTCTATCTACGATGGCACTGTCCAACCACTTGATACGGGATCAAGGTTTAGTGAGTCTGGGACCTGCCGCACGACTTGGTCGGATGAACCAACTTCGGGTTGGTTAGAGACTCCTTTGAGTCCTATAGAGGTTTTGGACCTCTGAGCTAATTTTTTCAGCCAGAAGCGATGTCTTTGTGACTCACCTTTTGTTCTGAAATAAAGAGCCAGCAAAGCAAGTTACAGCAGAATGACGCACGATGTTTGGATGGCACTGGTGGATGGAGTTCTCCCTAGTTGAGAGGAGTGTTAAAATTGGACAACTGGGTCAAACTCACGTTGTTTTTGCTGGGATGACGATCGCCAAATTTTTATTGGATTCCTCTTTCGGAGAGGTGTAAGATTGATCTAAAGATCATCTCGATCGGATGAGCGAAACAGTGCTTTGGTTATTCCACTTATGTCTTGGGTTAGGTCTGACTGGAATATAATATTGACTTAAATGTCTTAAAGGACGTGTCACACACCCCCAAAGATTCCTATATATTGGAGAGACTTGGAGTTCATTTGTAACACATTGGTGTGGAAGAATTCTCTCTCTCTTGATGGCGTTGGAGCTGCGTATTCTTTGTTTGGACTGTTCTGGGGTTATGTGTGACACGCTCGGCTGAATGACCTATTGGAGACTTTGCTGGTAGAAGCATCCTGCTGATCGCCGTAACGCCACCATTTCTTATCTCTGTCTCGGCTTGTCTTCTATCGATCTATTAGTATGTTCTATCTTCTTCAGTATTGTGCCCTAATCTGAAATGGCATAGAACATGACCAGAAATTAACAGGCCCCCTCCGAAAAGTTGTTTCCGTCGTCTTCCATTCCGTCCACGTACAACAACCGCCATCCCTCCACGACTGGGCATATATGGTATGTGCACCATTTATGAGGAAATAGGCTACATACGGCAGAAAGACTCGGGTCAGACCTGACAAGGGGCAAAAGGCAGGGCGAGGTTGAACAACACAAGGAAAAAGACAGAAAAGGTCGAGTTGGGCATTGATGCAGAGATATAACAGCAGAGAATAAAGGGGCAGCAAAGCACATCAGCACCAGCATCAATAAATGAAAGTAGCCAGCGCTGCACCAGACTTAATTACCCAACGTTGATCTTTTGAAAAGCAGGACCATATGTCAGAGCCATCAAAGCGTTTAGATCCATAAAATGCTACTCAAAATTAATTTTACAGGCTATATGTTGTTAGAGATCTTTTGCTCAAGCCTTGTGTGGCCATGCCTGTTGAATTTCAGTTGTTTTGTAATAAATTAAGTTTGGCCCAAGTAGATTAGGGCAACCGACTCAAGTTTTAGTTAAATACTGCTCGAATTTTCATTATCAAGGAGGCAACCTTGTTAGACTTTGTGTTGTAAAAGATCATCGTATTGGAGCACTGTAACTGTTTTGAGCTGGGGCATCAATAATAAAGAGACCATTCACAAGATTCATGAGCTATGTTAATGGTGATGTTCTTTCCTCTGTCTTAATGTTTTCCTCTGTCTTTTCATGCTATGCATCAGTTTCTCTGATTACAAAACAGAAGTTTTAGATTAAGATTTGTTGAGAGAGCACCTTAATTCTGTATGTTTTTGTTATCTTAATGTTTTCCTCTGAAGTATAGTTAAAGAATTCTTAACTGCTCTTTAGCTATTACTGAACTCACTGCTTTCTTTCATCTCATATTCACACTGCCAGTAAGATCCAGTCTGCATAGTTAGCTTGCCCTGTGAATGCTCGTTGAAAAAGTTGATGCATAATTCAGCCTCTTATGACTCCATAGCCTAATGGATTAAAGCTTCACAGCTCTGTCTGTCCAACCAATCAAGATTCAAAACCAACAGTTCTCATAATCTCTATAACTAGCCTAATATCAGCAATTATAATCATCAAGCTAAATCATAAATCATAAAGATCAAAGAGAGCCCTCTCTGAGTCTAGGAAGGCTAGGTCCTAGACTCCAAATTGGTTTGATGTTGTCCTTTGTTGTTTGTTCTTGCCAATCTTACAAATTACGGAGGGCTAACAGACCACAACACACCCGCAGCCGTATACCATTGGGTGGCTTCACCAAGGAAGAGATCTCTGCATTTGCCAACAGTGCCCCCTTCCGTACAACATCAAGCCATTCACGAATGAGGTACTGTGTCATGTTGCTCCTCTTGACGTGTCTGATGTATTATTAGGCCAACCATACTTGTGGAATCGACATGTTGTGTATGAGTCTAGGCCTCGTTCTACTCTTATTACTTTGGGAAATAAGTTGTACAGGATACTGGAGGTAGTACCGCTTTCCGCCATCTCTTTGAGTATTGCAAAGCAATGCAGTAAGATTATTTCCCAAACCAGGAAATTTGTTTTCATTACGATTCGCCCACAGGACAAGAAGAAGATTGTGGCTGTAGCCTCCAAACAGGGCTCCTCTGCGTGGTAGCAGCAGATGGAAAAAGACGTGGAGGAATACAAGGACATTTTCTCCTCACCCACAGAGGTTCCTTTACACTGTCAGGTCAAGCACTCCATTGATCTAACCCCAGGTGCGTTGCTGCCTGATGTTGCCATACCTCATGGGACCACACAGACGGAATCCACACACGTACTGTCTGAGGCTGATAAAGTAACCAGATGTATTGAACACATCCAACAGGTCCACAACATCTTGGAGAAATCCAATGCCAAGTACAAGCAGCGACATGATCAGCATCGCGTGCCACGCAACTCCCAAGTGGGCGACAAAGTGTGGCTACATTTGCAGAAAGAGTGCCTCACTGGACCCCACTGCAAGCTTTGCCTGCTCCGATATGGGCCATACACCATCACCAAGGCTGTAGGGGACAATGCCTTTGAGCTCAGTATTCCACTATTCCTTGGTCTGCACCCAATATTCAATGTGGACTGCCTTCGGCCCTACTTTCCACCTCTACTGGGCACATCCAACATGGTAGAACAACTCACACAAACAGAGTTAAACCCAAACTGCATGGAACAAGCCACCACTGATCAGATCATGGATACACAGATCAAGAACACCCGACCACAAAGGATCCAACTATATCGAGTTGTCAAAGTAGGCCAACTCCTTCACCAAGGCAAGTGGCTCACCAAGGACCAAATTTAACAGAAGTTTCCTCATCTCATGGAGGAACTCAACGCAATGGGGACCATTGCTTCCTAAGGGGGGAGGAATGATCCAGGTGGATATTGGTGGCCACCCACCTATTCCACTTGGACCCCCACCATTGTTTCTTTCAGTTTTATAGTTTCCTTGATTGTAGCACAATTTACTATTTTTAGCAATTTTTCGGGTCCTGAACTTCCGGAGACGTTTTGAGGCCCTAAAAGAAGTTTTTTTTTTTGTGAAAACCGAGAGCAACATGGGTCCTCGACCAATGTTGCTAACTCAAAAGTTGTAGTCCTCGGATAGATGTTTCTAACGAGGTATTATGCACGAAAACGGATATAGTATGCCAAAGTTACGTCTGCGGGAAGTCAATGTACCAATTTACCCAAACGGGGCACATAGTTTTGGTGCTTCATCTCCTAGGGTTAGGTTTTTGGATGTTTAGGGTTTTTCGTTGTTTCTCAATAATAAATAGGCCTTCGAGCCTCATTGTGACACAGTTCAGAGACCTGTAGCCACCACATCTCTTCTCATAGATAAGCTACTAGTGCCCTAGCTAGTTTATTTCCATTCCGTCTGTAAGCATATTTCAGTTATTTGATATTGACGAAATGAAGTGTTCTTTCCACTACATCTTTGTATTTATGGTTATATTGGTATTTTGTTGCATTCCTGCATAAATCTGGATCAGGAAAACCCGTAAATCTCTTCTCTTCCTTATAGATTCTTCAATTGACGAACTCCTTGGCCTTAAGACTGAGACCAATACCCTCCAAGACCAAGACCAACCTCTTTGGATGTGCTAACCTCGATCCCGTCAAACCCATTCAAATCTCTTCCAGTAGCACTTCTTCGACCTCCTACTGCAAATCTGAAATTTAGGCCTCCCTGCAATTGCAGTTTCCACACGTGTGAGCTTCGATCTTCCTTTAGAGCCTTCCCTTGATCTTCACTTTCATTTCCCTGACTTCTGGAGCTTGAGGATGACCCTTGGTAACCTTCACTTGACCTCTTTACCTTCTTTTCTCCAAGATCGAACTTGTAGATAGAAACCCTAGTTTTGCTGCAAAAACCCTAGTCTTCCTTAGCACGTGTGAGATAAAATAGCCCAAACAAAGATATTCTTCGTCCTCTTCCTCCCTCGCTACCTTCTTCTTCTTCTTCCTTCGCTAGAAGGAATGGTGAGTGAATATGCTTTAAGTAGGACACGTTCTCTTCTATTTATAGGCTCTTCAAGCGTGGACATGGCTCTTCCTTTTAGGACGACTTGCCACCTGTCAGGTCAACTTGGTCTTGGAGGGTATTCTGACACTTTTAAAGACAAAAATAATTTTCTTTACAAGTTACAATGTGCCCGATGGGGTCTTCAACTTATGACATTGACTATTTTGACTTCTTGACCTAGGAAAAACCCTAAAAGCACTCAATGGGTGTTTAACCTATAAAACAAAAGACCTTGAGCATGAAACCCGTGCTTCAAAAATAATACTAATAATTTTATTTCATTTTATAATTTACAAGAATAAAAAATGCATTTCATAGTTATGAAGACCGAACCTAGTTACACATTTTTCAGCACTCCCTCTTAACTAAGGAGGTATTCATAAGAGGTACATGGGCATTCTCAATCTGAAGAGATCTCAGAAGAAGATTCAGATCGGTAACCCATCTGTCTAGCATCATATCAACCAACATTGTTACATAGCAAGGCCTTGACTAACAACTCTATCTCTCCACAAGATCAGAGCACAATGCTAGCGAGATCAATGATTTATAGACACCATCATCATTGTCTCTCAAGGTATATACTCCACCCAGGTGTTCACTGAGCATGACCTTCTTTGGACTATTCTTGTCTTGGATAGCTAGTCCTCAAAGAATATCAGTCCATGACTACTCTTATCTTGGATGCCCTACCTCATCCTCAAAGAGTATCGAATGCCAGATTGTTGTGATCATGTCGAGGTGAAGACAGGTGATCCCCTCTCAACCAGGAGAGATATCAATCAATAGCTTGTCTCTTAGGTACAAGCTGAGAGAGATTTGATCAATACAGCTACTCTTGATTGATGTCTTAATATTATAATACAGCGAGTGTGTATGTTTATGCTTTGTCTTTCCATGAAATACTGGCCCTTCAGACAATCATATACAACTTCACAATGTATCACTGTAGGGTTCATCGGTCCTTCGAATAGGTCGGACAACAACTTCCTCAACCAGACCACTTCTTTTCTTACTAAACATGTTGCAACATATTCAACCTCAATATTACTCAAAGCAACTGTGTCTTTCTTTCTGCTCATCCATGAGATCATGGAGGATCCTAGACTGAAACATCCTCCCATAGTGCTTCTTCCATCCTGCTCACTGCCTCCCCAGTTGGAATCTATATATCCAATCAAATGGACATCATTCCTCCTATCATATTTCAGGCAGTAGTGGATAGTTCCTCGCAGATACCTCAGTATATGTTTTGCTGCTATCCAATGATCATGCTTTGGCTCCACTTGGAATTGACTAAGAATGTTTACTGCAAAACATATGTATGGTCGAGTATTCACCAAGTACATGAGTGAGCCAATCAATTGTCTATACTTGGAAGGATCTGTTAGTGGCTTGATTTCGAATCTCCTAAGTTCTCTTCAATTTTTCTGTATCACCTGAGTAGTTTTTGCTCTGCAATCCATCATGTCAAACCTGTTCAACATCTTGATCACGTACTTTCCTTGACCCAGATAAATTTCATTAGGTCCTTGCCAGACTTCTAGTCCCAAATAGTAATGCATCAGCCCTAGATCCTTCATATCAAATTCTGTTGCTAGTTGCTTCTTACATTCTTCAATTCGACCTTCTACGCCTGTCAAGGGAAGATCATCTACATACAGAAGAATGATTATAGGTTCCCCCTTCACAACCTTCATATAAAGGTTTGGATCAGCAAAACTCTTTGTGAAGCCTATTCTTTGTAGGTATGCATCCATTCTAGCATACCATGCCCTTGGAGCTTGCTTGAGGCCATATAATGTTTTCTTCAACTTGCAAACATATGCCTTCCTATCTTTAACTTCAAATCTCAAGGGTTTCACTATATAGACTTCCTCATCAATTGTGCCATTCAGAAACGTAGTCTTGACATCCATTTGGTGGATGTTCCATCCCATTGATGTTGCCAAAGAGATCAATGAATGAATCGTTGTATACCTTGTTGTCAGAGAAAATGTTTCTTCATAGTCAATGCCTTCTTGTTGAGAGAAGCCCCTAGCCACAAATCTTGCCTTATACTTATCGATACTTCCATCTGCTACATGTTTGATCTTATAGATCCATTTGGAAGTTACCACATATTTGTCTTTGGGTAGGTACAACCTCCCAAACTCAATTTTTCATTATAGATTGATATTCTTCGTTCATGGCATCCTTCCATTCCTGATGATTGACAGCTTCTTCAAAAGTGGATGGCTCTGCTTCTATTAGCTTTGTCATGTATGTTGCATACCCAGAATATCACTTGGGTTTCTTGTTTTCTCTGAATGAGCCTTTCGTTGCTCCATGACCTTTTGCATCAAGTAGAGTAGATTTCAACCAGTTAGGTCTCTTTCTTGATTCGGGAGGACCAAAGGTTGAATAGGTTCATTGGGACCCTCATCTTCATGATGAGATTCTTCTTCTTCCCTATTAACTTCCTCTTCAAATACTAGAATTTCTTCGTCATCAGGGTCCATGGGAAGTTTCCTGCATTTCTTGAATGCAATACTTTCGTCAAATATGACATCTCGACTTACTTCTAAATGGTGTCCTTCCTTTATGTAGATTCTATAGGCCTTAGAGGAGTTGTTGTAGCCAACAAATGTTCCCCATGCTTGATGGATCCAACTTCTTTCTTTTGTCCTTTGGTATATGAATATATACAGGACACCCAAAGATACAGAGATGTTCTACAGTTGGTTTCTTCCCAGTGAATACTTCTTCAAGAGTCTTGTTGTCCAGAGACCTGTGGAGACTTCGATTTTGAATATATATTATTGTCTTCGTGGCTTCTCACCACATAAATTTTGGTAGATCTTGATCACGTAACATCGCTTTTACACTTTCTTCAATGGATCAGTTCTTTCGTTCTGCAACTCCATTTTGTTCGGGATTGTAATATTCCTAACGAAAATATAAAATGATACACAAGGAAAACATAGCAAGAATACACATAAAATTTGCACACAATTCAGATACCTAATATAGAGCCAAAAACTGCATTGTTCTAATCCATTTTATTATAAAATCAGGGGGTTAAAATATGATGTTTGGAAAGAGTGCACCTGGGCTTGCTCAAGGCAAACTAGCAAAGCCCAAGTGAAAGATATGAAGCCCCTCTCTGATCTATTGCTGCTCTCTGCTGAATATTGCACTGAAACTGCCCAGAAATACGCTGCTGGCTACAAAGAACTACTGCTATGGCCTCCTCTGATGCTTAGAAAATTCTGGGAAATAAACCTTGGGCTCTCCACCAATAACCGATAAAACCCACAAAGGAATTGGCCAAATGTTGACCTCGGAATTTCGTCCCAATTTCCCCCTAGATCCTCTAACTGCTAGTTGAGTTGGGATCCCTATAGGACCCCTCAAATCTACCCAGAAATTTTGCCAAATTATATCGGAGGTTCTTGTCAAAAACCCAGAAAGGGTTTTCTCTAGTTTTGACGCTCCAAAATTGACCCCAAATACTTGGCCCTCCTCCACAAGCAGAAAATGTAACCTGCAATAGATATTGTGTTTGCTGCCCCACCAAATTGCTAGAAAATTCCCTAATATTGCTTCCAATCACCCAATAAACTCCCTTTTGGCCTTCCCCACAAGTTTCAGCCCCAAATTGACCCGATCACGGGTCGAGTACTACTCTAACCATCGTGTACGGTATTAAGATATTTTAATTGACTATGGCTTATACACGCTTAAATGAGCATGTTAGTCCATCGATTAGAGTGCATAAACATGCAAACATAAATAACTGAACTTAACATATCAAGTAGCACAAACATGTAAGTAAGAGAGAGACAACCAATTGGTAACGGAGTTCACCCCTCCATCTCGTTGGGGCTACATCTCTGGATCTACTTCAATTGGAATGTAGATCCTCTAATTCCTTCTTCAAAATAATCTTTCTTACATTCAAGCTCTATGGCCAAGCATTAGCCAAGCACTATGGCTCTCAAAGGCTAAGTATTCTGTCTCCTTTCTTCTTCCCCTTTCTCATGGCTTACATAAGGAATATATATAGTTTTCCCTCACCCAATCTCCAACAAAGAGCATTAATTACAAGACCCACAATTGTAGGGCCTAACTACAAGGAAGGAAAAACAAAGTCCATAAAAGTAGGACCTTCAACTATCTCAGGCTCATAATTGGGAAAAGTCTCAAAACCACCTAAAGACTTTCCAACCATGCCCTTGATTCTCTCAACCTACAATTGAGAAAAATAGAGAATTGGTGTGAGGTGGTTTCCCACATAAAAACCAATTTCCCTAAGTACATTAAATTAATAATATGTGAGACAATTTTCTCTCACAAATATTAATCATTTATATCAATAATTCATGGGTTTAATTAAATGCATACGCATAATTTCACCCACTTAAATACTTGTCACCAACTTCAAATCAACATGGCGCAAAGCTCTTTTCCTTTGCAAAGGTCCTCCCGGATCACAAATGATCTTCGCTCCTTGTTGAGGAGGTAAATCCCCTCTGCGGACAGAGGCGATCCCTACTAGCCCAGCAGGGGTCTAGCAACAATCAAACAATGTTACGACGCAAGTTCCTAGTTACGAATGAAAAGACTAGAGATAGAAGCCTACCTGGATTCCAACGCTATGATCTGAAGAAGAAGCGTTCCCCGTTCCTCAGCCCCGGCAGATCACGATCCTTCCACGATCTCCGCGGATGAACACCTGCACATGGAAGAAACAAACAGATACAAGCATAAAATCCGGCATACGTAACTAAATATCAGTCAGAAAGGATATTACTCATATTAACATGATGGAAAACAGAGTGGAACCATAATCGTAATCATTCATTAAATAACAATCGAAGAAAGATTACAACCAATGTTCTGACGTCGTGGTCTCCTTCGGATGGGTCTCCAGTCGTTCACGTCTCGCAAAGCTCGCCAGGGAAAGGGCAAACCTCTCCAGAGTCTCTCGACGATAGTCTCCTTACTTGAGTCGGCCTTAAGGGAAGAAAGAGGGCTCTTACACCACAAAGGCTCTTGGGAATTTCGAGATTCAAAGCTTAGGCACTTCAAGACTAGCTTGCTATGGAATTGAGCAGGCTTTTATAGATGGGAAAGGAGGGAGTTGGGATCCCTATTATTGTGGGATTGGCCCTATCAACAAGGAAGGTTCCATGGGAGGTGGCAAACCACTTCCCTTCCATAGAACTCCCGCAGCCAAACCTCCCAACTCAAGATAGGCAATGGTTTCTAAGTTTGTTGAAACACAACTTCCGCCATCTTTATTTAAAAAACATTCCTTAAATTGGCTGGCGCGACTACTGCTCTGGGACAGAGCGCCAGTTGGCGCGGCCTCTTTGCAGGATTTTCCCCATTGGCGCGAGCGTTGAACTGTATGCCCGCGCCAATGCAAAAAGGGATGTTTTTCATGATTTTTGCAAGGAGATGTCTTAAGGGCAATTGAAGCTCATGCTTAGAGGAATGCATTGATGATGTTTTCAAGGCATGACAATGTTCACAGGTCACAAAATGGGTCCTCCATTGTGCGGGACGGGGAATGGTAGGGACGGTGACAAATTACTGTGTAACAGATGCCCCTAAAGTATGAGGCCCGAGAGAGAGAGGGGTGAAATGCTTTACGAGAACATGTTCAACTGAAGGCCCGCCGTCGGAAAACCTGCGCAGAAAGATACAACTGATATCTCAAGTACATGATATATATGTGGTATGGACGCAGCCATCCGAAACAGAGTATGTTACAATCCGGATCCAGGGTATGGGCGCAGCCATCCAACTAAGATCAAACAAATAGACTCAGGTATGGTCGCAGCCATCCAATCGGTGAGTCATGTACATAATGATAATAATCCACAATCGCAGCCTGGATTACAACAGACACAATCCAGGGTCTTGCGCTCCATCTCGACCCAAACAGGTACAAGTTCAAGCATGTGAATATGTGAGCTGATGTCGAACATGCAAGAACATCGTCTGATTACCAGCCAATGATGAAAGTTGTTAACAGACGCGAGAGAAACCACCAATAATGACAATGGTCCTCAAGGTACTACAGGTACAATCCACGGCGTGTGAATAAATGAGTTGACGTCGAACACCCGCAGAATCATTCGATCGGAAGTCAATGATGTAAACTTCACGTCGAATGCGACGAACCTGCCATTGAGGCATGCAGGCTCCAAGGTACCATCAGGAGTCTCTAGACCAACTTCCTGGATAATGAGTTGAAGTCGACAGGAAGTGACCTTGATAGAAGGTGGGCCATAATGATTCCCACATCATCGACACGAGACAGAGGAACATAATGTTTTGTTGTGAATCAGGATCATATGAGAAACAGAGGAAGGTTGATATTCGCAGAGGCCAACTTCTCTTGAACATATAAACGGCACGGCAATGGACTTGGCAGTATTTGACATCAACAGATCAAAGGTCATGGCGACGCGGCAGTGAACAGATGAGAGGTCAAAAGAGATTACCCAAACCCATGGAAGCAAAGTGAAGCAACGAGATGAGATGTCCCCAACCCGACACGAATGCAGACAAGTGCCATGTTCAAGAGCGACATACTGCCGACGACAACGACGACGGTTCCATTTTTCCCCCACCATTTCTGGCGAGTACCCCAATTATTTTTGAGAACAAGCTTGAAGGGGATAGCATATGCTTGTAATATAAGTCCGCCCTTCGGGCGAATCCATCCTAGTGCATTTAACGAGTCCTAGGAAGGAGGAAGGAGGAGAACGTCATTTCGACTGGGTCCGATGTCATCAGGGTTTAACGAGTCTGACAAAGGAAGAACTCGGCGTCTTTTCATGTTTAGAGAGTTTGAAAAGATAGCAGAAAAGAAAACTCCATCAGTCCCTTTTCGTAAATAGTTCCCCAGATCCGAAAAGGTAGAAAACAATATCCGGGAAAACCTCCTAGTCGCGATAGGCTAGGGTATTCCTTTTTCGTAATCAATCCATTCCGGCCCGAAAAAGGGTTAAACTTATACCGGGTGAATGTCGATTCGTGTCCATTTTAACGAGATCGAAACGACAAGGGCCTCGGCAATCTTTTCATGTTTAGAGAGTCAGAAAAGAGCTGAAAGATGACTCCAGAGTGACTTTTTCGTGTATTTACCGAGTCCGTAAAAGTATAAAATACAACTTGTTTCCATCGTTAAAGTCGCAAAAACCTGCTGCTGCACATACCAAGCAAGCGTAAAACCCATTTTTGACATAACATATTCAAATATTTGATAAAAATAACTTTTAAAACTCTTTTAAAGTCGAAAAAGCTATAAATATGTCAAAATGGTAAAAATAAAGTTACATTTACTATTTACCTTGGTAAAAAGCAACAGTGATCCATTTGGAGCAGAAACTTCTGATGGCGATTGCGACAGATCCGGTTGACCATTCAGTTTCTCGTCTGCTACAGGTAAGAGGCGCTCCTTTGCTCTACATTTTCATTCATTTTTTAATAGTTTTACCCTGTAAATCAGTTCTCTAGGGCCACTTTTGAAAATTTAGGGCCGCGCTCATTGGCGCGGGTATCGGGCACGGACCCGCGCCAATGGGCTCTTTTATACAAAGGGCTCGCGCCACGTGGCGCGACTGTTCACAAAACAGCCACGCCAGCGGCCGAACCTAAAAATCCGCCTAAAAAATCGACATTTAGACCAAATTGCATGTAATTTGAGGCTTATCAGAGATCTAACTAAGGGTTCATGACCATATGAATGCAGGTAATCAAGCAAAATGGCGATTGAATGGAAAGAACGAGAGCATGGAGAAGAGGATGAACAGGCCATTCAAAGCGAGGCTTGCATGAATGCCCTTAGAAACTGTGGGCTGAAAAAGTTCTTCCTCACACCCTGTCTACGAGCTCAGCCCGAGCTCCTCCAGTATTTGATCAGTATCTGGGATGAACATGAACAGGTGTTCAGGCTACGAGATCAGGTATTAGCGCTGGAGGTTTCTGATGTTTATTTTATCACCGGATTGTCCTGTAGAGGTCCGATCCCTGTATTTACTGGAAGCAGACCATCTGGGGAAAAGATGGAAGAAGTGATGACACGAGTGTGCCGAGGAGCACAAATGGGATCAGGAAGCAAGAAAGTGGATATCCACACTATCCCTGATCTGGCATTGAGAGTTGTCCTACATACCATCACGCGGGCTGCAGGGTCGCAGGCACCGCACGAGGCCACAAAGGCCCAACTCCTGCTGGCCTCAGAATGCATGAGTCCCCTACTGTTCGACTGGGCAACAACAGTAACAATCAATATGAAAAGGCAGCTCACGAAATGCAAACAGGGTAAACTGAAACAGTTCGGTTATGGTTCCATCTTGGTATCGTTCATTCTGGAACGCTTACCAATCTTCCAGGGCCAAGGGGCCGCAGTAGAAGATCCGATACCACGAGAGCCAAGAATGGCTCGATGGGCAGCATTGATGCCCAGAGCTGGAGGCAGCCAACAGATGTCATGGAGGCCGGAATTGTTTAGGTGGTTACGGCGCCAGCTGATTGTCGTGGAAGACTGGCCCTATGCAGGAACTGACTTCACCGGAGACCCAGATCTCCCACTACCAGAAGGAGATGATGGGACGAGGAGTTGGGTAAGACCTCATGTTTTTTGATTTTATATTTTTATGTTTTTTTTTTTGTTAATACACATTCGTCCTAACACATTTTATATATGCATGCAGATGTGGGACCTGAGAGACCAGCTGGGATGTCTCCAATCTCACGGAGGACACAACTCGCCCCTGATCCTCAGGGGGAGGGCACCGGAGGAGAGGAGTTGATCCAGAATCTCGAGGGCATTGTCCACGGGATCCCAGACTATGCTCGGCTGGCAGACGTACCGATGGCATACCAGCGCCACACGGTGGGAGTTCCGAGTCGGATCCACCGAATCCTGAGACGCTTAGTGCGTGCAGTCACGTGCTATCATGAGCACCATGTGGATTAGCTCTTAGGATTTATACCACACCTATTTTTTGAGAGACGTATCGTCTCCGGATGTATTTAAGACGATTATGTATATTTTGAATTTTATGTGACACACTCTATGTAAACATTTCGATATCTATATATATACATATCTATTTCTGGATGGATCTTTCTTTACATGTGATGATGATTTATAAATTGCGCAAATGTCTGTCTAATACCAAATTTGCTACTGCATCTGTTAGTGTATTCAAATGTCTGGGTATATGATGATATGTAATGTAGTCCAAATTCCTTTCCAGTAATCGAATACGCAGATACAGACGTAAGATGGACGGGTTTCTTACCGAATAGTGTCCGTTCAGTTGCAACACCACAAGTTGTGAATCTAGATACACGAGCAATTCACGGATACCAAGGTTTACTGCCTCGGTTAATAATTCTAACACAGCACTATATTCCGCGATGTTGTTCGTGGTACGTCCTAGACACACTCCTTGCAGGTCAATCAACTCACCAGCAGGATCATAGATTACCCAGGCTGCTGAAGACAGATTCCTGGTACTGCAGAGGCACCATCCGCGAAACCAACAAATGGATGAATAGACATCTGCACAACCAGGAAGACCCGATCAGCAGAAATATGTTTACAAAGCACACCACACTATACATGGACACAAATGAAAATCACACACCTATGTACACACACCACACCAAGAAATCACTTCAGGCATAGTACTTTTTAAGGTACAGCCCATTTCTGGGCTGCGCCAGCGGAACTCCTTCATAATCTATAAGCTCGTAGGCCCCATTTTTCAAAACGCGCTTTACTATATAGGGCCCATGCCACATAGGCTGAAGCTTACCAGCTCCAAGCTTGTCATGTGCTTGATCGTACAGGAGGACGAGGTCTCCTTCAATAAAGGAACGAGGAGAAACAGATTGATCAAAATGAGTTTTGACCCTCTTCTTTTGTGCTTCGATAACCAAAGTAGCTAGACGACGGGTTTCATCCAATCGTTCCAGGTACAGAAGACGTTCTTCCTCGGCAGAAGTATCAGGCAGAAGCTCCACAGCTAATTTCAATGAGGGAATCTCGCATTCAACCGGCAGAGTGGCTTCCAGACCGTACACCAATTGAAATGGTGTGAATCCAGTTGCACTCTTAGCAGATGTTCGGTATGCCCAGAGAGCTGAGAACAGTTGGAGATGCCAACTGGATTTATGAATCCCAACTGTTCGCTGAAGCATAGTGACCAAAACCTTGTTCACCGCTTCAACCTGACCATTCGCTTGAGGGTAGTATGGTGTTGAGCTATCGTGACGCAAGCCCAACGTTGAAGTCAGCTCCGCCATCATGTAATCGCGGAAATGAGTACCGTGATCAGTGACGATGGCTTGAGGAACCCCGAACCGTGCGATAACGTGGTTGAATATGAATTGAGCAGTCGTTTTCCCGTCAGCAGCTAGTGTAGGCATCGCCTCGGCCCACTTGGTGAAGTAGTCGACGGCGACAATTATATACGCATGCCCCCCGGCCGAGTGAGGGTTACACGTCATAAAATCCACGCCCCATTTCACAAAAGGGCCGATGGTAATAACGGGATGCAATGGTAAAGGTGGCGCGCGCATCTTGCGCTGAAATATCTGGCACACATGAAATTTACGGACTGCAGTGATACAATCTTTGAATATGGAAGGCCAGAAATAACCTGCTCGCAGAATCTTCTGGGCAGTAGCATACCCGGACATATGTCCACCACAGGCGCCACTGTGGTAGTCATTTAGGACCTTTTCAGCCTCTTCCAAGGTTAGGCATCGCCGGAGCACCGAATCTACTCCAATGCGATATAAGGTATCTCCTACTATACGGTAGGGCTGGGACTGGTGCCGAATTTGACGGCGGGCAGCTTTATCCAACTCAGACCGAAATGTCGAGGTCTGAAGATACACTATTATGTCACCGTACCAAGGGTCACGAGTACTGATGAGGAAAAGCGTTTCGTCCGGTATATGGTCTTCAGAGTGTGAGGGAGCAGACTCTGTAGGGAGAGAACATATCAAATCCGCGAAGACCAGTGATTTAGTTGACTTAGCAGTAGTGAACTCCAAGTCAAACTCCTGCAGGATCACTATCCATTTGGAGTACTTGCCCCCCAGTAATTGTCTAGAAAGAATATACGTCATAGGGTTGCAGTCTGAAACCATTGTTATCGTGCGCAAAAGGATGTAATGGCGAAAGCGTTGTACAGCGTGTACTGCTGCTAATGCCAACTTCTCGACATGTGCATAACGCGTTTCCGGGTCAAGAAGGTTCCGAGACAGGTAATAAACAACATGTTCATCACCGTGATCGTCATCCTGCACCAAGACCATGGCTATGGTGCTAAATGCGGCGGCTAGATACAAAGTGAAGTCGCGGTGGTAGTCCGGAGGACGAAGCAACGGAGCATTGACTAGCAATGTCTTCAGCTTCTCAAAGGATTCCTGAGCAACTTCGTCCCAGTGAAAGGGAACATTCTGCTTTAAAAAACGAGTGAATCCTTTGGCCACCTCGGCATAATTCGGGATAAAGCGCCTAAGAAAATTCTCTTTCCCTTGCAGACTCTGTAACTGATACAGGGAGGAGGGTGATGGGAGATTTACGATGGCCTCGACCTTTAGAGGGTCAAGGCGAATTCCGTCTTTCGAGACTATGAATCCTAAAAGACGGCCAGAATCAACGCAGAAGACGCATTTATGAGGATTGAGCCTGATATTGTAGCGCCTGCAACGAAGAAAGATCTGGCGGAGATGCTCGGGATGGTCCTCTCGCTTACCCGAATGGGCTGGAAAGTCATCCAGATAAGGCTGAACGATATGGCGAATGTCATGAAAAGCGTAGGACATCGCACGCTGAAAAGTGGCTCCAACGTTCTTTAAGCCGAACGACAGTTTTTTATACGCGAAAGTACCCCACGGACAGATGAATGTGGTCTTGTGTTGATCCTCAGGTGCAATATTGATTTGGTTATATCCTGAGAAACCGTCCATTAAGGAATAGATCTCATTCCCAGCACATTCGTCGATGATCTAGTCTATAAATGGAGTGGGATAATTATCTTTTGGACAGGCGCGATTGATGTCGCGATAATCCACACAGACTCTAATCGTACCCTGCTTTTTATCGACAGGGACAATGTTAGACACCCATTCTGTGAGGGGGATGGGATAAATAAAACCCGCGTTCAGAATTTTTTCAACTTCTGCCTTGATGGCGGCGGCTTTCCGAGGATGCATGGGGCGTAAGCGTTGGCGCACGGGTTTCGCACCTGGATAGGTTGGAATCTCGTGCACTACAATACTAGGATCAATCCCCGACATTTCCTCGTAAGACCATGCGAAAACATCTCTGAATTCTTTGAAAAGCTCAGTATAGACTTGAATCTCATCGAGAGAACAAGTCACACCCACATGAATATTCTCAACAATCCCCGGTTTAACGGAGATGTTGATTGGAATAGTTTGAGTAATGTTACCCAGGTTACCCTCCGAAAAGACCTCGTGCGTCAAGATGGGCGTTTGAAGAGGAGGGGAAGGAACCTGAGTAGCATAACGCTCCAGACAATCAGTCATTGCCCCCAAGCTGGGCATAAACGAGGAGCGATGATGTCCATCGCCCCAAGGCAGCTCCTCAAGAGACAGAGTTTCAATGATAGCCTCATCTGAAGGAAAAGTCTCTCTGAGAGGATCAGGTGAATCAGCCTGACCAAGCCAGGGGGATTGGGAGTAGACGTCGAGAGCCATGCTCAAAGGAGCATGCTGAGGAGGTGGAGGATCCGATGCTGCAACAATCTCACAGTAGCTGATCTCTACTGGCGTTAAAGGCATGGATTCTCCAAACTCATATACCTGCTCAGGTGTAGGAATAAGCCAGGGGTCATCAGACCTGGACAACATGTTGACTTGAGCGGTATGCGGTGGCGGTGCGGGAAAGATGCCCATGAGCACTGGGTCTTTGAAGAGACCAGGTCCTACACTGTCTGGGGGATTCGGAATTTGATCCACGTATGGCACGTTGTTCTCAAAGTTAGAGGTGAAAAATGACAACTGATCCACCGTGACAATCTTGCCCTCGTGAGGGAACTTAATGAATCGAAAGACGGTAGACGGCACGCAGAGCATGGCATGGGTCCAGCTGCGGCCAAGAAGTATATTGTAGTTGAGTTTAGCGTCAACTACTTCCACTTCTACGTTGACAGTTTTTCCCTGTAATGTGATCGCAAGACTCTCGAGAACGCCCAGGGGTTTAGATTCCCGACCATCAAATGCCTCAAGGGCATTGGGAGATGACGACAAGGCTGGAGAGCCGATGGCCTTCCAGCAAGCGGAGGACATAACGCAAGTAGATGCACCCTCATCCACGACGGCCCTATGAATGTTTAGACCGTTAATCCCGACTTGAATAACCAAAGCAATCTGATGTGGAAGCCGGGGAGTGAAATTCTCCAGATCGAAGGTGAGAAGGCTCGAGTCAGCGGGATCGATGCCACCGATTGCAGACAGTAAAGCCTTCCGTTGTGAGGGACAACTTTGAAGAACCTCAAGTGCAGACATGGCACATGGCGCCTGTGCCAGATCCTCAACAATGCTGTAATGTTGGGCGGCACGAGCGTTTGGATTATAAGAGGATCTTCGAAGAACACCTTTGGGAGGTGGCTTCACAACGGGTTTGAGAGTCGGCTTCTCGATTTCCAACGGACCAGAGACAGGTGGGGGAGGCGGCCCATCCGCAACCGCCTTCCCGGGTGCCTGTCGCGATTCGCTGTAATCCTTCGACCGCGTAGCGACAGAGATAGGTGCAACACTCTTCACCATGAAAACCTGAGACCCAAACGGTACAGATGGTGACGCCTGTTCGACCATCTGGGTCTGCTGAGATGGAAATGGCTCTTTCAAAACAGCCGGAGTCCCTTTAGGGCCTTTAAGAAGTTGACTAACCTCGGATCGTCGTGGACAATCCGTAGTATAATGGTCCCCTTCACAGATGAGGCAAGGGTACTTCGGTTTACGCTGGGAGCCATCCTCAGTACGAGATTTAGATTCTGGTTTCGGGGCATCAGATTTAGATTTGCCTTTTCCCTTCTTCTTCCCCTTGGAGGATTTGTCTGCAGGATTGGCCTGAACGGCATTCACCTCCGCGGTTTTACCAGAATCGGATGAGGCGGGATTAGCAGAGGTATTGTTGGAAGAATTAGCCTTCTGCTTCCCATTCGAAGATTTCTTCGAATTTTGAGAGACAGAACCAATGACACCATCCACCGCAGGGGTAGGTGGAGCCTTAGTGGTTCCGGGCCGTGGAGCATCAGTCAAGATGTCATAAAGCGTGCCAGACTGAGAATAGACAAGATCCAGGTACTGGGCACGCGCGATGGCTTGTTCCTCTGTCACACATGCTCCCATCGCGATATCCTGAGCGATTTTATTCACAAAGGAGGTGGTGAACTAGTGAGTCAATATCTGATCAGGTATGTGAAACTTGATCAGTCTACGACGGCGCCACCACTCATGAATGTGATCTGAGATGTGAGTGGCTTTATCCTGCTTCAGGGAAGTCAGGAGGTGCGTCCCAACTTCATAACGAACCGGTAGCTGGAAATGCGTGAGGAAAGCCATGGCTAAAGAGTTGAAATCTTGAAAAATGCCATGGGATAACTCTATGTACCACTTAGCAGCAGCTCCAGTTAAAGTACGCTGGAAGAGGCACAGGCGAATCGAATCGTCGACCCAAGAGTTAGACGAACACCAAAGATGATACGTCATCACATGCGCCTGGGGGTCCTCCCCAGCTTTTCCCTCAAACTTGGGGCAGTCACCTGGTATCTTGGTGGGAACCGGAGGCCAATACGGATTATGTAAAATCGGATCATTGGTCAACTTTGAAACATCCGGCAGTTCCAAGGTAGCCAGGAACGGCAATGGAGGGTTAACTGCCATGCCAGGCCCAGGATGAGGTCCGGTACCCATACTCCACGATGGTTGAGAATATCCTTGCCCCCACGGGTTCTGTCCCGTAGGATTCTGACTATAGGGGGCGTAGGTCGTATAACCAGACTGATTGGGATGTTGGTAACCATAGTGCGGGGTTTGATAACCAGGGTACGGACCCTGATTAGGCGTCGGCCCCGTGTAAGCAGCGTTTGGATTTGGCTGCTGAGTGTAGGTAAAACCGGGTGGAGGAGGATAATACTGAGAACCTCTGGGGTGGTTATAGTTCGGTTCAGACTAACCATGAGGATAATAACCACCCTAAGGATGAGTAGGCTACTGAAAAGTGGAACCCTGCGGAGCCTGATATGTAGGGCGCAGCTGTTGATTTGGCTGCGGCATTGAATGAACCGACTGCTGTGCAGGGTTGATGGAATGAGCGGGCTGCCCTGAATGAACAGGTTGACCCGACTGAGAGGGCTGACCTGAGTGAACAGGTTGACCCGGATGTAAGGGTTGACCTGGATGACCAGGCTGACTCGGATAGACAGGAGGCGCCGGTTGCGCAGGTTGACCTGGTTGTAAGTGAGCCCCAGGTTGTACCAAATGGGCCGGTTGGCCTGGAGGCGGAACACCGAGCTGTACCGGATGAGCCGGTTGGCCTGGTGGTGGAACAGGACCAGGTACTTGCTGGAAACCGGTTTGACCTGAAGCAGAACCATAGGATGGTCCTGGCTGATATGCAACGTTAGAAACGACAGAATACTGCGGTTGCATCGGTAAAGAAGGCTGGATTTTCCCCCCAGGACCATAGACCGGTCCCGGTTGGTACCCCGGCTGAGGTTGGATAGGTTGACCGGAAGGGCTATAATACTGTCCTTGCGGACTGTACGATGGCCCTTGCTGGCCCGCAGGGTAGCCCTGGATGGGCTGCCCCTGTGGATCATAAAGATAGCCAGGTTGGCCCGCAGGTTGGCCTTGGAAAGGCTGTCCCTGCGGGTTATAAGCCTGGTTGTACGGTAAACCTTGAGCATAAAGATAAGCCTCAGGGGCGAAAAATCTCCCCGTGCTCGTCATACTGACCTGGGAAAGCATACACAGGAGTACCATCTTGTGCATAGTGCGAAAAGTAAGATCGGTAGGGCTCTTGGGCGGACGGTCCAGCCTCGGCGTTCGGCTGTTGCAAAGACAACCGATACTCCTCCGGAGAGATGTTCTCCGGTATAGCAGTAGCTAGATAAAAATCTTCAGGAGTTGGCCTAGCCCTGGTAGCAGATGCTGAGACAACAGGAGAAGAGGCGGCCACACAAACAGTGGGTCGGACGGAAACAGATGTGACGGGCGTCTGAGGAGACACCCCGGGTGTAGTAGCAGTTGGCCTCGAAGCAGGAGATGATATTCCCATAGAGGCTGCAGCTGAAATGATCTGACCCAGAGATCTGTATCCCTGTGGTAAAGAAGGACTGGCTGTTGACATGTTAGCCAGCTCAGAGTTGTCTCCCTCAAACAATCTACGCGGGAAGAGCTAATATTCTTCACCGGACGTTGGGATTTCCTCACCAGAATCACTCATAGTTGATCCTACCGTTAAATCACGCAAAAGACGGCGAGGACTAGGAGGAAATACAGCAGCAACAAAAGGCGAACCCGAGGTAAGAGAAAGGAAATCAGCTCCTAATCTCAATTCAGGCACAGGGTCCGAAAAGGGCCAATTGAACTCAACTGGTCCTCCAAAGGGTTGCTCAGCGAGAACCGGTCCCCCATCAGGAAACTCAGAAACAACAGGCTGCTGTGGTTCGACAGAGGATTGGGAAGCCTCTGAAGAATCGTCCGTGTAAGGACTACCAGTCGACGAAACCGAAGGTTCCGCCACTGTGGCAAAAGACCGGAGAAAAAGAAGCAAACACACACACGGGCTGAAAACGAGTTAAGGGCACACGATCAAACGGTCAACAAGCAATATCTAAGCAGGCGTGTAATCGTGGGTGATTAATTTTACCACATTGAAAAGTAAGAAACTCTATCGTTTCATATTTTAAGAGTCAAGAAACAATAGAAAGATGACTCTATCTCTTTCAGATTTGATACAAGCGTGAAAGGACAAGCGCTTGACGGTCTTTTCAAGTTTAGGGAGTCAGAAAAGACCAAATGACTGCTCAGGAAATACTAGGCACAAAGGGTGTACCAAATATCCGTGAACTGCAATATACACCTTGGTTTCAATAATGAAACAAGAATCGACCAAGGACTTTCCGTACGTGCAGGTAGTCTCCCCGAATGCTGTGTTCGGTGTATCACGGGTATAGGGCGGCAGACTCGGCTTCCTGTGGATAAAGGATTGAAAACCTAGAGGGGTCTCCCTTTATATACGCGACGGTACGGGGAGCACAAGTCCGTACTAGCGCTGTCTAAAGCCAAAAGGCGAGCGACAGCTGCTAGGTTTAAAGACGCCGGAACACGTCTCTAGCCTAGACCTCTAAAAATGTTTCGTTAAATTTCAATGCTGCCTTAGGTTAATTGAATAAATTTTACAGTTGATCTTCAATTAGGTTTCAGTTTCAGGCCCTATCGTATGTGATGTCTCAAAAGACTCTTAAATGCAAAGCTACATGCCACAGTCCAACATTTCGTTCGATGAAAACTAGTTAAAGAAGAGTTGAGAGCTTTTACACAAACGAAATGAACGGAAGACAAACAATGAGATCTCTAATGCAACTAATGAAATTGAAAGCTTTTCATCCAAATCACTAATCACTAGCAAAATCGAAAAGATTACAATTGCACTAATTAACCAAAAGCAAAAGAGATTTTTTTTTTTGATTTTCAACGTTTGATAGCTAATATGCACTAAACAAACTGAAAACAAACGGAACAACTTGAGAAACGATATTGAGAGAGCAAAACGAACCAATTTCACTCAATGACACAAACAATCAGATCCCAAATCGACCAAAGTCTCTCAAAACCAAGAAAAAGACTCAAAGGCTCCAATGGACCGTGTGATCTAGGCCCAAAGCAAGACCAAACGAAATCTGAATGAAGGAATGAACAATCACCCAAAAATCGCAACAAGACAATGAACAACTACTAAGAGGATGCGGAGAATCAATCAGAAAGTCGACCGGACAAACGAAACACCAAAACTCCCAAGGAGGGCTCGATACACTAAGCCACTAGATGCCCTAGGGCTCAAAACGTGAAATCGATAGATAAAAGCAAACAACCAAAGGACAGAGGGGAATTCCCAGTCAAACAGGGCTCCAACACACTCAGGTAGTCGGAAAATCAAGAAGAAAAACACTGACCAAACCCAGAGAGTTCAAAAATGAGGAAACTCAAAAACCTTACAGGAGTGGCACGACTGTAAGGATGAAACTGGTGCCAGAAATCAATTGGCGCGGGCTAAACAAAAGCAACGTGCGCCAATTGGCGCGACTGTCGAGCTAAAAAGCGTGCCAGTCGAGTTTCTCAGCCAAAATTAAAAAAGAACTACTCCAGAAGCAGATCAATGTAAACTAAGCAAACCAAGAAGCCAAAAAACAGCAAAAGAACCCAACCCAGAAGGCTAATCAAGCAAGGAAAAACATAAAACAATCAAATGAGACAATCCAAACGAGACAGTGAAATCCAGACGATCCCCAGCGGAGTCGCCAAATTGTTGAGGAGGTAAATCCCCTCTGCGGACAGAGGCGATCCCTACTAGCCCAGCAGGGGTCTAGCAACAATCAAAAATGTTACGACGCAAGTTCCTAGTTACGAATGAAAAGACTAAAGATGGAAGCCTACCTGGAATCCAATGCTATGATCTGAAGAAGGAAGCGTTCCCGTTCCTCAGCCTCGGCAGATCACGATCCCCCACGATCTCCGCGGATGGACACCTGCACATGCAAGAAACAAACAGATACAAGCATAAAATCCGGCATACGTAACTAAATATCAGTCAGAAAGGATATTACTCATATTAACATGATCGAAAACATAGTGGAACCATAATCGTAATCATTCATTAAATAACAATCGAAGAAAGATTACAACCAATGTTCTGACGTCGTATTCTCCTTCGGATGGGTCTCCAGTCGTTCACGTCTCGCAAAGCTCGCCAGGGAAAGGGCAAACCTCTCCAGAGTCTCTCGACGATAGTCTCCTTACTTGAGTCGGCCTTAAGGGAAGAAAGAGGGCTCTTACAGCACAAAAGCTCTTGGGAATTTGGAGATTCAAAGCTTAGGCACTTCAAGACTAGCTTGCCATGGAATTGAGCAGGCTTTTATAGATGGGGAAGGAGGGAGTTGGGATCCCTATTATTGTGGGATTGGCCCTATCAACAAGGAAGGTTCCATGGGAGGTGGCAAAACCACTTCCCTTCCATAGAACTCCCGCAACCAAACCTCCCAACTCAAGATAGGCAATGGTTTCTGAGTTTGTTGAAACACAACTTCCGCCATATTTATTTAAAGAACACTCCTTAAATTGGCTGGCGCGACTACTGCTCTGGGACAGAGCGCCAGTTGGCGCAGCCTCTTTGTAGTATTTTCCTCATTGGCGCGAGTGGTGAACTGTCTGCCCGCGCCAATGCAAAAGGAGATATTTTCATGATTTTTTGCAAGGAGATGTCTTTAGGGCAATTGAAGCTCATGCTTAGAGGAATGCATTGATGATGTTTTCAAGGCATGACAATGTTCACAGGTCACAAAATGGGTCCTCCATTGTGCGGGACGGGGAATGGTAGGGACGGTGACAAATTACTGTGTAACACTCCTCAACCCCCACGTGTGGCTCCAACCTCTACTGTGCAATGCCTACGCAGCTCTTGGTGATGCTCGCCCCAACCTACGAAACACTGCTCCTGGATCAGTTGAAAATGGATGAGACTCCCTCCTTGGGCAAGTCCATCCATGTTTCACCAATATATCCAAGACTTATCTTCACAAGAGAAGAGCGTTGAACCTTGATAATTTCATCTAAGGTTTCATATCCTTTGGCAAATCTAAGATTTAGAGCTTTTACTTTCTCAAGTTCTTTTCTTAGACTTACTATTTCACATTCTAATTCGTCATTGTGCTTCTCCTTTTCTATGAGTTGATTCTTTAGAGTATCTATGGCTATTTTGTTCTCTTCCAAGCATATTTTGAGTTGAGTGATTTCTTCAAGAAAATCATTTTCTTCTAAAGCATCCATAAAAGTATCTTTATCCTCACTAGTGTCTTTTTCAAATGCCATGATCAGTCTAATATCTTGATCAAATTCTCCTTCTTCACTATTTGACAAGCCATCACTATCTTCATGAGTATAGTAACTTTTTCTATTGACAAATCGTCTCCTATTACTTTTTGCTAAGTCCTTTCCCTTATCATGATTATCTTTATGGGGACATTTAGCAGCATAAGGACCCACTCTTCCATAAACAAAACATTTGAAAGGAAGCTTACCTCTGAACCTTCTAGTGTGAAGTTGAAGTTTTTTTACGAAATTTACCTCATCTTCTTCTGATACATACCCTGATTCTCTTTGTTCTTCCTTGTCCTTTCCTTTTTCATTAGCTCTAAAAGCTGCTTCTTTGAATTCAGACAAACCTCCTTTTCTCATTTCAAAAATAGTCAGGATCCCATGAAGTTGAACAACAGTAAGAGCCTGTAGATCCTGCTTCTCTTCAATAGCAGACACTTTTGACTCGAATTTAGGAGTTAGAGATCTTAATATTTTCTCTACTAAAGTTGTGTCTCTTATGTCTTCACCTAGATTTCTCATACGATTTACGATCTCACCTAGACGTAAAAGGAAACTAACAATACTTTCATCATTATGCATTCTGAGAGATTGGAGTTTAGCACTTTTTACCTTGGCCTCACCTTCATAGCTCAGAATGATTTTGTCCCATATCTCCTTTGTTGTATTCAACTGCATAACCTAACAAATTCTGATTCGGTCATGCTTCCCAATAATGCATTGACAACTTTTGCATTAGTTTCATAGTTCTTCCTGGCTGCTGGATCCATGGGAACTGCAGCTGGATTTTGGTAATCGCCTTCAACAATTGCCCAAACATCTGCTCCAAGAGACTAAAGATAAGATCTTGTTCTTGTTTTCTAGAAGATTCAATTGTTCCCGTTAAAGAGTGGTGGTCTAATAGATGTTGTTCCATCTTGATTGTTCATCTTGGATGATCTTCCTTCTAGCGATTAAGCTTCTTCAGAAGGACCTGCTCTGATACCAATTGTTGGGAAAAATACTAGATGAACCAATATTTACAAGAATCACAATCTTTTACTTTTCTTTTACTGATTTCTATACGCGACTCTAATAAGTCCAACTAGCATATGTGCATGGCTATCTTAAATGAAACTTGCATAATACCCAAATAACTTAATGTTCAGATAAATATTCAGAAACATTACTTAGCCCAGTTCATCGGTTATGCATCAGACATTCAAGCAATAAACATGCGCAGTAATAACAGAATAAAACATCACAAGGGCATCACACATGAACACCAAGATTTAAGGTGGAAACCCAAGTCGAGAAAAAACCACCTTTGTTGTCGTCTTTGTCTTCAATATTTATTATATAGAAAACTGCTTACAATATTGTACTGATGCAAACTCATATCAGTACACAAGCACCCACCTGCAGAAGGCTGCAACCTTCTCTTGTTCTCCAGCTGCCACTGGAAAAGAGCTCCAACCCCCCTGATCTCGTTTACTAGCCACTACTAGAAGGGAGCTAGAACCCCCTGAACTGATCACCAGCTTCTACTGGCAGGAAGCTTCGACTTCCATACTGAAGGCTTCAACCTTCAGAAACACTGCACACCGTGTTTCATAAATTTTCACACTGGATCCAACAGCTTCAACATAACACAATTTGTAGATCAACACCAATAGCCATAAACCAATCTTTAAACAGAACAGTGAGATCACTGTAACCAGATCACAGCAATAAACCCAAACTTCTGAATTAACATGCAGAATCAACTTCAACCCTGATCATTCATAAAACCATATGTATAAGCTACTTTACTTACTACAACTTGCGTATATACGCGCTTTCCTATGGACGAACCTGCGTATAGATATTTATATATTGAATTTAGGAATCTGATCAGACTCAGAACAAATCATAGACATTCAGGCATACTTTGTCAGATTTACAGAACCCTTATTCAGTCAGCAACATCCATCATATTCAATCACCCAGTCACTGATCATATTTATACATAATCAACTAGCATCATATAAAGTATTCCAACAATCCAGATCTATATGAAGACTTCATTGTCAAACAACAAAAATATAGCAGAAATGATTAGACATTTTCTTCAGCAATCTCCAAAAAAACCCTAACTTCCATACACGTTTTTGCTGAAATGAAACCGCGTGTATACGCGCTTTCACCGTGACGAACCAATGTATAGATCTATAAATATTCAGGACTGCGTAAAATTTCATATCAACAGACTTACTCAGATCATACCCTTCACTTCAGAAAACATGCGGCAGATCACAAACAGATCAAGCAAATACATAGTCATTTCAGGTCTAGAGATTCTGATCCATCATTGTATTCATAGGTGCATCATTATTTCAGATCTATTAATAAACTGTAACACATTCCATACAGATATACTTCAGAGTGAAGTATTCAATCACTACCCATACACTTGCACACTTTTGCACTGTGATCTTCTCCTTCTTATATAGTTTGAGCCTTAACCAATACCATGAGCCAAAAACCACACAAGTGTTGGTGGTATTCTTGGACGAGATCAAATATCAGTTACAGCGCTCAATATTGTAGGCTAATACCATGATAAAGACCCTAGTATCATAAATTGAGTGCGTAAGTACATACACTACTTTGCTTCTTTGTACCCACGTGTATACGCGACTTCTTTTCACCAAAACTGCGTGTACACTAATTCTGGATGTATACGCGGGTTGCCTTCATCAAACCTACGTATACATTTTGAAACATTACCTTTATCATTTCTCTGTCACTGACTGGAATTCCTTTTTCCGTCACATCTGAACTGACCTGTAGATACATCATTTTTACATCTTTAACAAATATGTCGCTATCAAAAGGCAACTCATCGAGTAGGTTGCCATCAAGGACAACATAACAACATATTACATCATAATGCCAACAAAAATGTCTATTGAGTTTTGCATCATAGACATTCATTATCCCTAAATCTTTATGGGAGATAATGTTGACTGATCCAGAGAATATATAGGTGTACAAATTGCATAGTTTTTGGTCATTCAACTTTATTATAAGCTAAGGGTTTTTGCTTGGTTAGTACAGAGTTCATTGGCATGTTTCCCTGTTTCAAGATTGCCACTCTCTAGTTAATAGAATTCTTTCGGTAATAATCACATGTAAAAGAACTTTGTCAACGTGTTTCGAACCAACCAGCGTGGTTCATCATCAGGACTAGGCCCTATTCATTTTCTAAAAATTGAAGGTGTAAGTCGATTTTTAAGAATGAAGTTAGATCTCTATTTGCTTTTTGTACCATATGACATGATAGAGGTACATCATATCATCAGCTCCTAGCTAAGGGAGCATTGATGATTAAAGATGCCTGATCTTTAGAGCCCTTGGCATATCTCAGTGTTTGTGGTACTATAGAAGAAGTTATGATTTCCATTTTATATACTCTTCTACATTTTGCTTCACTGTTTATTGATACATTTAAGAAGCTATAAAAATTTATTTTTTTAAATTATTTATAGTATTTCACCTTAGGATATTGTTTTCTGCCTTTCTTGTTCCCCACCAACAGCAGTATACAATTCACAATCTATCGAATAGTTAGTTACAAATAATTGGCTACTAGCCAAAGGAAAGTTTTGGCCACGAGGGAAAGGAATTTTGTTTCTCACGAACAAAGATAGCCACATGCCATATGAAAGTTGTCGCTCTAAGACTACTGATGCTGTACTTTCCAGTATTCACGGCATGGTATAGGAATCATAAGTAGACGCACAAGGCCATAAAGTCCAAAAGGACAAACATAAATATATTTTAGATGTAACAATTACAAGATATAGTGATATGCAGTCAAGAGGACTGTCATATATCTCATAGTTACCAGATAAGATTGTATCTAGGCTTGGCGTGCAGAAGTTTCCGTATAGTAAGATTTTCAATAATGTACGGATATGGTAAATTCAAAATAGCATTGATCATATCAAATTCATATCCAAATCATATTATGGCCGGATTATAGGAATTCAAAAAAATCACCGTAAACCCTACCTCGAGTTTTAAATTTTCTAAAATCATGAAAATTTTGCATGTTTTTCACAGTTCTGAATCTTAAGATATGCTCCCATATATCATATATGACCATATATAGTAAATTCAAAATATCATTGATAATATTGAAGTCATCCATATTATATGGTTCGGCTATAAATATGGTTGTACTATAGAAGGAAAAAAAAATCATCGAAAACCCTAGCTAGAATTTTAAAAATTCTAAAATCTTGATAATTTTGCATGTTTTTTACAGTTCTGAGATATATACTTCCCTTATCTGACTATATTGAATTCAGATATGTATTTTTGTTGTATCATATCATATCAGTATATCTATCCGAATATGGTAACTATATTATACATAATACCAAAGAGACACGACTACCCATACGGTATCTTACATCATGTCTTACATCATGTCCACCAAAAAACTTCATCAAATGTACAACTCCTAGAGTGTTTTAGGCCTGCGTTCAATGTCGATCAGTGTCCCTATTTAGTTTCGCATATACTAGGCAACCTGCCTTTTCTCTACATTCTTAACCTGCAATAGCAAATAGTCCTTGTTTATGACGTCACTCTTGGATGCAAATTACTCCTTTCAAGACAGACCCAGTAACATTACTACAAATATTTTTCCTCACCAAGAAGTTTCGCACGTGTTGTAGACTACATGAAAGTTGTTAAAATTGGACAACTAGGTCCAAACTCCGGGTTGTGCTACTCAGATGACGATCCCAATATTTTTATTGGATTCCTCTTTCGGAGAGGTGTAAGATTGATCTAAAGATCATCTCAATCGGATGAGCAGAACATGTACTTTGAATTTATTCCACTTATGTGCTAGGTCGGCCTAGAATAAAATATAGACTTAAATGTCTTAAAGGACGTGTCACACACCCCCAAAGATTCCTATATATTGGAGAGACTTAGAGTTCATTTGACACACTTTGGTGTGGAGGAATTCTCTCTCTCTGGATAGCATTGGAGCTGTGATATATATATGGACTATTCTTTGTTTGGGTTGTTCTGGGTGATGTGTGACACGCTTGGCTGAATGACCTATTGAAGACTTTGCTGGTAGAAGCATCCTGCTGATCGCCGTAACGCCACCATCTATCATCTCTGTTTTGGCTTGTCTTCTATCGATCTATTAGTATGTTCTATCTTCTTCAGTATTGTGCCCTAATCTGAAATGGCATAGAACATATGCAGAAATTTACATGGAATCAGAGCCAGGAGAAGACAACGCCCAGCTTATGAAACTAGGGCAGCGAAATATGGGTTATTCTAAGGATGTCGTTTGCCTCAGAAAAGCTGTGTGGTAAGCCGCAGGCCATACCACCACAGCACATATCAGCGTATATATATATATATATATATATATATATATATTTTTAATTTACTGGAGGTAACAGCGTAGGGCAGCATATGTGGAGAATACGCATATCGTACCCCAATCTGGGCTGTCATAAAACACGTCGCACACGAGTATGCTAGGGATGCTACTCATGGGCACTAGGGGAAGCACATTATCCCGTGGACAGGGATCATCTCATCGCATCACGGACGGACCTCATCTCACGGGTTGAATATGATTGAAGCCAAGTGACTCAAGGTGTCGAATCTGTCGGGTCGAAGGCCAGTTGCATAGTGGTTATGAAGGGCTGAAAAGCGTTGAAATCACGTGGAAATTTTCCGTAGGTGAGCATCGTCGAGATCGTTGGATTCCGTGGACAAACTCCACGTAAAATAAATAAATCAAGTCGATTGAATTTCATCTGTTGTGAGACAGAGGAGCAACGATTGGTTATCACCCAAAACCACCTATGCGTTGAATTGTCTTTGAATGCTGATCAGAGTATTATTGTGCGCATGGAGAAATGCGACATATCAGTGATCTAAGTGATTCGATTTTTGCCTGGAAACAAGGTTTTTTTTTATCTAAGGATTGCGCAGGAAAATAGTTGAAGCATGCAGGTTATTGTTACGTGTAACTAAGTGGCTTTCGTAATCATCCAACAAGAAATCGCTGCAGTATACACACAAAGGAATCGTCAATCAAATTTGTTTTGAAAGGGTCGATTTTTCTTGCCACTCTCAGGTCGAGTTTCTTTGCTAATTATTGGTCGAGTTTAGCTTCTATATTTGAGACAAAATGCCAAAGGAAGAGAGTTGGTTTCCTTCTGCGTAATTTTGGAGTCTGGCCTGAGTTCAAAATTGTTGGAGTGAGTTGTACAGGGACAAAAATCATCCTTCGCCAGTTGTACGTGTTTCTCTAAGTCAGCACCTTCTGCGTCAGGTTTATTTTACTCATATAAATCACTAAGCCATTTTTTTGGGGCTATTGTCATTCGAATAGAGTTGTTGTGTCTTGGGCACTTCGGGACAGTGGATAGCAAACTATCTCTGCTAGACTCTTGTTGGGCATGTGGCTGGAAGTTGTTGGTTCTACTTCTCATTCATCTCTGCATGCCACTTGTGGTTAAGCTTGTGCGTTCAAGGATGTTGAATGAGATTATCCAAGCTTGAGGCCTGAGTTCCATACTACTGGTGTAGCTGAACTTTATGCTGCATGGGAGCCATTCTGAGCTAAATATCTTTTGGTGCCAAGTGTATTGATTGCTTTCAAACAAACCAAGTGCCTCTACAAACTATCTCTGCTAGAATAAGTTGCTATTTCCTTTAATGTAACCACTTATTATGAGAGTTGAAAACTCATTGCAGCAGTATAATTCTTATTTGAATATTGTGGATGTCATGAAAATTTGGGAAGGAACGCCTTAGTATTGCCGGATATTGTTTGAAGGCAGCACGTTGAGTGTTGTGGTAGGCCACAGGCCATACCACAACAGCAAGCCTTGTTTGGGCCAATTTTTTGGCCCTTTTTACCCTCAGCATGAAGGAAGAATGTCCTTTCTAGCCTATGAAGTTAAGGAAGATTGAGGTAGAGCAATTTTTTTTGGGGCCCTTCCATAAAGGTTGAGACAAAGGTGAGTCTCCTCAAGGATCATCACAGCAAATTGCAGGCAGTTATCACAGTTTTTTTATTGTGTGCTCACTTTGTATTGATCTGGAGTAGTTATCCCTTTGTGGCTCAGATCTGTACATTAACATGACACATGTAACATTTATAGATGACTTGAGGCTTATCCTGCTGGATGACTGGGGTTGAATCATTGATGAGTAGGATTGGTCTGTATCGTTATGGAACTCTGATGAGCAGAAGTATCTTATGACTATGCTACATCTGCATAAGAGAAAGGTATCACGTAAGATATGGACTGAAAGTTCTGTGTTTGAAACATTTGTCAGATTGGTTCCTATATCTGTGCAAATTTAGGAGGAAAAATTGCAGAACGAAGCTCTAAAGAACGTTTTTTTTGGAGTTGGAAGTTTTTTTTTAAGGGTTGACTGCAGGAGCCCTTGGGGCAATTCTATGTAGCGATCAGATTCTTGACGTGATGGGCAAAGATGCAAGTCTTAGGAAGAGTGACAAGGGAAATTGAATTGTCATTGAGCTAGGCAAATCTTAACAGCCTTAGGAGCAGTCCTCTAAAATAACCAGAATAAAAAAATTTAAAAAAATGACAAATGAGCAGATCTGGAAGCAAATCAGGATGCAATGCCTCAAGTGCAGGATAAACCATGGCAAATTGGATCCCCAGTTCAATAAGTTGCAGTCTTAGAAGGTTGTTTGAGGAAGCTCCAGCAGATCTCAGAATAACAGGTAATTGCTACAAGACACAAGCTAAGGCTTGTAGATACATTATCCCTGTTTGACAGCGACATATGGCAGAATATTTATGACCATGATGAAGGGTAAGATAAAATTATGACACATCATAATCAGCGATAACGCAGTAATCTGTATCAGTCTTACATTACAGCGTAATGATAAAGTGTGAACTGAGAAGTCTTTGCAGCCTTCAGTCACATCGTTGGAGTCTTGAACCATGCTTAGCAAAGCCTGTAAAGTTATGAATAAATGATTTCCATTATTTGACAAGCATATGATACGTGTCAAGATGCATGAAAACAATATGACTGTATATGGCTATGAGTCTTTGATGGCTTTGACTATGGGAGAATAAAACTCCTTTCCAAGCTGGTGTCTTGGATGCCCTCATTTAAATTAGAAGTCTTCTCTCAAAAGAGAATTTGGCATTAAGAGGGAGAATATATCTGTATATGCTCTTGAGCAGATACCATTGCTGAACGAAAGAAGATCCTCATGGCTCAGAGACATATGGCTTCAGAGGGGGAAATTCTGGAGGAAAACCAAGAAGCCATATAAATACCAGGGGTATCTAGCAGCCATGAGTACAATATGAGCCTAGATCATGTGAAGAAGCTGTAAAGTATCTAAATCTACAAGGATGCGAGGGTGATGGTTCCAAGACCACAGATCAAAGTTGTTGTCACCTCGATACAAAATCAAGCATGGATCTAATGGAAGTGTTGAAAAGTTCAAGGCAAGATCTGTTGCCTGTGAAGAAGGCATAGACTATGATGACACACTTGCACCTGTGGCCCGATATACCACCATTCGATCATAACCCTTGTTGCTACGCAAGGATGGATTCTTCATCAAATGGATGTAAAGACCGCATTTCTGCATGATGCGATAAAGGAAGGAGGTGTATGTTGAGCAACCTCTAGGGTTCGAAGTCCAAGTTAAGGACACCCATGTCTGCAGGTTGAAGAAAGCCCTCTATGGGCTAAAGCAAGCACCCAGAGCTTAGTACGAGAGGATAGATAGCTACCTAATGAAGCTGAGATTCACTCATAGTATTGTTGATCTGAACCTTCACAGCAAGGTTAATAGAGAGAAGCCTCTCACTCTGGTATTGTATGTGGACGACCTCTTCCTGACAGGTATTGACCGTCTCATTCATCAGTGAAAGAGGGAGTTTGCTGCTGAGTTCGAGATGAAAGACCTAGGACTGATGCCTAAGCCTAGAGGTCTGGCAGAGACTTGGCGAGATTTTCCTTTCTCAAGGAAAATACATTGCAAAGCTTCTGGAAAGATTTAACATGATGGAATTCTGTGTCGACACCGATGGAGCTCAACTTTAAGAAGTTGAGAAGTAGCGTTGTTGGGCCCGTGTTAGCAAATCCTACTGAGTATCGTTAACTCGTAGGGGCTCTGTTGTTCTTAGTGAACACCCATCCATACGTATGTTATGTCGTGAACACTTTGAGTCAACACATGGTTGATCATAACATTCACTGGGTTGGTGCCATGAAACTCTTAAGATATCTCTATGGCACAATAGACCATGAGTTGAGTTACACTGCCGGGAGTATAATACTCCTTGATATACTGATGTTGATTGGGTTGGCAGTGTGGTGGATCGTAAGAGCACATCTGGATGCTACTTCACAAGTAGATCTGCTTCGGGCAGGAAAAGGAAGTCGGTAGCCTTGAGCACCGCTGAGGTCAAATACATTGCAGCATGACCCATTGTGAAGTCACTTGGTTGCGAAAGCTCTTCAGTGAGATGTTCGAGCATGTGCTAGATGCCACCGTTATCCTTTGTGATAACCAGAGGGGGATTCATTTGTCATAGAATCTTGGGTTCCATGATTAATCCAAGCACGTTGATGGCTGGTACCACTTTATCCGGGATATGGTACAACGAGGCGTCGTAAGGCTCGATCATATAGGAACTGATGAGCAGGTCGCGGATATTCTCACTATGCCCTTAGGGAAGGTCGTGTTCCTAACCTTCCAATGAGAATCTTGGAATCATGGAACGATCCTATTCTAAGGATCCTATTGGACGATGAGCTCTGGGAGCTCCAAGGGGGTTTTGGGGATAGCTTTGGTGCTATAAGCAACCACTGGGCTAGGCTTGCCGAACATAGTTGGTGTGTTTCTACCCCACCGTGATGATATTGAGATGGTTTACCTCTCTCTGATTTGTGCCCCGTATGCATCCTACCCATGGAGTTTCGGACTCATGGGAAGTACCTCTCATTTGGCCAATGAGGTGGGAAATGTGAATAGAGACCATAGCGAGACCGATGGACGCATCGGAAATTGTCGTACTTTCTATGTCTAGGATGGCACATGTCCAACCACTTGATCTGGGATCAAGTTTAGCGAGGTTTCGGACCTCCAACTGACTTCGGGTTAGGTAAACCAACTTTGGGTTGGTATGAGACTCTTTGTGAGTCCTATAGAGGTTTCGGACCTCTGCGCTGAATCTGTCAGCCGGGTATGATGTCTTTGTGACTGACCCACCTCTGTTCTGAAATAAAGAGGCCAGCAAAGCAAGTTACGGCGGGATGACGCACGATGTTTGGATTGCACTAGTGGACGGAGTTCTCCCTAGTTGAGAGGGAGTGTTAAAATTGGACAACTAGGTCCAAACTCCAGGTTGTGCTGCTCAGATGACGATCCCAATATTTTTATTGGATTCCTCTTTCGGAGAGGTGTAAGATTGATCTAAAGATCATCTCGATCGGATGAGCAGAACATGTACTTTGAATTTATTCCACTTATGTGCTAGGTCGGCCTAGAATAAAATATAGACTCAAATGTCTTAAAGGACGTGTCACACACCCCCAAAGATTCCTATATATTGGTGAGACTTAGAGTTCATTTGACACACATTGTTGTGGAGGAATTCTCTCTCTCTGGATAGCGTTGGAGCTGTGATATATATGGACTGTTCTTTGTTTGGGTTGTTCTGGGTGATGTGTGACACGCTTGGCTGAATGACCTATTGGAGATTTTGCTGGTAGAAGCATCCTGCTGATCGCCGTAATGCCACCATCTATCATCTCTGTTTTGGCTTGTCTTCTATCGATCTATTAGTATGTTCTATCTTCTTCAGTATTCTGCCCTAATCTAAAATGGCATAGAACATATGCAGAAATTTACAAAAATCTATCATATCTATCGCAATTTAGGACGGTCTATTGTCACTACCGCAACTTTTTGGATTTGTTATTGTCATAAACGGGAATAAGAGGCCAAGGACATTCATTGCATCTAAGACTTCAACAGACTTCAACAGAAGTATAGAAAAAGTAGCTAAAGAAATGAATGAAACACACTTTGTTCATATAAAAGAGAGATATTTCACATCATGTGTTCATTGTGAGACTAACTTCCCATCTTTATGAAAATAAAAGTATAAACTTAATAAGCAGAGACAAATAAAAGACAACAATTGACCTTGAACTTCTGTAATGGATGTGTTTTATTTTTCTGTTTAAGCAAATGATTCCTGTTAATTTTAGCATAATACCAACTAGGTCAATAACATGTTAAAGCCATCAATACCTGAAATTTCTTTCTATAGATATCAACAGCAGCTGCATGAGCAAGAAGTTGATTATGTGCAACCAAATATGGTTCTGTAGATGAATCTCCAACAGGACTCTTTGATCTATCAGAACATCTACCAGGAGCAAAATCTCCAGTGAGATAACCATTGACTGCAGTTTGTAAAGGCTCATTCAATGTTATCCAATGTTTTACTCGGTCACCGAATGCGCTAAAGCATGTTTCTGCATACTGTGCAAAGTAGTTTCTGGAAGTTGACAATGTAAGTGCTCAATATAGGCGAAAAGGGTGCCAGTAATCTGAATTTAAGCAAAATCAGGCAAGAATCTTTATATAGGATAGACAAAACCAAACTTTAGAAAACTTGCATTTCTCTCCAGAGATAAATAATAGGAAAAATCATATTTAAATTGCAAGAGATAGTTGCTTGAGTACAATATAGCTAGCTGCCTCATGGCCGTTTAATTTTACCACACATATTGGCACAAGAACAACACTACAAATAAACATCTATACAAATATGCAAACGCCTAGTAATGTGCACTGGTCTAGCTGACTCTGCTTATGGGACTAGAGCATGACACAAATAGATGATGATTCTGCAACTTCAAATGTCATCACAAGTATGAGGTCTTACACAATTTCTCTATTAAGCCATCCACCCATTGATTCATGAAGTTGTTGAGGAAGATCCCAATGGTACAATGTTACAGATGGTTGTACACCTGAAAGTCAATGTAACTCTATTGTAAATATGAAGTTTTAACTTAGAGCAGACCAGTTTTCAATTTCATCCAAGATATATTTTGTCTTCTACGGTGTCTAAAAGCTGTGGAGCCAAGACAAGCATATACCTTTCTGCAGGAGAGTATCAATGAGGTTGTTGTAGTATGCTATTCCTTCCTTATTCACTTCAGCTCCAAATCCATCTGTCAATATTAGATCAGACATTAAAACTGATCATAATAAAATGGTATTATGCAGTATTAAAAATAGTACTACATTCTAAAACATGATCCTATAAGCAAGCCTGTCTATAAATCCATGACCAGATGGTCATAGATTGGCAGAAAAGAATAACCACTCCACTTCATTCCCAAACAATAACAAAATCCAGTATTCCAAATTTATATGTAGTCTGTCGAGGAATCATAGAAACCATAAGCTTGCATGTCAAACCATTCGCAAAGCTAAGTTGCACGAAACGCCGAAACGTCTAGAAGTTTCCAAAACGGGGATGGCCCAAAACGTGACCCCCAGAAAATGGAAACACGGCCGAAATGTCACACACACACACACTGTAACGACCCATTCCCAAGTTATACCCAAAACAATATTAGCGTGTGAACGATATAGGCATTTGATAGCTACACCTGCCTATACCGCCCACATCGCACTAGTACACCTACCTACTAATATCAAGATTACATAGATTGGGAACTTAATATTAAGATTTCAGATTTATATTAAGTTCAACTAAGTATAAATTTTATGAAAAGAGGTAATAAAAGGAATGAAATAATAAAGTTAAAACCTTAAGTTTAAAAATGAGTATGCAATATTAAAGATTAATATTAAAAGAACTTAAATAAAGTCCCAAGCTCTATAAATAAAATAACTATATAATCCCACCTTCATAAATGTATATTTGTACTCACCTTAATGTGGATCACCCACCATAAAAAGAAACATTAATATGAACATAAGGATGGATAAGGCCTCGGGAGGTTAGAGGTGGTGGAGGAAGATTGTTTAATTTATATTCCTATCTCAATTTAAGGAAAAGAACAGCACCATAAATACAGAAAATATCACCATTAATAGGGGGAAGACCTCGGGGAAGTATGAGGCGGTGGAGGGAGCTTATTTAAGGGAGGTGATATGGAGGTTTTGGGGGAGCAAAAAAGGAAGGGAATTCTGCTGAAGTTAGACTGAATTGTGAGATTGAATTGCCTAGGAGTCTCTGTTCTTCTTGGTTATCTGGGCACGGGGGCAGAGAAGACATCCTCTGGGTCTGGGATTGTTCCCGGATTGGCTGGGAGGACTTGGTTGTTTCGGTAAATTGTTTATCTATCCACAGCATCTGCATCACGGGAGGAGAGCCACCATCTAAAATCATCAACCGTGTTCCAGGTACTTCTTTTATGTATATAATGGTTTCTCAATTAAATTTCACTGTTTAATTCCGCTGATTTTCATTGAAATACCTTACTGATGAATATATACTTAGTTTAATACGGGTTTTAAATTAAATTTCTGTGTAAGGGATCTTACACACACACACATACACATATATTAAATAACACATTATTTTCCAAGAAAAGAAATAATGAGACATATAAATGACATTTTAGAAGGAAATTTCAATTTATATTAACTCCAACAGATGATTACATGATGCAAATATACAAAATTAGCCTTTATAGATGAGGCTTTACATCCAAGGCTCCAAAATCAGCCTTTATATGTGAGGTTATGTGTGCCAAAACTGAAATAAAACATGAGCTAAAGACAATTATGGCAACATTAACATATCTCTACTAATAAAACTCATTCTCATCAACAAAGATAGAACAAGATGCTTGTTCAATAGAAGAGGCACTTCTACTAGTACTTCTAGTTGCACTTGCACCACCACTGGCACAAATATCAAGAGCAGAAAGAGAGAGCTCTAAATCTGGACATTTGGGTGTTAGAAGGGGTACACGCCCTTCTTCACCCCTTGAGCTGAAAAATATTAATTTCACCTTTCTGCTGCCCAAAATGCTGTCTGTAGCGGCCAAAACGCCTCCGGCCACAATTATTGCTACATTAACATATCATTACTATTAAAACTCATCCTCATCAGCAAAGATAGAACAAGATGTTTGTTCAATAGAAGAGGCAACTCAACTAGTACTTCTAGTTGCACTTGCACCACAACTGGCACAAATATCAAGAGAAAAAAGAGAGAGCTCTAAATCTGGACATTTGGGTGTTAGAAGGGGCCCACGCCCTTCTTCACCCCATAAGCTAGCCGATAAAGGTAAAAAAATATTAATTTCGCCTTTCTGTTGCCTGAAACGCGGCCTGTAGTGGCCAAAATGCCGTCGGCCATATCGTACGGTATTTTCAAAACGTCGTATGGTACAGTCGGTAGCGTTTCGACCGCTATAGGCCGCGTTTCGGGCAGCATAAAAGCGAAAAAAAAAATTTACCTTTCTCGACCAGTGCAAGGGGTGAAGAAGGGCGTGGGCCCCTGCTAACACCCAAATGTCCAAATTTAGAGCTCTCTCTTTCTGCTCTTGATATTTGTGCCAGTGGTGGTGCAAGTGCAACTAGAAGTGCTAGTAGATTTGCCTCTTCTATTGAACAAGCATCTTGTTCTATCTTTGCTGATGAGGATGAGTTTTATTAGTAATGATATGTTAATGTAGCCATAATTGTTTTTATCTCATATTTTATTTCAGTTTTAGCAAGTCGTACGGTATGACCAATGACTTTTTGGCCGTGTTTCAAGGCCATTTCGGTGTTTCAGGCCGTCCTCGGTACCGGTACGCCACCTTTTTAGGCGTTTCCTGCAACATAGTCACAAAGCTATTTAGCATGCAATGCAACCTAGTCAGTCATACTCACTGCTCACTAGTCTTTACTACCAAAATTTAAGACTGTTGCTTATCTTGAAAATAATTTTATTTTCTTCCAAGCATTACATAAAATAATTTTATTTTCTTCTTTTCATCAATTACATAAAATCCTAATTACACATGACATTATGAAGACCAATCCTAGTTACACTTTTCAACAAGTTGTTCTCCTCTTTATATTTTTTTTTTCTGTGTATCCCCCTCTGGTCATCATGAGAGAGTGTCCCCCAAAAAACAAACTAACTGTCTACCAATCAATCACTAAACATCGCAGCCCATGCCTCCCCTTAAATTTTTTGTCCTTTTGTTGCTTATGGTTGAAGCTTAAAGGACACCTAGGTTATCCTCTCCTTTTTCAGTTAACTTATGGACACAATCAACCCATTTTAAAACCACTCATCAAACCAGGATTGATATTTAAAACAACAATTCCCTCAAGCAATCTCCTTCATCAAGCAATGGAATTTGTGTCCCTCTCTAAACCATTTAAATAATTGCAATTATTTACAAGAGAGAAATATTAACCAAGGGATGTCATCTCCAAAATGGAGCCCGTTGCAGAGAAGGGCGTCTTTACGGCCTACAGTGAGACTTCTAAAGCATACAAAATATATGTACCAACACTTAGGAAGACAATCATCTGCAAGCACGTGAAGTCTGAGGAGGAAAGGGCTATGAATAAATCCTTTGATAGTGAGCAGGTTTCAGTACTGGAGGAGTAGCAGCAGGCTCCCAAATAGGAAGTTAAGCTAGTTCCATAGACAACAGTAAAACATGGTGATGGGCATGTCAAGAAGAATGAAGTTGAGTTGGACGCACATGAGGAGGATTGAGAACAACCCTATCACCTTGTGACTCCCAGCACATGGAGAAGAAAGGCAAGATGGGCAGATCAAGTGATCAGAGAGGCTCAGGAGCAAGTGGGGGGTCCTAGTACTTTAGTTCGAGAGAGCAAACCTCTGTATATGGCCCTAATGACAGAGTTATTGGAGGCTAATCCTTCTAGCTACCAGGAGGAGACCACACAGTAAGTGTGGAGAGATGCTATGGTGGAGCAATATGCCTCCATCATGAAGAATGATGTCTAGGAGGTGGTGTTGAGGCCGGAGAGAAAAATTGTGGTAGCCTCACACTAATCTATAAGATCAAGCATGGAGCTGGTGGAATCATTGAGAAATTCAAGGCAAGATTTGTGGCCAAGGGATTCTCACAGAAGGAGGGCATAGATTATGATGAGACATTTGCCCTTGTGGCCAAATACTCATCCGTCAGGACGATCACATTGATTGCAACACAGATGAGGTGGAGGATCCACCAGATGGACATAAAGACAACGTTCCTCATCGGAGTTGTTGAGAAGGAGATCTCTATCGAGGACTTGAAAGGGCTCGAGGCACATAGTAGGGAGACACATGTGCAGGCTGAAGAGGGCTCTGTATGGGCTCAAGCATGCTCCACAGGCATGGTATGCCTGCATTGACAACTATCTACAAGGATTGGGCTTCACAAAAAGTGATGTAGATTCCAACCTCTACTACATCATTATTGGAGGTGAATCACTGATTCTAGTACTATATGTTGATGATTTGTTCATGAAAGGGTCATAGAAGCTCATCCAAGAGTGTGAGACAGATATTGCATGTGAGTTTGATATAAAGGATCTAGGGCTTATGCATTATTTCCCTGGATTGGAGGTCTGGCAAGGGGATGGAGAGATCTAACTAGGGCAGAGCTAGTACATCATTGAGATCCTAAGGAGATTCAAGATGTCGAACTGTAGGCCCATCTCTATGCCTTTAGTCACAAACTGGAGGAAAGTGGATACATCCAGGTTGGAGCCAATGAACCCCACGCTTTATAGGCAATTGATTGCGTCACTTATGTTCTTGGTGAACACGCGACTTGACATTTGTTTTGCACTAAAATCTCTTAGTTAGTTCATGGTTGAGCCCAAGAAAGTTCATTGGGGTGTTGCAAAACACATTTTGACTCTTGAGGTATCTCAAGGGCACCGTTGAGTTTGGACTATGGTATACACAAGTGGATGGAGTGAAGTTGGAGAGCTTCACAGATGCAGACTAGGCAAGTAGCTCCATAGAGAGGAAGAGCACATTGGGTTGCGTCTTCAATGTTGGATCAGCAATTGTTTCCTCGTTTAGTAGGACACAAATATCAGTTGCATTAAGTTCAGCAGAGGCCAAGTATATAATTTTCAGACTCGCAGCATGCGAGGCCATTTAGATAAGGAAGTTTCTTGTAAGATTATTTGGGCAAGGGATAGAGCCTACAATGATCCACTGTGAAAATTAGAGTCGCATCAAGCTCTCTGGAAATCAAGTGTTTCATGATCAGTCAAAGCATATTGACATCTGGTATCACCACATCAAAGACTGTGTGCATAGAGCTACAATTAGACTCCAGTACATTTTGACAGAAGAGAAATTTGCAGACATTCTGACCAAGGAATTGATGAAGGGGAAGCTTGTCTACTTCAGAGACAAGTTGGGAATAGCGCAGAACACCTTCTTCTATAAGAGGGGGTGTTGAATGGAGTAGAGAAGGAGGTGATTCTGCACTTTCCTAGGTGTCAGGGCATGCATAAATCTCATATCAGTTCACTCAACTAGAATTAATTAAAAATTTAATTAATTCCTAATGTTAGATATTAGCCATTGATCTTCAACGAGAAAGGGTAAATCTTCGCCCTTGGATCCTTTTCGAAAGACAAAGTCACCCTATAAAGAGGAAATAAGGCTGAGTTGAAAAACAAATAGAGTGCCACCACTTTTGTTCACAACGCAAAGCAAGAGGAGGTCGATTCAGCAAGTCAACAATCAGTTGGAGCATTTCAGCGTCCAATAGACCAAGGAAGAGGGTTGTACGGCTTGAATCTCAGCTAATTAGCAAGGTTGAGTCACTTTGAAAGTGCACGGGAGGGAGGTTGAGTTTCAATTGTACCATATGGCCAGCACAGTCAGTCGTACACCATACAACCTCAGCCATACAAGCCATGGCCTCTCAAGGTCCAGTCAAGCTCAGTGAGGGCGTTGAACAACAAGAAGAATTTGTTGAAAGGGGTTTTACCTAGTTGTAATTTTATCTTAGAATTTGTTAAAGTGAATAAGAACATAAGTCTGCAGGTTTTCCCCAGAATTGGCATTTCTTGGGTGGTTATAGTGTTTATATTTTATGGTGTGCTTGTCTTCGGGTTTTTTAATTTTCTATTGTGCATGCTATGGTTAGAAACTCAAGAGTCTTTACAGTTTAAATTTTTGTTCTGCACCTTTAGTTTTTCATTTTTGGGTATAAAACTTAAGTTGTTATCAAATTACTCAATTTTCAAAATTTAACAATCTTTAACAAAGGACCAACACTCCCTAGATTACTAAATCCACTTGCTTGTGAGAAGGGGGTATTTGATATGTTTATTCTACAACCAAAGGCTACTAAGAGTGAGGCTAAAATAAGAAGCATGAATTTGATACCACCAAGATTAAATTTAATTTGTACAAAATGCACAAAATTGATAAAAAAGAATGGCATAGACAAACATGTGAGATGGTGTCAAGAGCTTTCATTCAAGCTACAATGGATGTTGATAAACACCAAAATATGGTCACCAAACTTGTGGGTCAACTCAAGCAGGGAAGGTGTAGGTTTTAACTTTGTAGAGTTAATTGTTGTAAATAGATTCTTCACTAAAATAGAAGATGTAATGGTGCGTACACATACTAACATAGATTTCTATCTTGGAAACCCAACCCAGGAAAACTAGAAAGATTTTTCAGTGTCTTTTTCTTTATAGTATTACAATACATTATGTATATCCCACAACATCCATAAACTACTTGTTGTCACTCGAATTGAACACCCAATGCGACAACGCTTGGGGCAGGTGTTGTCACTTTGATCCCTTCACACTCCGTTTAAGCTATCTCCTAAGGCAGGCTAAGGGGTTTAGTCCCTGATGGAAAAATGAATGAAGAACTTGTTGAGAATCAACAACTTTAGGAGATACAAATGAATATCCTAGCAACTTGATTAAATTATATGGCAAGTAAGATTGATAAGCACAAACAATTAGATTATTTAAGATATTTCAGTGATAGAACAATGCCTTAAATTTAGAAAATACTTGCACTACAGAGATTAACGCACCAAGTTACTGGATCGACAAATGTTTCCAAAATGAGATGCCAAATCTATCGAATATCCTAAATTAAATGTAGGAACTATTCTAATGTGAGATGCAAGATCTTGGTTATTTTTAGTTTGATGCCTATTCTAAGTGATAGCCTTCAGCTCATTTGTTTTGAAGCAAGTCTCAATGAGCCAATTAAAGATGCTTCAATGAGATACAATTATGCTTCAACGTTTCAAACTACTTGTAACCAAGATCATTAAATGGTGCTTTTCAACACAAGATTGCAAGAATGTCAAATGCACTTAATGAAAAATACTCAAAATCATTAAATGAAGCAACATTATTAAGACGGCTTTAATGTGCTTATTAGAATTCCTTTTATTTCTAATGTAGCAATTAGGAACAAGATAAAGCTCAAGATAATGAGATAATAATGATAGCAATATCCTCTTATCACTTATGTATGCTTATTAAAAGCTTTCTTTCACTTCTTAGATTTGCAATTTTGAAAAATCACAAGATAGCAAGAGCACAACCATAAGAAACAAGATGAGATTGCTAACAGTTATGAAATGCAAATTACATGTAACAAAAGATTCCAAATATGTAATGCAAGAAACACTTATGCAAATGAGATCTAGTGATGCAAAATGAGATGCAATGAGAGAAAGGGTTAGTGATTAGAAAAGTTATCCTCAAGCCAAGAGATAAACCAATTCAAACACACTATGATTGTCCAATCCCTCAAATGTGCCACTACCAACAAAATATTAGATTGTTGTAGCTTATTTGCCAATACGTGACAGTCTATCAACTTTCAAATGTAAATATAGAAAATCCAATGCACAAAAATCCACTCTAGATGCCAAAAAGACTATGTTAGGTCATGAAAATATCACTGCAACTTTAGATCAGACCTTTGGAAATTTATTTCAGACCTCCGAAGAGATGCAGTCAGCCAACTGTCAACATGAAATCAGTGACAAATGAAGGAGCACAAGAGCTTGAACAATGATTAAACCTTTGTTAGTTAATGTGTAATGTCCTCGGCTTATTATTGTTAGATTTTTAGAGCAATTATGTCACTGTGTGTTTCAGTTCATATCAGAATATGTTATGACAGTCAACAAAGGATGGATGAGAGGATTAAACAAACCTGCAAGGCCTTGCAACGTTCCTCCAAGCACTGCTATGTCAAGTTAGCCAACCAAAGGATAATGTTTAGGCTTCAAAAATGCAATGTAACTCCTCCAAACACCTGCAACCACAAAGTTAGCTTCAGAAATGATGAGATCAGACCTCCAAACCCTCACAGCTAGGGCTAGAGGAGCCTCCTAGGGCTGCGGCCAAGCCAAGATGACAAATGTATCAAGTTTAAGCCCTCAAAAGTTTTTTTTTGGCCCAAAACAAGTGATGAAACCCCTGCAAACACAAAATTGTTAGCCATAGACTATGTGTAACACTGAAATAGGCTTCCAATTGCTAGCGGCTAGGCCTATTGGCCTATTTGGGGTTCCGACTAAGCCTAGTGACCTCACAAATTCCTGCGGCCACCTTCAACAAGTAATCACTTGAGATGTTACCCACAAAAATGTAAGTTAATCCACATGCTATCTTAGAAAACCCTTGAGTGATAAATATTTTCCCAAACATTGATTCTGCAGTGAAATTAGCCCTCTAGGATCTAGGGCTAGTGGCTTCCACAAAAGAGATGGACGTTGAAGATTGGAGACTTGGGTATCGTAGATCAGGGCCTCTAGAGGCTAGATCCACCCTCAAAAGTAGAATGTGTTCCTCCAAAAGGCTGGACGACTCCCTTGAAGCTGAATAGGTGCCCAAACCCTAGCCATTAGGCTAGGTGAGGGCTTGCCTTTTCCACAAATTCGAATTAGCCCTTTGATCTTATGATTGAATACCTGCAAAGTCTCAAAGAACTAGCCATCCTCCACTATTTATAAATAAAATTCAAATTTGAAAATAATACCCCTCTAATTATTCACACTAAAAAAAACACAAAGGTTAGTAAAATAATTTTACAATGAGGAGGCTGGAGCGGGATGGGTGCTATTAAACCTCAAAGAAAATACTGAAACAAAGTTTGCATGAGATCTAGGTAGAGCCACGAACAACCAAGCTGAAGCATTATCAATCTGGCAAGGATTGAAAATTGGCATTTCCAAAGGTGTCAAGAACTTAACTATTGTTGGTGATTCGATGATAATAATCCAAAAATGCATGAAAATTTCCAATCATGAGCACCTCTTGGATTTTGAATCCTCCCCAATTATTCTAAGGATAATGCATTTGCATAGGAAAATTGAAAAAAAAATCATGTTAAACGAGCCAACAACCTCATGGCAAATGCTCAAGCCAACATCGGGGTTGAGTTAGAACAAGGGAATATTATAATCAACCCCAATCGGGATATATGTCACATCCCATAATGCACAGTCGAAGTACATATACCGTGGAGCATAGTTGGAGTACAACAAAACGGATCATAGTGTCGGCATTTAAGGTAGAGTGTATCCCAATGAGGCGTCGGAGAGCTTTGTAAGGCGAGAAGGGTGGTTGGAAGTTATTATACAGGTGGGAACAATACAGGAGGGTGGCCATGTCTCTGGACAATTGGACATTCGGCCCTTGGTCACTCGCCTAGATATTAAATTTGCGATCAGTTGAAGGTTGGGTTAGTACCATCGCACTTCGAGACAAGCAGGTTTTGGCAGTGATGGAGATGGAAGGAATTGGCGTCGATTCGTTTCAGGGACGACATCCATTTATGGTCGATAAGAAAGGGAGGAATGTCGGGAATGTTTAGGAGCTTATATATAGCGGTTGGCAGAGGAAAATTATCCATCGAATTTCATTAGTAAAGGGGAGAATTGCCGAGAAAATGGCTTCTGCGAGTAATAGCAGTGGTAGCTCAGCTGTGGATTCAAGGCTCAGCAGGAGCATTGGGGATATTGTGGGCAGTTCCTGCAAACAAGTTACCAAGGACATTGTCAAAGAAATAAACGAGAATATGGCTATTGTTTACTCTTAGTTGTCTGATCTCGGGAAGGACATGGAATTGATCCAGAAAGCCATGGAGCTTCTGACCACCCTGGTTATGAACTTGCTACATAATGTTGAGAATATCGAAAGTCAAAGTGGAGACTACCACTTTGGGCGTGTTGAAGGAAGTTTTTGGCCGTGGGGAACCTGCTCATCCTGCTGAAGGTATTGTTGGTGCAGTTTTTCGTGGCCTAGTGTATGAGGCTAGGGTTGGTTATCGAGAGACGCTGGGCTTGCCTCCTGATGAGGCGACGGGAGATGATGATCCTGGTAGCAGCAAGTAGCAATTTTCATCCTCTGTTTATATTTTTTGTCAAACAGTAATAATTTGCAGAGTCTTTTGGAAGATATGTAGCACATAGTATGTAGCCCATTTCCAGTTTATTAATGAAAATTGCTATCCGTTTTATTTTTAAAAAATTACAAAATTAATTACAATATTTACAAATAAGAATTACAAGCTCTAATAAGCGGATCTAACTTTATTTCTCAGTTGAATTATAAGAAAATTTTAGTGGATAAATATTTTTTAATTTTATGACATGGCCAAGTTGTCACACACAAATCGTTAGATAAGACTCGGAAAATTTAAAACGATGGGCTTTTACACTTCTCGTCTTGGGAGTTGGTTGCTCCAACCAAATACTTCCCCTCACGCCTGTTACCCACCTATAAAATTTGTTATACCAAAAGGTGGCTAAATCTTTTTTGAGCCTTCAAGGAACAAATTTTACTACTAAAAAGTGTTGGCTCTTGAAGACTCTTGAAGGCCTCATGCCTTTGTCCAAATCTTCACTGCTGTGCTCATTTCACACTCAGAAATCCTATTGATTTCCAAGCCAGAATACTGCTGCAAGCACCATTATCCCCCCTCCCCCCTCTTCCGAAGACTAACCTCATTTTTATCCTTTTATTTCCCACAAAAATCCTTCATTTTCATGTTTTCCCCTTTTCCCTCCATTGAAATCCCTTCGATAAGGTTTAAGACCCTCTCTTGCCTTATCGAAACCCCCAACATCCATTAATTACATCGAAAATTGCATAAAAATCACATTTTTTATATATTATAGACTTAAGCCCCTTGGGCTAAGTCTTTAACCCTTCCCCTCCATACGCCCTGGTGTTGGAACCAGGCGCTAACCACTTTGGGCGCTTATCGCGTCGGAGGAAAACAGTGCACAAATCTTTTGCCTTACCAAGTTCTCCGATGCTGATTAGCCCCCCTTTCTATCTACCCCGGTCATATGACTTTCCATATAACCCGCGGCCCCGCAATCGGGCGCCTACCCACTTCAAATAAATATTTCGCCCCCGAACCACAAACCTTTGTTTATATTAAGTTTCGGGTTTTAATGTGTTTTGTCGTCATGTCAAAAGAAAACCAGGCGGGATTCATCGCACCGCTTTCAAGAGGAAGGTGCTTTTCCCTGATCGGCAGCGATGCCATTCACCGCCCGACGCGTGGCCTTGAGCACTGTTGAAAAACCGCCCTCATCGCGCATTAAAGGTCGGATGTGGAGTCAGCGCCATATTGATGCGCGCCGTCCGATCTGAGGCCCCTCATCGGACGGTGATCGCGTTTTGATCAAGCCCGTGCGTTAGTCCAAGGTACGGCGCGGTACTAAAAACATCTCCGCCGTCGATCTGATCTGCAGATCGACAGCCCAAAAGCAGTCGCCCCGATCCCCTCGTCTACAGCGGCAGTCGGTGGTCCCCAGTGCCACATCAGCGTCTACGCGGCAAATTTAATCGGGGCGGGTCTTCATCATTTCTCTGCACAGTCAGCAAGTGCGGACCCGGGAAATTTTATTCAACTTGGTTTTATTGAAAGGTTTTGAGGTCCGGACGCATTTTATAAGGTTTTTTGACATACGTCCTCCACCGTTGATCACGTGGCCCGAATCCCATTCGACGGCCTACGTTCGTCCCAAGCTCTTCACTCATTTTTTAATCATTTTTCTCTAAAACAAAGGTTGTAAACCTTTGTCTCCGCTTTTTATTTTTCCGATAATGTGACCCCTTCACGTTATTTATCCACCTCCGCTCCTGACCGTCGATCTCTGCGCGATCGACGGCTTTGATTCAAATTCCTCCTCCGCTCTCCTCTGACCTCCTCTAATCAATCTCGACCGTTGGATGATGCCATCCAACGGCCACGCTCTCTCCACGCGCCTTCTGAAGCAGTTAACCTATACATGCAGAATTTCCTAATATTTTTCGTATTTTGCAGGGTTCAAATGGTTTTTCTGCTATGTCTGAAGAAAATTCAAAGGCAGAGGGTGACGATCCTCCCTCCTTCGATTCATCAAAAGGAATCATTTGCAGGTTTCAACTCTATGTTTCGTCAATGTTTCATGAGGCATTGATGCCACACGACCCCTGCGCAGCCCTGCACACCAACACACACAGTGAATCAAGCACAAGTCAAAGAGTATCAGTGTCGAAGACAGCAATATACCAGAACAGAAGATTGAAGACAAATCTGTGGGGATTATGTCTAAGATCGTTTATCAAAAGCCTAATCCCCAATTAAAACGCAGATAAAAGAAAAATCATCAAGGTTCATCAGACAGAAAGCCTCCACCGCCACATTTGAGGCAAATCGATTCCTCCCAGCTACCACGTTGCCACCTGTGCCTCGAAGCATTCAATCAAAGGCTGAAGTTATTGATCAAGATCAGGTATTTGCTCAGCGCAGCCAGAGAAGTGAGTTCTGCAAACAAACTTAATGACAAAACATCAGCAGAGCTACTTTGACATCACACAGAGCCTCAAAGGTCAAAAAGAGCTCCCACTGAGCTTAAATCTTTATGTAAATTATTTAATACAAAGGACACCTATGAAAACTTCTCCATTGAGCCCCACAAAGGCCGAGAAGCCATTTAAGACTGCATTAATTATCTTTGGAGATCTTTTATCAGATCTCACCTCCTCATTCTTCCATAAATACTACTGTAGAAGATGAGAGAGGGGTTGGTTGATTTGGCTACTGAACATTGAAATATAATTGAGCTAGAGACTTCTATCTGTAAATAGTGTTCACTGGCCCTTGGAGCTCTGCTTGTGATAGATAAGTTAGGCTGAGATGAGTAGATGATTGCTAAACTAAAGCATTGGACTTAAAGTTGTAACTGGTTTGGATCATCAATACAAGCTGATTTGTGGGATCCTGGTCTATGTTGACGGTGATGTTTTTCTCATTGTAACTTGTTATTTTGTTTATGTTTTCACAGTGTTCATTTTCTCTTATAAAGAACAGCATGCATGGAGTTAGGACCTACTGTATACCAGTACCCTTCTCTGACTGAAAATCTTTATTTGAATATTTTCTTCCATCTGTGTTATTTGGGAATGATTCAATTCAGTTTAAGCATAGGAATGCAGGCGTTCCCTCGTCTTATTGTCTTAGCTGAATATTATTCTTAAATGTTATGTTCAGTATTAGTTAAGTAGAGATGAACTAAGGAAGATATGGTGTGCCCTGGTCTTAGTTTTATCCCCAAAGACTGTCTGAATGTTTCCCTTGGAATGTGTTGAAAGCTGGCTAGTTTAGAAGTATTTACCAGATCTTAGACCATCCTTTGTTATCATTAATGTTTCCCTCTGTTTTTGTATGTTTTCTGTTGAAAGTGTATCAAAGGTTGGCTAGTTTAAAAGTACTTACCAGATCCTAGTTTACTTTCACGTCTTTCTTAAGTGTATGTCAAAAGCTGGCTAGTTTAAAAGTACTTACCAGATCTTAGGCTGCTCTTTGTTCTACATCTATTTAATTCCCCTTCTTGTTGTATCATTTCCATTCCATATATCAAATTTTAAAGAGATCCTTAGATATAGATGACTTGCCCCATGGACCACTCTTGCCTCTTGCTGCTTCAATTAAACCCTATTATGACTCCATAGCCCAATGGACTAAAACCTGCAGTTATCTATCTTCCTGGCCAAACCATATTCTATTTACTTGCAACTTCTCACCTTTGAAACTCTTTGCATTTGGAACTTTCCACCTCAAACAGTGATCATGCTCAACCATCCAAAAACAAAACAAACCCTCGGCCTTCATAACTAGCCTAATATCATTACCCAAGACTTCAAAGACAAATCCATCTTTGCACTTATTGGAGAGATCCCTCTCCGGATACAGGAGGGCTAGATCCTAGAATCCCAAAGTGGTTGAAACGATGTTGTTTCTGTGATCGGACTTTTGCCAATCTTGCTGATTACAGACTCCTAACATTTCTGGCAACTCCACTGGGGACGGCCGAAGTTGAAATTTCACCTTAGGTTCCCTTAAAAACTTCATGAAACCTTGTGAGTAAAAGCAACCTTTCCAAGCACTACCAAGAAATGGTAATCATGATAAAACTTGTGTGAATCAATGACAAACTAGGCAAACCCTAGGATTCTCATGAGTCTTTATCTAACCTTGAAAGATCAGCTGACTGTGCCATAAGAGTAGACTGTCTTTGGCTCATAACCGTAGCTAAGTTTTGAAACAAAGTTAGGGCATTCTTAGAAACCACACAACTGAAAAATAACTCAGAAAACCCAAAAATATTTCATATTGGTATCAAATAAACATGGTAGTGGACCATAAAACCTTTTACCTCCTTAAGAGCTAAAAACTTCCACTTGGCGACTCCACTGGGAAGAACCCTTATCATTGTAATATCATTCAAACTCAGTTAGAGGACTGTAGGATTAAAAATTTGTGTAAAACAGATTAGTTAACCTCTTAAAGACTGTCATACCTGGTTGAACTTTTTTTGTTTATTTGGGTCTGAAAAACACAACATAGTGGCTCCTAGGACGATTCACACTAGAGCCTATCCGGACCCTGATCCACCTGAGATAGTTGATAACTCAGAAAGTATTCTTAGGAAGTCTCCTAGGATTAAATTATCAATTGTTTTCAGATCACCTTTAAGAGCTAATTCAATTCCTGAAAATCTTTCAGCTCTACAACAATCACAAGTTGACTTAGTGAATCCCTTTAGAACTAGGTCTCTTGATGATCTAGATCAGTTAGATTCTGAGTCTTCACTCTCATCTCCTGAAACAAGTTAACATCCTGGTAGAAGAGCAACAACACCTCCTGATTTACATTTCCTTCACAAATTAGGTGTCTCTCATCCAAGATCAGCTCAGCAATCTACTCCTGGTCCATCCACTTCTGCTCACCCTACATCCACTGTTCAAACCACTCCACCTCAGCCCACTTTCCCTCTTATTAATCCACCTCCACCACATATCATGGCAGCATGGTATGCTCCCTTAGTCCTTCCTGTACCTTTAGTCAATCTTCCACAGGACTATCAGTCCAAAATTCCATTATATGATGCTAGTAATGCTATTACTGCATCACAACATGTGGATAAGATGAATGACTATTTTGACAGAAATGAAATTGATGATGAGTCTGTCAAGCTTAGATTATTTGCTCAAAGTCTGGGGGGAGAAGTAAGAAAATGGTTTAAAGGCTTAACCCCCCATAGTATCAATGATCTCCAAGCCTTCCATCAGACATTCTTAAACAAATGGGAAGTAAAGAAGAACCCTCTCCAAGTCCTTTCTGATTACAAGAACCTCCATAGAAACACAGGGGAAAGTGTGCAAGCTTATTGCACCAGATTTAACAGTGTGTATAACGCCCTTTCCCCAGATCTAAAACCTCCACAAGGCTCAGCTTTAAACAAGTTTCCTGAAGGGCTTGACCCCGAGATGGCCTATCAGCTGAGAGAGAGAGATCCTGCAACTCTTGAAGAGATGCAAAAAGATGCGCTTGCTGTGGAAGTCAACTTGATGGAGAAGAGAGCAAGAATGAAAAACGAGAAGAGAGTGTCCTTTAGAGAAGAAAATACACCTTCTACTTCCAGCTCAAAGATGGAGAAAATGATGGAGGAGATGATGAAGAAAATGAGCATCCTTGAGAAAGCACAAGCCAGTCAAAACCAAACTGCTCCTCAAAATAGAAACCAGAACCAGAATCAGAATTTTAGAAGGAACCAACCTCCAAACAGACTTAGGGAAGATGATCAACAGATCACTCCTCCCTTTCATCAAAACTATGTAAGTGAGGTTGAGGAAACAGATGAAATAACAGAGGAAGATGATATCAACATGCTGGGGATAGATAATGATGACTTTGAGATTCATTATGATAGAAAACAGGGTCTTTATACACCTTATGATGACAAAAGAGATGATGATGAAAATTATTATCAAGACATGGAAAACGTCATCATAGAGTCTCAAAGAGAATATGACCTTAGAAGCAAGAAAAGTCTAGAAACCCCCAACACCAAAACCTCTGAAAAATCTTCACAAAACAGCACTACAACCAAGCCTAAAGTTGTCAAACAAAAGGACAAAACAGTGGCTGTGAATTCTGGTAATGATAAAGAGAAAAGCACTCAAAACAATGAAAAACCGAGTGCAGACATTAGTAGTACTAACATCTCAGCAAGTACTCCTGTCAAAACAATTTTGTCAAATATAAATAAAACAAACCAGCAAGTTGATATTGCTGATAAACTAGCAGCTAGTAAGGCTGAGACAAGTACTTCAAAGAATCAAATTCCTTTCAGCCTGGAGCAGGAAATTTCCAAAATCAAAATCCCTGTTCCCTTGACTGAGTTAGCTGCCCAGCATGTATATAGGACCCAAATTTTGAAGGCTTTAAAAATAGAGGAAAATAAGGACACTGTCAATCTTAACAATGACCAACCAGAGTTGATTTTTGGTCCTAAGATTGAGGGTAGATATCAAGAGGGGCCTGTTCCTCCCTTTTATGTGAGTTTAAACGTTCATGACAAAATTTTGCACAACGCTATGCATGATTCCAGGGCTTCTCATAATTTAATGCCTAAAGCTGTGATGGAGAGCCTGGGTCTAGAAATCACCAGACCTTATAAAGATCTTTACTCCTTTGACTCAAGCAGAGTAAAATGTTTAGGATTAATCAAAGACCCCTGCGTTAACTTAGCACAAATTCCAGCCAAATGCTTAGTCATGGATATTGTTGTGGCTGATGTGCCCCCAAAATATGGAATGTTATTATCTAGATCTTGGGGGGCTAAGTTACAAGGGACTATGCAAATGGACATGACCTATGCGACTATCCCTGTTTTCAATCAGACTAGAAGACTTTACAGGGAATCCCACATGCAATACACAGTTACAAGTCAAGACAGACCATAAAACTCTCCTCTGTATTCTGTAAATACAGGTCTTGATTCTTTTATTATGTTTAATGATGAACCACTTAGTGAACAAGTCACTTTAACAGGATTAATGGCCGATAGGGAGGAAGAGGAACACAACGCAGAAGTGTCAGAACAGTTTGCTGAACCTGTGAACGTTAGCAAACAACACACAGGTCTTGAGCTGCCAGTCATACGTCCGTTGCTCTTAAACCTTGACAATCTAGAAATCAACCATCGACACAGCGAAAAACCTGAGAAGTTGAAACGAATACAACCAAGTGTTGAGATTCCACAACAACCCGTAAGCACTTTAGTTGAAGAGGACAGTAACCAGGATGAAACCAAAAATAGTCCTCTGTGGAGTATGGTTTTTGATGGGTCATGCACTAGGAACAATGCTGGTGTAGGTGTCAGGATTTGCAACACTGAAAACAACCACACAGAAAGCATTTCCTGCAAATTAAACTTTCAGTGTTCTAACAACATAGCGGAATATGAATCCCTTCTCTTAGGCTTGCGTTTGTTGAAGAAGTTTGGAGCCAGAAGAATCAATGTGTATGGGGATTCAGAGTTAGTCATTAGGCAAGTCAATGGGGAGTATAACGCAAATCATCCCAGACTTAGGGCCTACCGAAACGATGTCATGGACCTTTTAAAAACATTCGAGGAGTCCAAACTTATTTTTTTCCCAAGAAAAAGAAATATTGTTGCCCACAATTTAGCCTTTACAGCTAGAACATGCTTAATGACATATGAAACCAAAGACTGCACAACTCAGATTAAAGTCAGACAAACCGTGCCTGATAATAAAAAATATTGGCAGGTGTTTGACGGAGACAAACAAATAGAAGACTTCATGCAATTCAGAAATGAATTTGAACTAAACAAATGACTCGTACAGATACACACCTGTATAATTAAATTTTCTTGGTGAAGCAGAGGAGTTAGAAACTCTGCACTCTAAAGATGAAAGTTTGCCAAGCGGTCTAGCACCTTTAGAAGAGTTGTTTGATTTTAATGATGTGGCCAAGAAGCCAAAACTGGAACCTATAGAGACTGAAGTGGAAGAGTGCAATATAGGCAGTGAACTTAAACCGAAAATGATTAAACTGCCTAGAACTTTACCAACTCACATTAAACTCAAATACATAGAGCTGTTTAAAGAATTTTCTGATGTTTTTGCGTGGAGTTACGAAGATCTTAAATCCTATGACACTGAAATAATACAGCACAAAATTCCCCTCAAGGAAAACCAAAAACCATTCAAACAGAAACTGTGCAGAATAAACCCTGTTCAGTTGCCTTTGGTTCAGAAGGAGATCATGAAAATGTATGAAGCTGGTATTGTTGTCCCTATTAGATATTCTGAGTGGGTGTCTAATCTGGTGTCAGTTAGGAAGAAAACTGGAGAGATCAGGCTTTGTATAGAATTTAGAGACTTAAACAAAGCTTCATTAAAGGACAACTACCCTTTACCTAAGATGGATCATATTTTACAAAGGGTGGTAGGGTCTAGAAGAATTTCTTTGCTTGATGGCTACTCAGGGTACAATCAGATCTTAGTACACCCTGTTGATCAATTAAAGACAGCCTTCACTACACCATGGGGCACTTTCATGTATGTGAAAATGCCCTTTGGTCTAATGAATGCTGGAGCAACTTTTCAGAGAGCCATGGACATAGCATTCTTGGAAGAACTGGGTTACTTCATCATTATATACCTTGATGATGTCATTGTATTTTCAAAAATAGATGAAGAGCACTTAGAACATTTAAGAAAAGTTTTCGAGAAATGCAGAAAGTTTGGGATATCTTTAAATCTTAAGAAGACACTATTTGGGCTCCAAGAAGGTAAACTTCTTGGGCACATCATTTCAGAAGAGGGTATTAAAATAGATCCCAAGAGGATTGAGGCCATATTGCAAATTTCTCATCCTCGAAACATCAAGGAGTTGCAATCTTTCATTGGAAAGATTAACTAAGGTTCATCCCCAACTTGGCTGAGCTTCTTAGAAATATCACAAACATGTTGAAGAAGGAACAAGGGGTAAAATGGACCTTGGAAGCAAAGAAGTCCTTTGAGCTGGTGAAACAAGCGTTAACCAAAACACCGGTTCTTATAAGTCCTGATTTTTCAAAAGATTTTTATATTTTTTCCTTTGCATCAGAACATACCATAGCTGCTGTCCTTTTACAGAAAAATCCATAGGGACAAGAGCAACCTATTGCATTCTTTAACAAGGCATTGAGAGATGCTCCTTTAAAGTATAACATTATGGAAAAGCAAGCTTTTGCCTTGGTTAAAGCGTTGAAAGACTTCAGGGTATACATTCTTCACTCGCACATCATTGCCTTTGTTCCAAACTCAGTTGTTAAAGACATTCTAACACAGAACCCAGATGGTAAGAGAGGTAAGTGGATTGCTGTTATCCTTGAATACGATTTAGAGATAAAACCCACTAAACTCATCAAAGGCCAAGGTCTAGCTAGATTAATGGCTGAATCCAATTTTGAAGTTCTTGATATTAATATGATTAATGCTTTAGATGAACAAGAGGAAATCTCAACTCCCATTGTTGAAAACCATTTTATGAATTCCTCTTGGTATGCTGATATTGTTTATGTTTTTCTTAATTTGAATACACCTCCTGGTTTGACAAAAACAAAGGCAAGGTTCCTAAAGTTAAAAGTTGTAAACTATTGCATTATAGATAGATGTCTTTATTGGAAAAATGCAAGTGGTGTATTGCTTAAATGTTTGCCTGAGTTTGATGCAGAGAAGGTTAAATACCAGTTCCATGAAGGAGAGTGTGGAGGTCATTTGTACTGGAAGACAACAGCCAACAAAATTTTGAGGGCTAGTTTCTATTGGCCTACTCTTTTTCATGATGTGCACAAGATGATCATAGCCTATCATAAATGTCAACTTTTTGAAGGCAAAAGAAAACTGCTACCCCTACCTCTGCATCCAATCACTGTTGAAGCCCCTTTTCAACAGTGGGGACTTGACTTCATAGGAGAAATCCATCCACCATCTTCTACCCAGCGTAGATGGATTCTCACTACCACAAAATATTTCACTAAGTGGATAGAAACCATAACTTGTAGGAAAGCCAATGATTATGTTATTATAAAATTAATAGAGAATAATATTCTCTCTAGATTTGGCTGTCCTACCAAGATCATCACTGATAATGCAACAACATTTGGATCAAAGAAAATAGTTGAATTCTGTCACATATATCAGATAACATTGGGGCATTCCACAGCCTATTACCCTCAAGTTAATGGACTTGCAGAATCCTCAAATAAGAGTTTAGTGAACATAATCAAGAAACTGTTGGAGGACAACAAAAAGTCTTGGCACACAAAGCTAGTTCATGCACTTTGGGCTGACAGATTGACTTTTAAGAAATCTATTGGCATGTCACCTTTCTAGCTTGTGTATGGTACTGATGCAATTTTTCCAAACAACCTTGGTGTACCAGTGATGAAGTTGATTCAAGAGTTGCAAACTGAAGATAATGACATAATCAAAAGAATAAATGAGACCATTCATCTTTAGCAAACTAGAGAGGAGGTTTATAACAAAGCATTGCAAAAGCAGGACAACATTAAAAAGCTTTTTGACAGAAGAACAAAGGCTAGCAATTTCAATATTGGGGACAAAGTTTAAAGTGGGACTCAAGGAGGGAAGACAAGGGAAAGCACAGAAAATTTGACAACTTATGGCTTGGCCCTTACTCTATTCATTCAGCTGTTGGTAATAATGCATTTTTCTTGCAGGAGTTGAATGGAGTAGAATTGTTTGGGGGTCATGTCAATGGCAGGATGCTCAAACATTACTTCTCTTGATCCATGTTATGTTCCGAAAGCCTTTTTATCTTTTTTCTCATTATAAATACTTCACCCATCATTGCATTCAAAGTTATAAAAAATCAAAAATACAAAAACAAAGGAAAGAAAGAAAAGAGGACCGACTATGAAAACAAGAAAGGTATAGCCCCATACCAAAAAAGAGAAACAAATCCGAAAGTGTGCAAGCTCAAATTCCACTCCTGAAGAACACACTTCTAGTTAGTGAAACAGTTTAATCTTGACTAATTAGCTTTAAATTTTCTGCTGATAGGATAGTGAATTTGATTTTCCAAACTGTTTAATCTTGGCTTATCAGTAGATAGTTTAGGATAGAAATTAAAAGGTTCAAACATGCTCAAAATCTGAGCCAATTGATAGAAGAAAAACAGCTCAAACAAACTCAAAACAGAGCTATAAAAAGGTGAAGGCAATATTTTGAAATTTCAGATCTCAAGCCTTCCATTTTGTTTTAAATTTTGTGCAAAATAATGTCTATGTGCAGCTTGTTTTTATGCCATAGACCAGCATCAAGTTAGACTGTTCAATCTTGACTTGAATGCTTTTAAATTTCTGTTGTAGAATTTAGAAAATAAAGTCTGTTGGACAGTTTAATCCCAACAGATAGTAGATTAGGTAGAGAATCATATGGACTCAACTGTTTAATCTGAGTCCATGGAGAAATAAGGAGTAGAAATAGATTAGATTTCCTGCTTTCCAAAGAATAAAATGTTGTAAAGGAGTTTGCCAATCCAAGTGCACTCTAATGAAGAAAAAATACTAGACATGTAGGATTGGGTAGGTAGAAAGCTTGTTGATGAAAGATCTATTGTTTTCATGACTGCTAAAATGTTTTCAGAACAAAAAAGGATCATCCAAGGGAAGAAAGGCAGCCCAATGGATAAGGCACTGATCAGCCTCCCAAAGAATGCAAGTCTGAAGTTTTTGATGCCTTCAAGAAGGCACCATCCCCAAGTGGAGCCACTGTTAGCCACCTATAAAATTTGTTATACCAAAAGGTGGCTAAATCTTTTTTGAGCCTTCAAGGAACAAATTTTACTGTTAAAAAGTGTTGGCTCTTGAAGACTCTTGAAGGCCTCATGCCTTTGTCCAAATCTTCACTGTTGTGCTCATTTCACACTCAGAAATCCTACTGATTTCCAAGCCAAAATACTGCTGCAAGCACCATTTCCCCCCCTCCCCCCTCTTCCGAAGACTAACCTCATTTTTATTCTTTTATTTCCCACAAAAATCCTTCATTTTCATGTTTTCCCCTTTTCCTTCCATCGAAATCCCTTTGATAAGGTTTAAGACCCTCTCTTGCCTTATCGAAACCCCCAACATCCATTAAAAACATCGAAAATTGCATAAAAATCACATTTTTTATATATTATAGACTTAAGCCCCTCGAGCTAAGTCTTTAACCCTTCCCCTCCATACGCCCTGGTGCTGGAACCAGGCGCTAACCCCTTTGGGCGCTTATCGCGTCGGAGGAAAATAGTGCACAAATCTTTCGCCTCACCAAGTTTTCTGATGCCGATTAGCCCCCCTTTCTATCTCCCCCGGTCATATGACTTTCCATATAACCCGCCGCCCCGCAGTCGGGCGCCTACCCACTTCGAATAAATATTCCGCCCTTGAACCACAAACCTTTGTTTATATTAAGTTTCGGGTTTTAATGTGTTTTGTCGTCATGTCAAAAGAAAACCAGGCGGGATTCATCGCACTGCTTTCAAGAGGAAGGTGGTTTTCCCTGATCGGCAGCGATGCCATTCACCGCCTGACGCGTGGCCTTGAGCACTGTTGAAAAACCGCCCTCATCGCGCATTAAAGGTCGGATGTGGAGTCAGCGCGATATTGATGCGCGCCATCCGATCTGAGGCCCCTCATCGGATGGTGATCGCGTTCTGATCAAGCCCGTGCGTTATTCCAAGGTACGGCGCGGTATTAAAAACATCTCCATCATCGATCTGATCTGCAGATCGACGGCCCAAAAGCAGTTGCCCCGATCCCCTCGTCTACAGCGGCGGTCAGTGGTCCCCAGTGCCACATCAGCGTCTACGCGGCAAATTTAATCTGGGCGGGTCTTCATCGTTTCTCCGCACAGTCAGCAAGTGCGGACCCGGGAAATTTTATTCGGCTTGGTTTTATTGAAAGGTTTTGAGATCCGGACGCATTTTATAAGGTTTTTTGACATACGTCCTCCACCGTTGATCACGTGACATGAATCCCATCCGACGGCCCACGTTCGTCCCGAGCTCTCCACTCATTTTTTAATCATTTTTCTCTAAAACAAAGGTTGTAAACCTTTGTCTCCGCTTTTTATTTTTCCGATAATGTGACCCCTTCACGTTATTTATCCACCTCCGCTCCTGACCGTCGATCTCTGCGCGATCGACGACTTCGATTCAAATTCCTCCTCCGCTCTCCTCTAACCTCCTCTAATCAATCTCGACCATTGGATGATGCCATCCAACGGCCACGCTCTCTCCACGCGCCTTCTAAAGCAGTTAACCTATACATGCAGGATTTCCTAATATTTTTCGTATTTTGCAAGGTTCAAATGGTTTTTCCGCTGTCTGAAGAAAATTCAAAAGCAGAGGGTGACGATCCTCCCTCCTTCAATTCATCAAAAGGAATCATTTGCATGTTTCAACTCTACGTTTCGTCAATGTTTCATGAGGCATTGATGCCACACGACCCCTACGTAGCCCTGCACACCAACACACACAGTGAATCAAGCACAAGTCAAAGAGTATCAGTGTCGAAGACAGCAATATACCAGAACAGAAGATTGAAGACAAATCTGTGGGGATTACGTCTAAGATGGTTTATCAAAAGCCTAATCCCCAATTAAAACGCAGATAAAAGAAAAATCATCAAGGTTCATCAGACAGAAAGCCTCCATCACCACATTTGAGGCAAATCGATTCCTCCCAGCTACCACGTTACCACCTGTGCCTCGAAGCATTCAATCAAAGGTCGAAGTTATTGATCAAGATCAGGTATTTGCCTCAGCGCAGCCAGAGAAGTGAGTTCTGCAAACAAACTTAATGACAAAACATCAGCAGAGCTACTTTGACATCACACAGAGCCTCAAAGGTCAAAAAGAGCTCCCATTGAGCTTAAATCTCTATGTAAATTATTTAATACAAAGGACACCTATGAAAACTTCTCCATTGAGCCCCACAAAGGCCAAGAAGCCATTTAAGACTGTATTAATTATCTTTGGAGATCTTTTATCAAATCTCACCTCCTCATTCTTCCATAAATACTATTGTAGAAGATGAGAGAGGGGTTGGTTGATTTGGCTACTGAACATTGAAATATAATTGAGCTAGAGACTTCTATCTGTAAATAGTGTTCACTGGCCCTTGGAGCTCTACTTGTGATAGATAAGTTAGGCTGAGATGAGTAGATGATTGCTAAACTAAAGCATTGGACTTAAAGCTGTAACTGGTTTGGAGCATCAATACAAGCTGATTTATGGGATCCTGGTCTATGTTGACAGTGATGTTTTTCTCATTGTAACTTGTTATTTTGTTTATGTTTTCACTGTGTTCATTTTCTCTTATAAAGAACAGCATGCATGGAGTTAGGACCTACTGTATACCAGTACCCTTCTCTGACTGGAAATCTTTATCTGAATATTTTCTTCCATCTGTGTTATTTGGGAATGATTCAATTCAGTTTAAGCATAGGAATGCAGGCGTTCCCTCGTCTTATTGTCCTAGCTGAATATTATTCTTAAATGTTATGTTCAGTATTAGTTAAGTAGAGATGAACTAAGGAAGATATGGTGTGCCCTGGTCCTAGTTTTATCCCCAAAGATTGTTTGAATGTTTCCCTTGGAATGTGTTGAAAGCTGGCTAGTTTAGAAGTACTTACCAGATATTAGACCATCCTTTGTTATCATTAATGTTTCCCTCTGTTTTTGTATGTTTTCTGTTGAAAGTGTATCAAAGGCTGGCTAGTTTAAAAGTACTTACCAGATCCTAGTTTACTTTCACGTCTTTCTTAAGTGTATGTCGTTGGCTAGTTTAAAAGTACTTACCAGATCTTAGGCTGCTCTTTGTTCTACATCTGTTTAATTCCCCTTCTTGTTGTATCATTTCCATTCCATAAATCAAACTTTAAAGAGATCCTTAGACATAGATGACTTGCCCCATGGACCACTCTTGCCTCTTGCTGCTTCAATTAAACCCTATTATGACTCCATAGCCCAATGGACTAAAACCTGCAATTATCTATCTTCCTGGCCAAAGCTTGTTCTATTTTCTTGCAACTTCTCACCTTTGAAACTCTTTACATGTAGAACTTTCCACCTCAAACGGTAATCATGCTCAACCATCCAAAAAAAAAACAAACCCTCGGCCTTCATAACTAGCCTAATATCATTACCCAAGACTTCAAAGACAAATCCATCTTTGCACTTATTGGAGAGATCCCTCTCCGGATTCAGGAGGGCTAGATCCTAGAATCTCAAAGTGGTTGAAACGATGTTGTTTCTGTGATCGGACTTTTGCCAATCTTGCTGATTACAGACTCCTAACAACCCCCAAGATCTAAGTATCGAATTATCTCTTCACACTTGAAATAACATTATTAGATCATAATGGGCTAAATACACGTTCAAACCCTCAAGATCTAGAGATACCATGTACATCGAGTGAGCTAGAATGCTTTTCTAAACCCAGTAACTAATGCAAGATACTTGTGCAAATAGATAATCCAACCACCGACAAATGAAATAATAACTGAAGCAATTATATTCAGTAGAGAATAAGAGCACGATTCATAATAACATTACCACAAGAAGCGAAAAGGAAACACCAACGCAAGATAAACCACCAAAGTCTTGATTTTATTATTGCAAAAGAGAAATTACATCTCGCAGCTTGACTTACAGCTTGCTAAAGATTTTTTCATTTAGTACATCATCATCAAATGAGGAGGCTTAGGCTTCCTTATATAGAAAAAGGAGAGTTCTAGACTCCTCCAAGTGGAAAAACGACTAGTTTCGCTTGATCCGAGGCTTGATCCTCGTCAAATAATTTGTGTCCCTTGATAATTGTTGCACACATCGCCAAAAAATTTCGACCTCCTTTGGTGCATTTGGTCCTTTGGAGAATCTTCAAAAAATAGAATCATCGTAACTTGTACAAAATAATCAACCACCTGGACCAAAAAATTCGATTTGCTGGGAAAATTCAAAATAGTCTTCTTGGTCCAACAAATTTTTTGACTAGGACATTCTGCCTTGGAAATGAGGCTCTATAATTTTGACTTAAATTTTTCCCTTGAAAAATAGTCTCAACTCTCAATAATTTTTTGATAATTTTTCCACTTGGAGAGAAATTGATTTTCCTCTCATTTTATTTTTCGACAATTTTTGGCTAATTTATTTTTTATTTTTTCCAAAAAATTAAATAAAAGGCTCAAGATGGGATTACAAATATTTTTCCACCCTCTAAGTGGGCCTAAAAGATGTTTTGGAAATGGTGTTCTAATTATGAGTAACCATCCACCAAAAATATTCCTAGACAACACTTTTACATCAAGATATTACAATAATCACCCATAGAAAGAGAATTTTACAATAGACACAACCTCTTAGACTCAACCAAATCTTGCGACACAAGACACATGATCTAGTATGATAAAAATACATAGACTCAATAACACTAGGACTCTCCTAAGACCTTATCATAGAATTTCAGTCTAGCTTTGGGGAATGCTTGGGAGAAAAACTTTGCTAATTATTCGTTTTTAGAAACACAAATAATTAGGGAGGTTAAAAAACTCCCTAGAGTGAAACCCTTTGTTAAGAATCAAAGGCTTACCTAGGTGTTTATACATGGCTTCATAATCATACTAGAATCATTTTTATAATGAAATTGCGGGATTTAGGATAACTATGATGACAAAAAAATATATCCAGTATTGTGTACTCTACTTCTTGGAACTATTGACATACGCATGGTCAACACCACCAAGGATTAGAATACAACTATATTTCCTTAATTGGAATTACAAAACCATGCATTGAGCCACCATGCGCCATAAAATAGCTAAAAGCAAAAACTGTGTGCCAAAACCAAACACAAAAAACCACATAAAACAATATTGAGGGGTATTGCCCCTGAACCCCTTAAGCTGCAACCCCCTCCCCCCCCACTATGCCTGGTGCAACATAGAGCACGTGGGGTTAGCCGTGCAAAGAATATAACACATACCCAATAAAAAGATCATAAACAAAGGTAGACTGGTTAGAATTTTGGATCTGGAACAGAAAGTAGTGACATTTGGGACAAATCAGAAAAATGTGAAAACATTTGTGAAGGACAAAGACTCGGAAAATAAGATTCTCCAGTCTAAGCTAAAGATATATGGTGTTGAGCATATTTAGGCAAAGGAATTAATGGCAGCTCAGGAAGGAAAGGAACATTTGGTTGATAAACTCTCTAAACTGAATTATCAAATTGAAAGATGAAAGGAAGCAGCAGTAGCACAACATCAGGGCCCAAGTTTTGATCTAACAATTGTCCAAGACAACAATAGAGATAGTGCAAGAGATTGAGAAACAGGGAACAACAAGACGCAACTTTGGAGAGTAGATTTCTAAGCTATCCAACAAATTTTTGAATCTAGAAGCTACATTGAAATTGAAAGAACTTGAAGTAACTGAATTAAGATCATCAATAGAAGAAAAAGGGGTTATAATAAAACGCTGCTAGGAGCAAATATATGAGAAGGATAAAGTGATACTTGAAGATAATCAAAGAATTGAAAGGTTGAAGAAATCTATTGATGAGGTTGCAAGAAATATTTGATTAGTGTAAAACATTCAATATGGGATTAGATAATACTCACAATGGATCATTTTAGAACTTCATTTCGATATGTTACAACAAATTGAAGCTTTAAAGCAGCATTTGCAACAAGAAGGCTTTAATAGTTGATGATTTTATCAAATTCTTGAATAGCAAGTCTCAGCTTGATTTAGCTCTCCTGGGAATAACTGATAAAATAATGATGATAATGAATGCAGGGAGAGTTAATACAAAGAAAATTTTGATTCAAATTGCCTAGAACAAATGTAATAGCATTAATCGAGCAAGCAAAGCCTTTAAGAACAAGTTCAATCCTTTAAATAAGTTGGGTCGGCCTTCTCTATGGACAAAAGAAGAGACTGTATGGTATAGAGCTATATAATGAGGATATATAGACTCACAGAAACAACACTAAAAATTTCAAGCATATGACTGACCCTTTGAGGCATCGGTTTCATGCTCAAGAGAATTTATTTTTATAGGTCAAGAGAATTTATCTTTATAGGTCAAAGCACCCATTGAGTGCTTCTAGGTTTGTTATAAAGTCATTGAGTCATTGTCATGTATGAATGACCCATTTGGGCATGTTACATATTGTAAGAAAATTATTTGAGTCAAATTATTTAGCACAGTCAAGTATCACCCGGCCTCATTTGGAGAACACATTCACACTCACACAAGTTCGATCATAAAGATGAAAAGAAGTGCGAAGAAGAGGAGGTCGAAGGAAGGAGAAGAAGTCAAAGTTTTGGGTTCTGTTTTGGGCTATTTCTCTCCACATGTGCAAAGGAATTAGGGCACATATTGTTGCTGTGAAGCCGAGTTGTAGAAGTAAAGTTAGGTTACCAAGAAGAGTTTTTCTGAAAGCTGAATTCTCTAGGACAGAGAATATACCCAAGTGAATAAGAGAAGTTGCAGTTTATGGGCAAATCGTATTGCAGTTTCAAGTTGCAGTTTTTGGTTACAATTTCTGGTTGCAGTTGAAGTTGCAGTTTTTGGGCAAGTCGAAATTGCAGTTTCTGGGCAAGTCAAAGTTATAGTTGCATTTGCAGTTGTTGAGTAGCTCGAAGTTGTTAGAAGGAGAAGCTATTCAATGAGGAAGCATTGACTTGGTCTTGGAGGGGTTCTTAGTCAAGGGTCTAGGTCTTGGAATTCGTTAATTGAAGATTCTATAAGAAGAATAATTCTTGTGGGTTTTCCTCTCAAGTTGGAAAGGTTTTGGCCCTACATCTTGTGTCCTTTGTCTCATTATTCTTTATGGTTTGGTAGTTGTTTGATGAAAAAGAACACATAATAATAATCATATACAAGAAGAACCTAATTAAGAAAAGTAAAAAGTCCTCACAAGTAGTTATCATTATAAGAGATATCATCTAATATCTCTGCCCTAGATTTCTCAACATGGTATTAGAGCTAAGGTGACAAGTCAAGGAAGGGAAGTTCAACAAGGGACACTCAAGCTCTCAAAGATCAAGGTTTTAAAAGGATATCAAGGGCTTCAAAGAATCAAGAAGATCCTCTCATCTCCAAGGAATTTTGAAGACAAAGGCTACATTATTATCCTGAAGGAAGTCAAAACCCTAGCTCGTGTAAAAGGGCATCTACACTTAAAACCTTCTTGGGATCCTCACTCTATCAATCATTAAAGGGAAACGGATGACTTTAAAGCATCTTGAAGTTTTCACATTAAAGGGTAAAAGAAGAAAGGGGTTGTCATTATCATCAAAGATATCTAGGCAATCTCCCTCTCATTAAAGCAAAGGATTTCATCTCAAAAGAGAATCCTTATCTCAAACATCTTTGAAGAAGTTCATCCAAGAAGCATCAAGGCATCATCGAGAAGTCATCATCATCAAAGGCATCAAGTTGAGGAGTTCATCTTCACTTGACAAGTAAGTATTTCTACTTCTATATATAAATCTAGTAAAATGACTTTATTTTTCAAGGAGATCAACAAGTTGGCAAAGGCAAAGTCTCCAACCCATATCAAGAGCAAGCACTATCTAAATATATGAAAAAGGATCTAAGGGCTCAAAGGATTCTTGTAGAATCCATCAAGGATTCTCTCACCCCATATGTAGAAGAGTTGGAGACATCAAAAGAGATATATGATAAGCTAGCAGATTTATTCTCTAAAAACTCAACAGCACAAGTCATATCACTAAGATTTGAACTATACAATTTGAAAGCGTCAAAGGATGATGGGATATCTACATGTCTTACTAAAGCATCGCAAATGAGGAATCAACTTCAAGATCTAGGAGAGACGATCCGATAAAGAAATGATTACCATTGTTCTAAATGATCTAACTGATGAACAAGGAAACCTTGTATCAAAAGGCCTATGAAGAGGAGAAAGCTATCCCATTCAATAATTTGTGGTTGCGACTCGCTATGCAAGATTGAAGAAAACAGGTTAAAGGAAAAAAGTGATACAAGATCAGATAATCAAGTTCAAACATTTGCTGTCATGTCAAGAAGCAAAGGGATATTTGGCAAGTTTGATCCTCAGAAAAAGAAGAAGATCAATATGTCGCAAATCCAATGCTATGGATGTCAAGAATATGGGAACTTCAAGAGAGATTGTCCCAATCTCAAGAAGGACAACAACAAACGAAAAGGGTAAGAAGCCCATATCATTGAAGAAGTGGAAGAAGCTGAAAAGAAGAAGTTCAAGATGGAGGAAGTAAAAGATTTTTACTATTGTTGAGATAGGTCTTCCTCACCTAGTTCTTTTCAAGCTTTTGTTTCAAATTTTTGTTGTTAAATATAAATATCATGGTAGGAATCATTAGAAGCATGATAGGATGCATCATGTTAGGAGAAGGCATCATAGAAGCATACAATTGAAAGTAGGAGCTCATAACATCATCATAAAGAAGCATGAAAGATAGTTGAAATATAAGTTTGTGGATGTCACCTATAGAAGGATGTAGCTCTTGGTAACCTAATTGAAAGCATAACGAGTACTTATGGGAAAAATAAATTCATCTAGTATAGAGATCATCACACTTCATTCAAAAGCAACATTTGTGGGATGAGGATGACCAAGATCCTTCATTGGAATATTCACTAGAAGGTTCACCTACTGGAAGAAGCAAGTGTCTCACCGGGAATTCCAACTTACATGGATTCATGGGATGATGTATGATGTCAAGAGAAGTGAAGCAGGTCAAGGGATTGAAGTTCTTTCAATCAAGAAGTTGTTGAAGGAAGTCTAAATGACCAAAATAAAGAGATGAGGTATGTATAATAGAGTCATGTCATATGGTTGCATATATCATGAATGAGTGATCTACCTCAAGAGCATGAAAAAAAGAAAGGATCTCCTCTTGTGAAAGGATGCATGAAGGCATGATAGGATGCATCATGTTAGGAGAAGGCATCATAGAAGCATACAATTGAAAGCAGGAGCTCATAACATCATCATAAAGAAGCATGAAAGATAGTTGAAATATAAGTCTGTGGATGTCACCTATAGAAGGATGTAGCTCTTGGTAACCTAATTGAAAGCATAACGAGTACTTATGGGAAAAATAAATTCATCTAGTATAGAGATCATCACACTTCATTCAAAAGCAACATTTGTGGGATGAGGATGACCAAGATCCTTCATTGGAATATTCACTAGAAGGTTCACCTACTGGAAGAAGCAAGTGTCTCACCGGGAATTCCAACTTACATGGATTCATGGGATGATGTATGATGTCAAGAGATTGTCAAGGGATTGAAGTTCTTTCAATCAAGAAGTTGTTGAAGGAAGTCTAAATGACCAAAATAAAGAGATGAGGTATGTATAATAGAGTCATGTCATATGGTTGCAAATATCATGAATGAGTGATCTACCTCAAGAGCATGAAAAAAAGAAAGGATCTCCTCTTGTGAAAGGATGCATGAAGGCATGGTTCCCACATTGACTAGATGAAATCAACATAATATGTCCTCATATGAAATATGAGGTGGTTGACAAAGTTGAAGGAACTGTGATTGGAAGTTCCTCGGAGAAAATGTGTGAATAAAGAAAGGAAGAGATCATGAAAAATGCAACTACGGAAAAGGCAATCAACATCCAAAGACTAGAAGATTTGACTATGATATCTCCATGGGAAATATATGAATATTTTGATGAAGTTTGAAAAGGAAAGAGACCCTTGACTTTCGTATATCTTTTGAAGATGTGTCAATATGTATGCAGGATGTTGATGCAAACATGAGGATGTCATGATGAAAGATCATCACAAAGGTAATCTTGATTTAATGATTCATTTTTCTAATTTTTGAACAATATCTGGATGGGCTATTGTGGGGCTGCCAAGGGAAGAATTGTAGATGTCTTTTACAACTAATGCTCATGTGGTAAGATGAAATATCCTTAAGGAAACATGACATGTAAAAGGTAGAAAGGCATGAAGGAAGGCTAGATATGAATTAATGGATCACTTTCTGATGAAAAGAAGGATGACATGATTCATGAATGAAAGTGATGGATGGTTTGTGCCCTACAAGAAGTCCCAAAACAATGCAGGCTCCATATCAAAGAAGAAAACTCATGACATTGAAGGAAGGAGTCCTACAGCAGTTGTTTGGCCCATGATCTCCACCTAAAGAACTGCTGGAAGCAGGTCCCTGGTTAAGAGGGAGCTTGGTCAGGTCCTTGGTTAAGAGGGAGCTTGGGTACATTCCTTCATTGGAATGGGTATATCCTCCCTAGTTAAGAGGGAGAGATAGACACTTCATTCTTGTCTTCACTTGGGAAGATAGAATGGATGAATGGGTAAGCATCTGGCATTCGATACTCTTTGAGGATGTGATAGGGCATCCAAGACAAGAGTAGTCATAAAGGATCAATATTCTTTGAGGACTGGGAATCCAAGATATGAATAGTCCCAATGGAACATACTCTGAGTGAAACTGGGTGGGGTATTAACCGAGAGAGACAATGATGAGGGTGTCTATAAATCATTAGTCTAGCCAGCATTGTGCTTTGATCTTGTGGAGAGATAAAGGTGTTAGTCAAGGCCTTGCTATGTGACAATGTTGAATGATATGATGATATACAAATGGGTTACCAATCCGACTCTTCTTATGAGAATTCTTCAGATTGAGAATGTCTAAGTACCTTGTATGGATTATGAATACCTCCCTAGTTAAGAGGGAGTGTTGAAATATGTAACTAGGTTCAGTCTTCATAATGACAGATGTAATCAAGATTTTATGTATTTAATGAAAAGAGAAAAATAAATTTATTATTGAAATTCTTGAGGCATGGGTTTCATGCTTAAGAGAATTTATTTTTATAAGTCAAAGCACCACTAGATGCTTCTAGGTTTGTTATAAAGTCAATAAGTCATTGTCATGTATGAATGACCCATTTGGGTATGTTACATGTTGTAAGAAAATTATTTGAGTCAAATTAGAGTCAAAATACCCTCCAAGCCCAAGTCAATCATATAAGCATCAAGTCGGCCTAATGGAGAAACAAGTAAGCCTAAGGACATGTCAAGTCGGCCTAATAGGAGGCTCAAGGAAGCCTATATATAGGGCACTCGACCTCATTTGGAGAACACATTCTCACTCACACAAGTTCGATCATAAAGATGAAAAGAAGTGCAAAGAAGAGAAGGTCGAAGGAAGGAGAAGAAGTTGAAGTTTTGGGTTTTGTTTGGGCTACTTCTCTCTGTTGGCATTCCTGAGTTTTCATAGATTGGCTAACCAAAAGACAAGACAACATCAGAACCAATCTTTAGAGTTCCAGGATCTAGTCCTCCTGTTCTCAGAGAGGGATCTCTCAAATTGTTTGCAAAGATATATCTTGTTTGCTTTTAAGTATTGATTTTAGACTAGTTATAAAGTGTAGTTGTTTGTTTGGTTTGTTTGTTTGTTTGTTTGGTTGAATTGGCACAACATAACATGAAAGGTCTAAGGAGTATAGATAGAAAGAAGAAGTGTCAGATTCATTGGGCAATGGAGTCAAGAAGAGGTTTATGACAAACTCATCAATGGATATGGGATATCAAAGGGCAAATCTAACTTGGCCACAGGATCCTTTAGTTTTGTGAATGAGATGGACATTAATGATTTAGAAAGAGAAATTGAATTCTCAACAAAGAGAACTTAAAAACATAACTTGAACAGAAAGAGGTATTTGATAGACAGGGCTAACCATGAATTCTACAAACCACACTTTAAGCAAATAATGACATCAAGACAACTTTTAAAATGAAATCTAAGATTCGGGAGCATATCCCATTTCCTCAAAGATTCTATTTTAAAGGAATTAGAAAACATGAAAGATTCACTGATAATTGCAGTCATAGAAGAAGGAACACCTAACACATCCATGATTACAACTATAAAGACCTTTAAAACAATTATTCAAGCAGGGACAAAGGGTATGATCAAAACAGACCTTTTTGGCAAACTATAAACAATGGTACTTCAAAGGGAGACTTCAAAAACAGCTTTCAAGTGGCAGCAGACAAGTAGGGAAAACCATAAATCATGCTAGAACCAACTATTTGAACTATTTGAGAAATAAACAAGCATAAGGGTTCAAGAGAATGATTAAAGACTCTAAAATGCCTTAGCAGAAGAAAACATAAAACAGTGAAGGATAAACAGGTCTAAGGTGCTTCCAAGAGTCATTTCTTAGCCTAAACTTTTCATCCTACTGTAATAAGAATTTATGAAACATAATGAAAACAGGAAAAACAACAGACAGTTCAGAATACATCACCAATAGCCAGGCTCAGGGATCCAATGATAGAGCCTTCTCATGAACAAGCAAGTCAAAACATTATCAAGCTTCCAAGACTTCAATTTATTCTTCAACTTCAGACAGACTATGTATTATTTCACAGAGTTACAGTGTTACAACTTCTCATTTTCTTCAGAAGTATTTATAGAAGAAATGAGGAGGTGGAAGAGTTCTAGGGTTGAGTATCATTAATTTCATACTAAATGCAACTTCCAGCCTTGAAAACCATGCAAGGCATAAGGCAGGAAAGCATTGAATTACAACTCTGTTTTATTTACTCTATCTTCCGCTTTTCAGGCTTAATGGGAAAAAAGATTGACTTTAAGGCACTTTATTATCTTTACAATAACTTCTACTGACAGTTTGGAATATTTGATTTTGCTTGTAATAACTGTTAGCTGCCTTTGTCTTTAATGTTACTGACTGAGCTTTAATCTGGGTATTCCTTTGAGGCAGAAAGGCTGCAAGGTGTCGATTTGGTATATGGGGAATCAATTAGCCCCTTCGATGTGGTATTCGAGGCTTTTCTGGACATTTGTCTTCATTCTGTGGATTAGGCCTTCGATATTCAATATGTGCCTTGATCCCTTTAAGCTTTGATTATATCTTTAATCATCTGATTATGCTCTGATCCTTTGTCTTTGATACTGATATTCTTTAATCACCCGATGTTCACTGTGTTTGCTGTTTGCCGATGCGCAGAGGGTTTGCACAGGTGGAGGTTTTTGTTTTAATGAATCGATGATCATGACTCATCGATCCAAACTTGAGAATTCAAACCCCCTTAGATCCCGTCTAACCTGTATCTAAGGCCACGGGGATCGTCATCCTCGGCCTATGATACTATAACTGGCTGCGGGAGGGTTTTACCCTTTAACTTATAAAACCTGCATAAAACAAACAATCGTTATTTAAATCCTGCAGAAATAGGTTTAAAACTGCTTAGGAGGGTTCATGAAGGCGGTTTGGAGTTGTGAGAACGGATGAATGTAGCAGTAGAAGGGAGAAACCCTTGGCAGAAGCGAAGCAAGGTTTGAATTTTTTGAATTTGGCGCAGGAATGATAAAGGGTGGTTTCAAAAAACCAGAAGCAGTTTTCGCGTAGCAGTTGGGGGGGTAAGCGGTATTAGCTTTTGGAACGCGATATGTGTTAGCGTTCGACACGTGGATTTCTAAAACCACTTTTATCACGTGGAAGTAGCGCAGTGCGCACTGGGAAGGAGCAGTGAAAATTGTGAGATATTGATCGTCGACCGTTGGATTGGAGGCTCTAGATCCAACAGTGCAGGTTGAGCGCGATGGATGAAGAGCTGCGGGGTAAAAGTGTATGTGGGGTCCATGGTGACGTAACGTTTCTGTCGCATAGTGGACGGGTGTTTGGGTTATCGGGTTAAGTCCCGATCGTAGGATTTCTCAGATGGACAGTCAAGATTTAAAAGGAGGAGCGGATAGATGGATGGAGGAAAAGGTAAGGCAGGGTGAATGGGAGGAAGGATGGGGCCCGATGGCCATTGATCTGCAGAGATCAACGGTCTAAATTTGTTTAGATCATAACGTCGGGGTAATGGAAAAATGAAGGAAAGTAAGGGTTCAGGAAGGGTTTTCAAGTCTTTTAGCGCCCGATTTGCGGCATTGTAGGACGCATGGAGGAAGGGGCTTAAGGTAATAAGCTCTCGGGGGCTTAAAAACTTTATAGTGTAGAAAACTGTATTAAGGCCAAAAACATAGATTTTTAAGCCCTGAAATAGGGTTCCGATAGATGAAAGAAAGGGCTTTTAAACCAAATAAAGGGAGATTTAAGGTTCAAGAGGGTTAAAAATGGTTTTGAGAGGCAAATGAAGGGATTTATGCATGAAATGGAGAAGGAAATGGAGAAGTGCAATGATGGAAAATGAAGCCTTTTAAGCAGTTTTTTCTCTTGGTAAACAGCAGGTCCTTGAGGGCTTATAGTGAAACAGCAGTGAAGATTAATTCAAAGGATAAAGAACATCATAAGACTTCAAAAGATGATAGGTTTTCAAAGGAAACTATCTCTTGAAGGCTTGAGGACATAATCTAGCCATCTTTTGCTTTGACAAACTATTATTGATGGCTAACACTCTCCACATGTGCAAAGGAATTAGGGCACATATTGTTGCAGTGAAGTCGAGTTGCAGAAGTAAAGTTAGGTTACCAAGAAGAGTTGTTTTGAAAAACAAATTCTCTAGGAGAGAGAATATACTCAAGCGAAGAAGAGAAGTTGCAGTTTTTGGACAGATCGAAATTGTAGTTTCAAGTTGCATTTTTTGGTTGCAATCAAAGTTGTAGTTTATGGGCAAGTCGAAATTGTAGTTTCTGGGCAAGTCGAAGTTGCAGTTTTTGGGCAAGAGGAAGTTGTTGTTTCTGGGCAAGTCAAAGTTATAGTTCCAGTTGCTGAGTAGGTCGAAGTTGCTAGAAGGAGAAGCTATTCAAAGAGGAAGCATTGAATTAGTCTTGGAGGGGTTCTTGGTCAAGGGTCTAGGTCTTGGAATTCGTCAATTGAAGATTTTATAAGAAGAAGAATTCTTGTGGGTTTTCCTCTCAAGTTGGAGAGGTTTTGGCGTTGGCTAATCGCCTATATCTTGTGTCCTTTGTCTCAATGTTCTTTATGGTTTCGTAGTTGTTTGATGAAGAAGAACACATAATAACAATCAAGTACAAGAAGAACCTAATTAAGAAAAGTAAAAATTCCTCACAAGCAGTTATCATTATAAGAGAAATCATCTAATATCTTTTCCCTAGAATTCTCAACAACACGGGAGTCATGGCGTGAGCCCTAACTACACTCAAGCATCCACTCACATATATTTTGATAAAACAGTGGTCAAACTCAAGAATTAGTTAAAGCTTGAAGGGATAAAAGCAAGGAAAGAATTCATTCCAAAATATAGACAAATTTGTTGTGAAAGAACGAGAGTCTTCTAGTGTGTAGATCACTTGGAGAATTGAACATGTATTCAAAATCATTAAATAAGATCTTTTAGCTACAGTTTTGGCAATCCTGAGGATTTTCCCCTTGTCTAATTTGTCTTTCCAATCTGTATTTTCCTTAGCTTCACTATTATCTATTTCCTTCGCTGTCTGTAAACTTGAAGAGTGGGACTTATTTTTAATTAGTCATGGAATTAAATATTGAAGACTTGCTCTCAGTTTCATCCATTGATTGTCTCTTTAAATTTGGCTTGAACCAATGACTTAGTTGCAAATACTAGTTATTGTTGTATGTCCTGTGCAGAGTTTCGCAAGAGATTATGAGTGATGCCTGAAATACTTGGATAATGGTGCTTTGTATTTGTTTCTTCACCATTTTGTATGAAGGATATTTATGCTCTAGAATGTAAGTTCTTGTCAAGATTTGTAGTTAATAAATGAACTACTAGATTCATTAAGTGCCCAATCCATTTTCTTGTTGTCTTCGATATTAATGGTGCCCATATTCATTAGTGTACAAATAAAATTGCTATATTTTAACTCTTCCTATTATGCCATCAATGTTTATCAAAGTCTGGTAAACAAGATTATGGTAGCCAAAGTTTATAAAAATCTGTCGCCATAGCTCTATCGCGATTTTCAATAGCTCTCTCAATCTTTTGGAGTGATGGATACACTTTCTAGCCTCTAAATTCTTTCAAAACAGCCTAAAGCTACTAACTATTTCTTATTTTCATCCATTCTTATTAGACCTTTTCCATGACATGTTTGATTCCATACTATAGCCTACCACAATGAAAAGAATTTAACCAAAAAATTGTCTTATATAGTGAGTTGTTTTCATGGCATGTAATTTTACACAATGTTATCATAATCGAACCAGTAGGCCCCCTGAATCAAGAACTAGTCAAAAGTGGACTGGAACCAATAAAAAAACTGGCCCAAAATAATGGTCGACCAAAAAATAAATAAAATATCCAAATTTTAAAGAAAAACATATATATTCATGTGCATCCATATGAATCCAAACCATTTATACACAAATATGCAAACGTTCTCATTTATATAATACTAAAAGTGCATATAACCAAAATATCACTTACTGCAATACATATGTGAACCAAAAATACATCAACAAAGAGGCTCTAGATGGGCTCTAGCATCAATAAAAAATCATGCTACGACAAATACCTACATACTATCAAAATCATTGCCTATATTGGGATCATCGTCATCAATATCGCCCTCGAAGCATTAAAATAAGATATAAAAAACTTCACATGTCAAATTAAGATTTTGTTTGAGTGATGGATACATTTTACTAGATTCGTGATAGAGGAGTTCAACCGGTAATGCCACTAACATCAAGGTACATAGAGGGCTTGGTGCTCTTGATTAAATGCTAGTTCCATACCATCGTACACAACGAAGTCCAAGGGAAAAATTGTAATCCCCCCAATCCTGAAATCTTGAAAACTTTGATTTAATTATTCCAAATCCATGACCCAAATAACTCAATGTGATGGATCCAAAAGAATTAAATCAAAGTTATTCACATCACAAAATCGTAAGCTCAAAAATCCTTAAAATTGTTAAGTCTACTAGATTTTGAGTGGGATCTAAAATTCTAATTTCTTTATATGAAATCCAATGAGGTCAAAACTACTCTCAAACATCTTGAGTCATTTAATGGTAACATTTAAGTAAAAAGATGAAAATGAAAGATAAAGCATAATGTCACTTTTACTTGCATAGCATTGGTAGTGTTGGAAATTATAAGTAGGTTTGATCTTCATAATGACCTTTGTAATCATGACATTGTATATTTTGTATATAAAGAAAGAAAATAAATTTTATTTTATTTAAAGCATGGATTTCATGCTTCTAGGTCTTTCTTGGTCAAAGAAGAATGTATGTCATGTATTATAGTCCCATTTGGACTCATTGTAACAAAGAAAAATATTTTTTTTGAGTCGTGAAAAGTCATTTATTCCTCCAAGGCTAAGTCAGCCCAGTCAAGGTGAAGTCGGCCTAAAAGAGGGCTATTCAATCCCCCAAGAACGTTATAAATAGAAGGAGCTCGACTCATTTGTAGCACCATCTCATCTCAAGTTCGATCTGTAATATCGAAGGAGAAAAAGAGTTGAAAGGACGAAGGAAAGAAGAAGTCAAAGTCTTTTGGGTTTATATCTTTTTCTGTCTACATGTGTTAAGCTTCTAGGGTTTTTTCGAAGTTGCGAAGTTCGAGGAGGTCGAAATTGCAGGGACAAAATTCTGAAGTGTAGTTGTAGGGCCAAAATTCTAGAGCAAAGCTGGAGAAGGTCAAAGTTTTGAAGTGGCCTTGAAGAAATCTTATTGGTGGGTTGACTTGGTACTTGGGAGGATTTTGGGCTTTGGTCTTTGGGTCTTGGAAGTCTCATTTTTAACAGATTCTATAAGAAGAGAAGTATTCTTTCTGAGTTTTCCCCTTCGAATGGTTTTGCCCTAGCTTGGAGCCTATATCTTGTGTACTTTGTCTCTTTGTGATCTTCATTGTTTTGGTAATTGCTTGATAAACAAGAATTAAAAAAGTAATAAAAGGGACCAACTAACATCACAAGTAATTATCAAGTAAGGAAAGTAAAACATAATATACAAATTCTTGATTTTCCAACAGGTAGGGCCCTAGGGGCGAATATTAGGTTTCCCCGCTCATAAATTGTTTTTTTGGAGGGTACTTGGTTGCAGTGTACAAATCTGTCTAATTTGGTGAAGAAAGGTGAGTTCAGCCGGTTCCATACAAGAACAAGTTGATTTAGTACCAGCACCAACCTTTTCCATTTTTGCGCCACCAGTCAAACCAGTTTAGGCACCAAAATAGTCGAAATGGCCAGTTCCACTCTGGTTCTAATAACATTAATTGTACATAGTTTTACAATAGTGATTTCCATATATGTTGGCCCGAAGATGTGAGAAGGATACAAGGATATGTTGTTATCATAGATCAAAGTAGATTGAATCAAAACTTATTTTAATAAACAAATTCATACCATGTAATCTTTTTTCCTTTTTGTTTTATGGAAAATGCATGTTATATTACATTACATCACAACAAACTACAAAAAAGTGTACATCAAATCCCACACAATAATGGATGGAATATAGCGTAAAATTTTGTGGAATAGTTCCAAAATGCATAATCCTTATTTCACTTCATCTAACATGCTTAAATCACGAGGTCTTTAATTTTTCAAATCTTATCATATGCCATTATTGCATTAGATATTTACAAAGAATAAGATAAAGAAAATACAAAGATATGATATATTGTTCATATTACCTGGAAAGATTCGAGACCAAGATATTGAGAAACGATATACATTGAATCCCATTTTGGCTATAACATCCACATCCTCCTGTCAATAAGACATCTATGAGATTGTTCCTAGTAACACATATCAAGAATAGACGTAACAAAGCCAAACTTTTTGAAGTAAACTATTGAACTCAAAATGGGTTGCAAATACAATGAGGATAGGATATAATGCTCACTAATAGAAAGTGCAATGCAAAGGAAATATGTACATTTCAAAAAACCATATTTGAAAGGATGTTAAAACCTTATCTAAAGTAATTGGAATTCAAGTATGATATATGATAGAAATTGTTGATACCTAAAAGTTAAAAGAAAGCATAATCCAATTCCATATTTTAATTCAAATTGATATAGACAAGTTTCTTTTTTTATTCTTTCTTTACTTTTGAAATTTTTTCTCTTTTCTTTCTTTACATTTGTAAAGGAAACTCATTATGTTATTGCACAAATAAAATAACAAATAAATTGGTTACTAAGAAAAAATTTCCAAAGATTTGAGAATTAGGCATACGAGACAATTATATCTACAATGACTTGATGACAATTGAATTGTGTTCAACTACAAAGGCTTATAGGTTCATGTGGGAAAATAAAGGAACTCAAATAAAGCAAACCAATAATAGAATTATTCCATGTTAAACTATATATCATTGAAGAAGTATGAATATTGTGGAGCTTCAAAAGGCCACAACTATATACGATAATCCCTTAACATTTATGATATAACAACCAATGTTAATCTAAACAAACAAGGGTCAATTTTGATGTTTTTCCACAAATATTAAGTACACACAACCACTTGTATTTTGATGATTCCCATATGCCCCAAGTTGTTCATCATTGGTATATTCACATACAATAGCTTTGAGGTATAGATTATATCTGCAATTACTCCTTTTAACATCAGTGCATTTCTTCAAGATTCTTAATTACTCTCATCAAATTATAGGAATGTTATAGTTTAACTTCAAGATGTTCTGTTGTCGGAAAATCTAGCAAGCCCTGGAGAGGGAAACCCCACAATGTGGGAAAAATCCTGCTTCACATGAAACAGTGATGATCTCCACAATCTGGACTCGTCTACTAATGTAAGGTCTTCCCTCAACAAAAAAAAATATAAGTTAGAAAGTTGTAATGGAAAATACAACTAAAATCTGTTTCCTTGAAGATTCAGATGTACAATAAGCCCCAGCAATTGAAGTGTGCCTATTTTTTTTTGCTGCAACTGGTGCCATTCGGGACTTGATCTGTTCACAAGCATCAAGAACCGCAGCACCATACATGTCAGAGCTAGCTGAAGCTGCTGTAGGTGATGAATTTGGTACCTTGTCAGTACTTGTCTCTGAAATAAAGACACTGTTGACAGGAATGCCCAAAGCAGAAGCAGCAATTTGAGCAACTTTAGTATGAAGTCCTTGGCCCATTTCAACACCTCCATGGGTCACGAAAACTGTTCCATCAGTATATACTTGAACCAGATCCCCTGCTAAGTAAATGCAATAACTTAGCCACTGAGAGGTGCAGTCGGCCTCCCAAATATAATCAGATCCCTGACAATTACTTGCCCATAAATTGACAAATTCAGCCTCCAAGTATGCAAGAATAATTCAGGCCTGTAAGTGATGAGATTCAGCCTCCATGCTCAGTCTCATTCAGATAAATATTCAGCCACAGAGAAAGGGAATTCGGTCCTCCCAAAGATGATTGTCTCAGTCGCCAAATGATGAGTATAAGCTTCAAAAAATCAGCCCCTCAAGAGAAATAATTTGACATCCCAAATACTGAGTTTGATAGCAATAGAACTCGACCCTCAGAGAAGAGAAGCTCGACCTGATAAATATGGTGGAATTCGGCCTTCAAGATAAGAATCTCGGCCTGCTGAGAGAATGCTGAAACTCGGCCTGCTAAAAGACAGATCTCGGCCCTCTAATAATTTAAACTCGATCTCCAAGGGAAGATGAATTCAGCCTTCTCAGAATGATAGATTTGACCTCAAGAATACTCTGGAAAAAGAAATATGAACTCGGCCTCCTAAAATAAATAACATCTTCTGAAAGAAACTCAACCCTTTGGCGAAATAATCTCTGGCAAATGGTAAAAAACTCGAGCTCCAAAAGAATTGTCCCAATAGCCCGCAATTGAGGATCAAATGAAAAATCTGTGTGATTTCCCGCAATGCTAACTGTAGAAATTCTAAACTCACATTTTCTAAGTCTTATTCGAAGTCGTTGTTAGCCTTAGACTGTGCCTCAGAAAACATCGATCCTGCAAACAAACACCTGCGTTCACCAAAAACTTCCAACCCATATCGAACTGATAGCATGGCAATCCAAAGTTTAATAAATGGACAGCGAATTGGATAGATGGCGGTGGAGCATGTGAATGGCGTGGCACCAACTTGAGGCGATGGACTTCTCCGTTCGAATGGCGATCGTTGAAAGGGGCGTGTTATGGAATGCCGCGGACAGGATTTGAAATCCAGTCGGGCTCCACCGGTCGGCGCAAATGGTTTAAAAAGGTTTAAAAAAAAAAAAATGCGTATGTATTAACGATCCGAATATATCACATGTTATAACAAATATACTGCCGTCTGTGGGAATCGATCGAACATTTAAACTTGTCCTTGTTAATGAATACACTTATTGAAATAATATTTATTACACAATTGATTTAACAATCAATTTCTATTCATAAAACTCGAGATGCGATAACAAATAAATAAATCACCACCGTTGGGGATATAACGGAGTTAAGGCGGAATGGTCGAGCGGGGGTTTCGACCCGCCGACCTCCCAAAAGTTTTTTTTACACAGTGTTTTCAACATAACCCACAGCCAACATGCCAATGCGGACGGAAAATCTAAAGTTTAGAGAGCGGGAGGTCAAGGGGTCAAACCCTGACCCGTTCCCTCGTATTTATGTGTTGCAGACAATGCATTAACTCGGGGATGTTGCGGGGTTTGACCGTGTAAGCAACGGGACCTCATAATAGCTTGCCACCAATGCGCCGACGGACATAAACACCGTTACCGGGCATTATTAAAACTTTGTTAAATCGCTCCATAGTTAAATACGACAATATATAAATATATAAAAAAAAAATTTGTCAAAGCATTTTAACAGATGGTCCGAAACCATAGTCCGATGGCGATAAAAACATTGCAAAAGTCCATTAACCAAAGTTTCGATGGCATGTTATCAAAGGTTTGGTGGCGTATTTTTAATGTGGTGCAAAATATATATATATGGGGCCGTAGGTTAGGGTCAAACCCGTGACCTCCCCCGAAACCTTTCAACAACATTACCAACGGACCACGGGGCGGGGCTTCGGAGGCGTATTTTATATGTTGGTTGCAAAATATGTATTTTATACGTTGGTTGCAAAACGTGTATGAATTCGGAACATTCGGAACTCACTTCAAAACATTCGAAATTATATTCCATATATATAATATATGCATTTAGAACTATGTGTTAACGTGTGGATTTGTAAACGGTTTAATGAAATTCGAACTTGGATTATAATAAATATTAAGTTTGAAATTGTATTAATAAATTATATAAATATAAATTAATATAATATGTGACATTAAAAAAAATTCATATATATATAGCAGCAATCACCATTTTATTTTTTTATTATCGTAACATGGTTACGGATGAAAGTTAGAATTTTGATTATATTTCATTTATTATATAAACTGGGTTAAATTGTAGGCCATATAATTTTAAATTAAGATTAAACAAAAGTGGGGTGAATTAGAGTTTGAAACGGATATTTTATAGGCATCTAAACTAATGTGACAAAATCTTATGATATGATAAAAAAAAAAAAAAGGGAGAATCACAAGAGTAGAGAAAATCAATATTCAAGTGTTTGTTAATCATAAGTAGCTGAAATCAATAAATTCCTTCTATCACTGCATATAGGAATAAAACATTCTAGACAAGTTTATAAACTAACACTTTGATCGATGAAAACCTTGCATTCCACTCTAGATTTAGTAAGCATACTTTACCCTGCATAGAACAAGGAGGTCGCGTTGCCACCCTCCTTGACCTCGGTACCAGTAAAACCTGCCTGCAGGTAAAATAGCAAAAGAACTATACCCGTATGCCAGCTCTAATCTTGCGAAAATTATATTTTGTCAGTCTGAAAATTTATCCACTCCTCATGAATTTATTATTATGCATTTCAGGAAAATTACCATGTTGAACACGTACCAAAGGCGGCAGCGCCAGCGAAATGCAGCACCGCCACCTCCACCTTCACCATCGCCCTCACCTCCATCAAGATCGCCGTCAGCACCTGTTGCTCCCCCTGATCTCACTACTGTGATGAGCTCGTTAGAGGCCATTATGGAAACCTTGAAAGGGTCGCAGTCGACCAGGAACAAGGAGGAGCGACGTCAGTCAGAGGAAAGACACTCAGAAAGGCCGAGGGATTTCGATGACAAACCTCACAGAGAAGATATTTCACGGGAACTGCAAAAGATTAAACTCCCTGAATTCTCTGGAGGACGAGCTGGAGAGCAGGCCGAAGCATGGTTGGAAGGGATGATCAGGTGTTTCGCATTAAGAGAATATTCTTCAACTTCTAAAACAAGGATCGTTGTATTCCAACTCAGAGGGAATGCTCTGATTTGGTGGGGGAATATGGAAAAACAGCTGCATCTCACTTCAAATACCGTTCCTTGGGAATTGTTTGTGGACCGATTCCGTGCGAAGTACTTGCCACCTTTCTTTCAAGAGCAGCAAGCTGGAGCCTTCCATACTCTAACCCAAGGGGGTAAAACCGTGGAAGAATACGAGACAAAGTTCATGGAACTTGTGAAATATGTTCCTTATCTAGACACGGATGAACGCCAAGCCGAGCGTTTCATATTTGGGTTAAATCCTCGGATCAGAGCCATGGTAAGAATGTGGAAGCCACCGACCGTGGCAGAGGCAATGGAATGTGCTCGTTATGCAGAAGAACATCTGGGGATAAAAAGGGATTTCAGGCCAGCTGAATCAATACCGCAGGCATTTACAGGAAAGACTCCCCGAAATTTCTTCTGAGGAAATAACTCGAGGCCACCTCCTTATGGTAACAGGTTTACTCCCAGGGGAGCGGGGGTAGGAGCTCCCAGGACCATAAATGCACTAGCTTCCGGGTCCTCAAACACCAGTACATGGAGGTCTCGAGGGACCGGTAATCGAGGAAGGAATGGGAAGGGAAGTAGCACCAGGGGACAGAGTTCTTGGTCGGGGATTTCTCAGTCAAACGAAAGAGGACCAACCCGAGTGGACTGTTGGGGATGTGGAGGACCCCATCTTCGACGGGATTGTCCGGAGAACTCGCGGCGAACAGGAAAAGAACCGGAGAACTCGCGGCGGACTGGAAAAGAACCGTCATCAGATGCTCAAAGCAATCACAGAATCCATGCTGTCGTCAACAACAACCAAGCAGCACATCAATCAACGGTAGTGGAATCTTCAGGTACAATCAATGGAATAAAACTCAAAATCTTATTTGACACTGGAGCTATTGATAGTTTTATTTCATCTTATGCATTGAACAAATGTGGGTTGGCAGCCTGCAAACAAGACGATTTTAGACAGGTAGAAATGGCTTCAGGAGACCTTCAATCGGTAGAATTATGTGTGGAAGATTGCAAAGTTGATCTAGGAGTCTGTTTGACCAAACTAAAAGTTTATGTCACAGCCCTAGGTACTTACGACCTAGTGATAGGAATGGATTGGTTAGAATCTCATCGAGCATGGGTAGATTGTTCCGGGAAAACAATACTTTGCGTAAATGATATGGGTGAGACAATCCAAATTCAAGGTATTAAGAGAAAAGTATCCTTGCGTTTCATCTCTGCGATGCAAATGAAACGGTGTTTAAGGAAAGGTTGTCAGGTATATGCAGTTCAAGAGGTAAGCAAAGAAAAAGGGCCTTCCTTAGATCAATATCCGATTCTATCAGAATTTCCAGATGTTTTTCTAAAAGAACTACCTGGACTACCTCCTAGGAGAGAGCTAGACCTCACTATTGAATTGAAACCTGGTACGGAACCTATTTCTAAAACTCCTTACCGAATGACTGCCCCGAAACTTCAAGAGTTGCAAATACAGCTAAAAGAACTGTTAGATGTAGGGCACATTCGACCCAGTGTTTCACCATGGGGTGCTCCTGTAATCTTTGTCAAGAAGAAGGATGGTTCATTACGACTGTGTGTGGACTATCGAGATTTGAACCGGGCCACGGTGAAGAATAGGTATCCAATGCCTCGCATTGACGACCTTTTTGATCAAATGAAGGGAGCTTCAGTATTTTCAAAGATCGATCTGCGATCAGGTTATCATCAACTCAGGATAAGCGAGAGTGATGTTTCTAAGACTGCATTCCGAACTCGTTTCGGACATTATGAATTCATTGTGGTGCCATTTGGGTTGACCAATGCACCTACAGTCTTCATGAACCTTATGAATAGCGTTCTCCGCAAATATCTTGACAAATTTGTACAAGTTTTCCTGGACGATATTCTCATTTACTCTAAGAATGAGAAGGAGCATGAAGAGCATCTTCGGATAGTGTTATCTTGTCTCAGAGAGCACAAGTTATATGGAAAATTATCCAAATGCGCTTTCTTTCAGAAAGAAATCCATTACTTAGGTCATATCATATCAGGCGAAGGAATTTCTGTAGATCCTGAAAAGGTAAATACAATTAGGGAGTGGCCGATACCTAAGAATGCACATGAAGTGCGTAGTTTTATGGGTTTAGCAGGTTACTACCGAAGGTTTGTGGAGGGATTCTCCAAAATTGCAAAACCAATCACAAACCTTCAGCGCAAGGGTGTTAAGTATAATTGGACTGAGGAATGTGATAAAGTTTTTTCTGAGCTTAAGCGATTATTGACTAGTGCACCGATTTTGCGGGTATCGGATATGGATAAAGATTTTACTGTGTGTACTGACGCATCCAAACAAGGGTTAGGTGCAGTTTTAATGCAGGAAGGAGGCGTAATAGCATATGCTTCGAGAAAATTAAAAACTCATGAAGAACTTTATGCTACGCATGATTTGGAGCTAGCCGCGGTGGTCTTAGCTTTAAAGATGTGGAGACATTACTTGGTGGGGAGAAACTTTGTGCTTAAAAGTGACCACCAAAGTTTGCAGTATTTATTCACCCAGAGAGACTTAAATGCAAGACAAAGACGATGGAGTGAACTCCTAAGCGAATATGATTTTGCGATTTCATATATCAAAGGGAAGGAGAATGTGGTAGCAGATGCCTTAAGTAGAAGACCCCGAATATTCTCCCTCGTACCTATCAAGGTGAACTTAAGAAATCAAGTGCTTGAACACCTTGTAAGAGATAGTTGGTACTTAAAAGTAAGGTCAGGACTCGAAAGCAACCATTCGAAGGAACCTAAGTTCGAAGGGTATGATTTGGAGGAAGACAGAATTCTACGATTTCACGGAAGAATGTATATACCAGACAGTGGGGATCTCCGAAACACCATCTTAAAAGAAGCACACCGAGCAGTATATTGTGCACATCCTGGGGTAAAGAAGATGTATGCTGACACCAAGAGACTCTTCTTCTGGTTAGGCATGAAAAACGACATTGTCAAATTTGTTGCTAGATGCCTGGAATGTCAGCAGGTAAAAGCTGATTATCGCCACCCAGCAGGTCTCTTACAACCTCATGACATCCCAATGACCAAATGGGAGATAATTTCTATGGATTTTATCGTTGGGCTGCCTCTTACGCAACAAAAGCATAATGCCATTCTGGTTGTAGTGGATAGATTAACAAAAAACGCCCATTTCATCCCAGTAAGAGATACTTATGAAGTAGCTGATGTAGCTCGGGTATTCATAAATGAAATCATCAGATTTCATGGAGTACCTAAGAAAATCATATCTGATAGAGATCCTCGATTCACATCAAGGTTCTGGAATTGTATGCAGTCGGCCTTGGGAATTCAGTTAAATTTGAGTACTGCCTATCATCCTGAGACCGATGGACAGACAGAAAGGGTAAATCAAGTACTCGAGGATATGCTAAGGATGTATGTTATGGACCAACAGTCACGATGGGAAAAGTACTTACCCTTGGTAGAATTCGCTTACAAAAACAGCTATCACAGTTCAATCGAAATGCCGCCATTTGAAGCTTTATACGGAAGACCCTGCAGAACGCCGTTGAGTTGGGACAAGTTAGAAGATCGAATAATCGTCGGACCAGACTTGATCCAAGAGATGGAGGATCAGGTAAAACTGATTAGACAACGGTTAAAAGAGGCTCAGGATAGACAGAAAAGTTATGCGGACACTCACAGGACAGATAGAAGTTATGTGGTAGGAGATCAGGTTTTCGTTCGCATCAGACCAAATAAGAGCACCATTCGGTTTGGGAGGGGGACAAAATTATCCCCCCGGTTTATTGGACCGTTTGAAGTCCTGGAAAAAGTTGGACCAGTCACTTATCGTCTTGCACTGCCACCCCACTTGCACAAAATTCATAATGTATTTCATGTATCTGCCTTACGACATTATATTGCTGATAAATCTCATGACCTTCAATGGAAGGAACTGCAGGTATCGGACGAGGGAACCCTAACGGTTGAACCGTTACGTATTCTGGAACGTAGGGTTCGACAGCTCAGGAACCGCCGGATAGACCAAGTGAAAGTCCAGTGGGACAAGTATAGCCCTGGATCAGCGACTTGGGAGGATGCTGAGACTTTTTGCCAAAATTACCCCAACTTATGCTAAATTTTGAGAACTGAAAACTTTTATGTATATAACTGCTCTATTTTGATACTTGACATTTTGAAACACTATGTAAAGATGCGTTTTTACCTTGCTGGTACATGGATACCCATAAGTCTATAATGCTACTTCACTCTACTGATACAGGATATATGCTGTTTGTTTAAGATTCACTGGTGCATGGACACCGATATGCAATATGTCATTTAAATTAACATTGCAAGAATGTGAAATCATAGATTAGACATTATAGACGAAAATATCTGTCAATTTATTTCATTGCATTTCAAATATGATTCCAGGAAAGGAAATAAAAGAGTAACTACATTTTGAATATGATAACATATGGGTATACAGATTGAAAATGGTAAAGCAATGCATCATAAATAAAACATGAATGAACGAAACATAAGCAGTATCGGAAATGAGAAATTTTATTGAACATATGGATACCTATGTAAACAAATTTTCTTTTTATATATATAAGTTCTGGGATTGATATCATACATATCAAAGTATTTTGAATACGTAGAGGTTGTTATATGGGTAACAAATGGTTATGAACAATATAGATGCATATGCTGTAATATGTGTACGAGTGTTTACATTGCAGATTATGTACCAGTGAGTATCATGCAGAAAATAGTTTATCGAAGCAATCTACGTGATGACAGATTTCCAAGAACAACTAAGACTCCCTGAGATCCTACGATAGGGTGTTGACCCTGGTCCTACTGGGAGGGGTGGGGGTGTGCCCACCGTTTATCCTCCAATACCTGGAGTCATGGGAGGACTGTGCGAGTCACGCTCCCCTAGACGTGTGATGATGACTACCGGATGCCTACAAGCAGATCAGGTCGGCGTAATCGACTCTGATATCATTAAGGTCTATGAATGGATCAGTAAAACTGATGCCATGGCATATTCCTGTAGAGGATGGATAGGATGGGAGCGGAAGAGATTAGGAAGGATAGGATGATTTTAGAATAGTTTGGAGACTCGGTGAAGATGGGAAGTAACAATTAAATTACCAATACATACTTATTTAAAACGAAAATTCAATCTTAAAATACAGGCATTCTACAATCACCCTAATCTCTAAAAACACAATATTGATCTGAGTATATAAAACCATAAACATCGGGACGAAGTTTTCTGAAGGGAGGAAGTATGTAACGACCCATTCCCAAGTTATACCCAAAACAATATTAGCGTGTGAACGATATAGGCATTTGATAGCTACACCTGCCTATACCGTCCACATCGCACTAGTACACCCACCTAATATCAACATTACATAGATTGGGGACTTAATATTAAGATTTCAGATCTATATATATTAAGATCATCTAAGTATAGATTTTATGAAAAGAGGTAATAAAAGAAATGTTATAATAAAGTTAATCCTTAAGTTGAAATGAGTATGCAATATAAAAAAAAAAAATTAATATTAAAGGAACTTAAAATAAAGCCCCAAGCTCTATAAATGAAATAGTGATATAATCCCACCTTCATAATTATATAGTCGTACTCATCTTAATGTGGATCACCCACCATGAAAAGAAACATTTAATATGAACTTAGGGATGGATAAGGCCTCGGGAGGTTTGAGGCGGTGGGGAGGATTGTTTAATTTATATTCCTATCTCAATTTAATGAAAAGTACAGCATCATAAATACAGGAAATATCCCAATTAATAAGGGGAAAAGACCTCGGAAGTAGGAGGCGGTGGATGGAACTTATTTAAGGGAGGTGATATGGAGGTTTATATGGAGGTTTTGGGAAATAACCACCTCCCGCTCGAAATATTGTGAGATTGGACTGTCGTTTGTCTCTCGTTCTTCTTGGTTCTGGGCACGCGGGGTGTATGAGTATATCCTCTGGTTCCTGGGATTGTTCCCGCATTCGCCGGGGAGGATTCCCGGCGTTTCGATAAACTCGTTTATCTATCTACAGATTCGGATTACGGAGGGAGAAGTCATCATTTATTAAACCACTAATCGTGTAAATAAAGCCTTTATGTATTTGACGTTTTCAATTAAATTTCACACCGTAGTCAATAATTTTACATTACCGTCGTATATAAACTAGGGATGGCACATTCTTCTATGTACAAAACTTACATTTTTTAGCGGCCACATCGACCGTTTTTAACACCGTCCGGCAAATAAAAGTCCGTATACATTACAAAATATGTATATTTCAAAAATCCATTAAAGGATGTTAAAACCTTATCTAAAGTAATTGGAATTCAAGTATGATATATGATAGAAATTGTTGATACCTAAAAGTTAAAAGAAAGCATAATCCAATTCCATATTTTAATTCAAATTGATATAGACAAGTTTCTTTTTTTATTCTTTCTTTACTTTTGAAATTTTTTCTCTTTTCTTTCTTTACATTTGTAAAGGAAACTCATTATGTTATTGCACAAATAAAATAACAAATAAATTGGTTACTAAGAAAAAATTTCCAAAGATTTGAGAATTAGGCATACGAGACAATTATATCTACAATGACTTGATGACAATTGAATTGTGTTCAACTACAAAGGCTTATAGGTTCATGTGGGAAAATAAAGGAACTCAAATAAAGCAAACCAATAATAGAATTATTCCATGTTAAACTATATATCATTGAAGAAGTATGAATATTGTGGAGCTTCAAAAGGCCACAACTATATACGATAATCCCTTAACATTTATGATATAACAACCAATGTTAATCTAAACAAACAAGGGTCAATTTTGATGTTTTTCCACAAATATTAAGTACACACAACCACTTGTATTTTGATGATTCCCATATGCCCCAAGTTGTTCATCATTGGTATATTCACATACAATAGCTTTGAGGTATAGATTATATCTGCAATTACTCCTTTTAACATCAGTGCATTTCTTCAAGATTCTTAATTACTCTCATCAAATTATAGGAATGTTATAGTTTAACTTCAAGATGTTCTGTTGTCGGAAAATCTAGCAAGCCCTGGAGAGGGAAACCCCACAATGCATAAACTAGACCAAGGACAACAATGGGGTAGTGGCCCACTATAACCATAGCCAAAACTCCCTGCTCTTTATTGATTTTCACGGATGGGAGGCGTCATGGTAGGAGAGAGATCACTTATAATATATATTCTATGGTTGATGTGGGAAATGATCTCGCTAGGAGATTTTCAAGAAAGACACAACTTAGGTCCAAGGCTTCACATGCTAAAATCTGAAAGTTTTATGCAGAAATTTAAAAAATTCTTTGCAGAAACTTGAAAGTTCTATACAAAAAACTAAATGTACTTGATCCGAATTTATGCAGGAACGCAACAAAATACACATATAACCATAAATACAAATATGCAATGGAAATAACACTTCATTTCATTAATATCAAAGAACTGAAATTTGTTTACAGACAGAATGGAAATAAACTAGTTAGGGCGTTGGTAGCTTATCTCTGAGAAGAGATGTGGTGGCTACAGGCCACTGAACTTTATGTTACAATGAGGCTCGAAGGCCTATATATTATTGAGAAATAATGGAAAACCCTAAACATTCAAAAACCTAACCTTAGGAGATGAAACGCCAGACTATGGGCCTCGTTGGGGTAAATTGGTACATCAATTTCCCGGGGTCATAACTTTGGCATACTATCTCTGTTTGACGCACATGATACATCATTAGAAAGATCTATCTGAGGACTACAACTGTTGATAGCAAATATTGAGTCTAGAAGACTCATCTTCGTCGGAGGTTTCATGCCCAAAAAACGTCGTTTAGGGCCTCAAAATGGCTCCGGAAGTTCAGGACCTGAAAAATTGCCAAAAATAGTAAATTGTGCTACAATTAAGGAAATAGAAAAACTGAAAGAGACAATGGTGGGGGTCCAAGTGGAATAGGCAGGAGGCCACCAATATCCACCTGGATCAGTACTTGCAGAAAATTGAATGTACTATGTTGTTACAATTACTTAGAATGCAGATTTATTCTTTGCAACTTTTCAGATCAGCAATTATAGATAAAATATAAACTTAAGGATCATATGAAGACATCCAAGCACAAATATGAGACACCGAGAGTTAAGTCCAATGGCTAGGGCGAAACACACAAAGGGAAACCCAAATGATTCTTCTTCTATTAGATTTCTTCAATTGTTCAGCAAAGTACAGAGAGAGAGAGAGAGAGAATGAGAATGAATAAAGTTACTAATGTCTGATCTACTTGCAGTTGAAGTGCTCTTGCTCTTTGCTTGAAGATCTCCTCTTTCTCTTGATCATATCTTGTCCTTCACACTTGCTCCATCTCTTCCCTTGCTCTTACTCTTCACTTTCTCTCACACTTCTTTTGCACACACTCAACACTAGCTCTCCTTCTTCACAATCAACATGCTACATCAACTCTCACTTGCTCTTGCTTAAATAGATGAGATAGGAGAGAAGTTACAAAATGAATTCATGCCTTGAGTCAATAATAGGATAATTGAATTCGATGAGTGAGGAGTTACTTGAGGAGAAGTGTAACTCATCCCAAGAATAGAGAGAGAGGTACACATGTCTTGAGGAGTTACAATTCGAATTGAGAGAGAGAGTTACACTTAGATATGAGAGAATATTTGGTGAGAGTTACAAATCGAATTGAATGAAGGAGTTACAAGTGCATTTAATGAGGAGTTACACTTTTGTCATACATTGAATTAGTGAGGGAGAGTTACATTCTCTTAAGTGTGGAGTTACTATTTCATTCCAAGAGAGAGGTTCAATTCTCCAAGTAAGCGAATTTCAATTTAATTTACTTATTTCATGAGAGAATTTGTTTTTATTAATCCATTAAAGGTGAATGACTTTAGACTATTTTATAAATAATATTATCATAATAATAATAATACTAGTAAGGACAAAAATATTAATTCTTGACTTGTATAATAATGATTGATTTGATTTTAAAGTGGATTCCATATGTCGAGATCATCCTTGATTATTTAGACATGACTTTATACTTTTCGAAAGTCACTTCCAAATTGATAAGTGACTTACTATTTTTGGAAAGTCATATTAGAATCGTTAGAAATGAAATTTATTATTGGTGGTTCAAACCATAGTTTTAAAAATCGGAATCGGGTTCCGATTTGGCCGAGGGTCGGCTCCGACTCCGACTCCGACTCGGTATCAACTCAGCCAATTCAGTTTCAATGACTCGGTTTTTGTAAAAAATACATTAAATATTATTTTTTTTGTAAAAAAACATAATTTTAAATATTTTTATTCATGTTTCCAAACACAAAGCATTACAATATAGACAAAAGACAAAATATGATCAAAGTAGGCTCATGAATATATCCATTATATCAAAATTGCACCCAGTGCATTGTCCAATACATGATGATGAGATAGAGATCAAAACAAAAAACATAAACAAGGAGGTTCTAAATGGCCTCCACAACAAAACATGAATAATCACTACTGCAGCCTGCTAGATATCTGACAAGCCAATGTCCTCTGGCTCTTCCTCAAACTCTGAGTCTGAACCAGAGGGGGAAACCGCTCGCTCCTCCTCTGAATCAACATCCTCAACTGGAACTATACCCTTGCCCTTACCACTCTGAGATAGACGAGTTATGCGCCTCTGTCGTGGCCGACTAGAGGAAGTGCCTGTGCCTGCAACTAGAGGGCTTGGGAATGGGTCTGCTACTAGTGGATCTTCATTGAGCATAGCCTCTACCTGTGTATCGAAGTCAATCCCCACACCAATATCCTCATCAGAGTCAAACTTTGGTGGACAAGTCTCCACTACCCAATCTGATGTTGGATCAATATCCTCCAACACAATGGGATCTGAATCAGGTCTTTTGTTCAGCAATTGGTTGCGTCTTAGTCGGAGGTTGTACTGGACATACACTAGATCATTTAACCGTTTTTGCTCCAAACAGTTTCTCTTCTTTGAGTGAATCCTCTCAAAGACAGACCAATTGCGCTCACACTCAGAAGCACTGCAAGTTTGACTCAAAATGCGGATTGCAAACCTCTGCAATTCAGGATAGTGGCTACCAAATGCCTCCCACCATTGTGCTGCAAAAAATGAGTTTCAGTTAGCTCAACAATTTATATGCAACTTTGAAATTGAAATTATAATTTTATAAACAATTATACAAAATAATAAATTATTAAATATAAATTTGAAAATTGAAATTCTTTGTTTACCTGGCTCATCTGATTCCCTTGCAATCCTTGCAAGGTTCTTGCCAAAGGTACCAGTGGCTTGGCTGAACATAGTGATCTGCTTGTGTATCTTCAACTGCTCACTCTCTGTGGGGATCATGCGATCAATGTAGTCAATCAATCCATCTCTAACCTCCCCATTCAAAGCTCTTGTTTCCTGAGCTTTATAATGATACCTTGGGTTCAGAAAATACCCAGCTGCATGTATAGGGCGATGGAGTTGATTGTTCCATCTTTGATCAATGATTGCCCAAATGGGCCCATACTTACCCACTCTATCCTTGTATGCTGCCCTTATTTGCTCCTTTGCTTGATCCATAGCCTCATAAATGAAGCCCATAGCCAATCTTTCCCCATCCACCAAGCGCAACACCTTAACCAGTGGCTCAGCAAGTTTCACAATCTCTGCTGCCTTTTTCCAAAATATTTCTTCATTGACTTTCCTTTTCACATCTTTGCCATCCTGTTTGCAAGCCCATTGACATTCATTCCATTCATCACTAGAGAACAACTTTTGCAAGTTTCTATGTTGGGCAAGCATAGATTGCAATGTCAAAAAATGTGTTGCAAATCTAGTGATGGCAGGCCTAATAATTTCCTTGCCCCCTGTGTTTTTCCTCATTAGATTCAGAATCCAGGTGTGATTGTAAATATATGTTGTGATGCATTTTGCATGCTCTATAGTGTTCTTGATCCAGTCTATTTTGCCAATATCCTCAAGCATGAGGTCTATGCAATGTGCAGCACATGGGGTCCAAAAGACGGTTCGGTGTTTTTCCTCTAACAATTTACTAGCAAGAACATAGTTAGAGGCATTGTCTGTGATGATTTGAACAACATTTGCCACCCCACCTCTTCAACAACCTCATCCAAAAGATGAAACAACAAATGTGCATCTTTCACCCTATCAGATGCATCAACTGATTTTAGAAACATGGTTCCCTGTGTTAACCACCTATAAATTATGATATACCTAATGGTGGCTAAATTTGTTGTCAAGCCTTCAGGAGATATATTTCCTTTCAAAATCCATCATCTTTGAAGTCTTATGATGATTCTTTATCCTCAGAATCAATCTTCACTGCTATTTCACTATAAGCCCTCAAAAACCTGCTCATTACCAAGAGAAAACTGCTCATAATGCTCCACTTCCCACCATTTACCTCTCCATTTCACTCCCACAAAATCTCCATTTTTCATCCTTGTTTCCTTCAAAAATCCCACCAAACCCCTCCATTTCACCTCTAAAACACCTTAACCCTCTTTTAAACCTTATATCATCCTTTTATTTGGTTTAAAAATCCTTTTCTAGCCTACCGAAACCCTCATTTGGCCTTAAAATCCCTATTTTGGCCTAAAAACAAGTCTTCCGCTCTATAAAGGTATTAAGCCCCCGAGGGCTTAAGTCACCCGCTAGCCCCAGTTCTTTCCCTCCGTGGGACCACACCCGAGCGCTTATCCCTAAGCCCTCCTCTCCTCATATTTCTTCGTGAATGTGCCTTTTCCTTTACAAATTTTTCGCCCGATGTTTATTCCCCGATTGGGTAAATCTCCACCATTGATTCCGAAGATCCGACGGTTCACACTTAAACTGTCGTTCATCCCGCGACAAAAAGATCACGTCATCTACCAGGGCCCCACCATACGTTCCACCCGCACACATTGCTGCCTATCGCGTGCGATCCGCACTGTCGGATCTGTTGCCCATCATCCGACGGCTAACACTCTGTTTCGCAAAATTTTTGCGCCCAAGAGTTAACGTTTCAAAATTTCGCGAAATAGGCAATTTTTGAGAATCCACGTGTCGCCCAATGTATGGAATCGTATTCCAAACGCAAATTACCGCCTTCCCCCATCTTGCCGCGCGAAAACCATTACCGGTTTTTTGCCATACCGCTGCTCTCCACAACGTGCCTTCGCTTTTAATCCCAGTCGTCGATCTCTAAGATAGAACGGCTCATATTATATCGCAGCTCCATTCGTTTGTCATTCATCTATTCTCCCCTTATGCTCATCAAGAGATCTCCACCGTAGATCATCCTGATCTAACGGTCCACGTTCCTCCTCGCACCTAGACCCTCACTAAACCTGGTTAGCTGCTCTGCCAAGGTTTCTTCCCGATTTCTGCTGCAATCACCACCTCGTCATTGCTCCTCCACCACCCCAGAGCCTCTGCAAGCAGTCTAAACCAAGCCCGTAGGATTTCTTAACATGTTTTTGTGTGTTTGCAGGTATTTTATGGCCGATAAAGGATGAACGTTTTACAGTCACAAAAGTGACACAAAGGCTCAGATAGCAGTCTCAGGGCCAGGAATCAACGTCAAGAGGACCAGAAACAAAAGGCGAGGTCGTGTTAATCAATGGATCAGATCCATGAACCCTCAGTGACCCTCCAGCTCAGCGAAACCCTCCACCTGTACACAGAACACTCAGAAATGGTGGAGATCACATATCTAGTGGCAGAAGACACAGCATAAAAGATTAACAAAGCCTTTGAAGACATCAGTACAGAAGCAGTTCGAGCAATCAGCAAAGTCAAAACATAAACAGAGCCAAAACAGGTTAAAGTACAAAACAACAGAGCAGTTATTGGTGCAGAAGCTGACTGACACAGACATTACCCATATCTATGCACACAAGCTTGCCAAGCAGTTATTACACCCAGGAGGCTACTACAAACTGTCAGAAGCAGTTATTTGAAAGTATGGGAGTTCTCAAGGCCCATCTTCCACTTAACCCACACCAGAGGAGATAACAGTACCACTGCAGATAGTATTTCCCCCAAAGGACACCCTATGGGTGATTTCTGTCATATCAAAATGGTCTCAACAAGCTACAAAGTTATTGATCCTGTCTAGAATTTAATGTTAGGTTTATGGCTCAGGATGGAGCATTCGAATGCACTCCTCCTGTCTCTGATGTTCATTAAAGCTTTCCTCACCTACTTTTCCTCATTTTTCCTATAAAGACTCTTTGAAGTCTCATTGTAAAAGGTTGGCATTTGGTGATTTCTAAAGTAATACATAGATTGCTGCTTTGAAGAAGCATTGGTGTTCTGAAGGAGTGTGGAATTCTCTGTTTTTCTATTGATGGAGGCTGGACCATTGGATCCCTGAGCCTGGTTTTGGTGAAGTACTTATTGTTAATGTTATTTCCTGTTTTCCACTTTGTTCCATCATGCTTTGCTTACAGTAGGATAAAAAGTTTAGGCAGAGAAATGTATCTTAGAAGCACCTCTGACCTGTTTATCCTTCATTGTTTATATGTTTTCCACTATTGAACATGACAGAGTAGTCTAATAGCTCTCTTGAATATTCAGTTTGTTTTATTTCAGAAATGGTTAATTCAGTTGTGCTAAAGACTGTTTAGGCGTTCCCTCTTTCTTTGCCACTGAATATTGTATCTGAAATCTCCCTTTAATTATTAATGCTTGCAGTTTGACAAAGAGGCCTGTTTCAATCATACCCTCTGTTTCTTACTGTAATTATTGTGTTGAGAGTCTCTATAATTGCAGTCCTAGATGTCTAAGGTGTTCCCTCTTCTTTGAATGCAATTGTATGTCCTTGTTGATTTAAGCTCTCAACAGTGAACTTATAGGAGGAAATAGGGCGTTCCCCAAATCCTTTAAGTCATTAAGAGGGTTTTCCCTGAACTTATAGGAGGAAATAGGGCGTTCCCCTGAATTTCTTTTTTCTTTGAGTGTTATATTGATTAAGTCCAAAACAGTGAGCTTACTGGAGGAAATAGGGCATTCCCCGAATCCTTGAAGTCATTTGTGAAAGGGTTTAGTTTGCTTTTCACACTTAGTCCTTAAGTTCATCCCATTTCACCTATATTATTCAACATATCCCTGACCAAGTTAGATTTTCCCTTTGGTTTCCCTCCCTTCTCAGTCAGAACAATTTGGACTCTCACATGACTCCATTGCCCAATGGCTTGTAGATTCCCATGCTCTATCTATACTGAATGAAACCTATTTGTCCAACCAAACAAAACAAACAACCATGCACCATCATAACTAGCCTAAAATCAACTACCAAAACTTTCAAGACACATCCTTATAAAAAAATTGAGAGATCCCTCTCTGAGACTAGGAGGGCTAGATCCTAGAGCTCTAAAGATTGGTTCTGATGTTGCCTTGTCTTTTGATTAGCCAATCTATCAAAACACAGGACCCCAACATAATGGCGATCACGGTGGGACCTACTGAGTATATGATAGTCTAGCTAACTCTTGTGCACTCTTTAGTCCTACAAATCTCTAAGAAAATCAGTTAGTGAGTCATAGAGTAGACTCTGTTTGTTTGAACACCTTAGCTAAGTGTAAGATCAGACATAGGACACTCTCATAACCATAAAAATATACAAAACCCAAAAATATTTCAGATTGGCTTCATAATAAGAGTGGTGGTGGAACCATAAAACATTTTTACCTTCACAAAAAGCTAAAACTTCCACCTAGCGACTCCATTAGCCCCAGTAGGCCTATTACCCATCTAGGTCTCCAGATCTCTTTAGGACTGTGTTAACCAGCCTTGAAGAAATTGAGAAGCCTAGTCCCATATTAGATAAGACATTCTGAGAGGCCAAACTTTCAAGACATTTCCTACAAACTCCAGCCTCTCTCAATTTTTGAAGAGTAGTCAAGCTTCACATAGGATCAACACTAGATCCCATCCAGACCCTGATCCTCCTACAATAGTTGACAATCCAGAAAGAATTCTGTGGCAGACTTCTAGAGCTGGAAAATTAGCTGCTGATAGGAAAATCCCAAGAACAAAATCTCTCCCTGAAAACCTTGCTGTCTTGGAGGATTTACACTTTGACTTACATCATACTAAGAACATCTTTAGAACCAGATCTCAAAGTGATTTAAACCAAACCGATCTTGAAACTGTAGGTTTGCAACAGGGCTTCAGTAGAGAAGCTTCACCTTCTACTCCTCCTGATTCACAGCTTCTCCACCACTTTAGCCTTTTTCATAACCAATCTGCTCAAAACCAGTTTGCTGGCCCAAGTGTTTCTTCCACTCCACTCCATACCACCACTATCCAAAACACTCCATTTCAGCCCACTTTCCCTCTTGTCAATCCACCCACTGTAAATCCACCTTTCTTTCTAGCCATGGCAGCATGGTATGCCCCATTAGTGTTACCACAACCTATGGTTGCCTTACCAAATGACTATCAGTTTAAAATTCCCCATTTCACTGGAAGAGAATCTACCACAGCTCAACAACATGTAGATAGGATAGAAGATGCTTTTGATTATATGGAAATAGAAGATGAGACCATCAAGATGAGAATCTTTGCTCAAAGTTTAGGAGGAGAAGTAAAAAAGTGGTTTAAAGGCTTAACTCCTAATAGCATCAATGACCTTCCCTCTTTACATCAAGCTTTCATAAACAAATGGGAAATCAAAAGCAACCCTCTCCAAATATTAACAGAGTACAAAAGTCTTAAAAGAAATGAGGGAGAGAGCGTTCATGATTATTCCACCAGGTTCAACAATGTCTACAATGCTCTTCCACCTCACATGAAACCTCCCCAAGGCTTGGCCTTAGTGAAATATCTTGAAGGCTTCGGTGCTGATATGGCCTATCAACTAAGGGAGAGAGATTATTCAACTCTAGAAGACAGGCAGAAGGGAGCTATGAGTGTAGAAGAAAACTTAATTGAGAAAAGAGCGCGGATGAGATCAGAGAAGAGGGTAACTTATAAATATGGTTCTGCATCCTCAACCTCATCCTCTAATACCAAAATTGACAACCTAGTGAAGGTAATGGAGAGAATGCTTGAAAAGATAAACTTGAATGATAGAGTGCCACCAAGAGAAAACCAAAACAACCTCCAAAATAGAAATAGAAATTAGAACTTTAGAAGAGAAAACAATAAAGAAAGGCAAAGAGATAATGACCAACAAATTAGACCTCCCTTCCAACAAAACTACGTAGATCAGGAGGAAGAAAGGGAGATTGAAAGTTTGGGAGAAAACCATGTAAACTTGATTGGAATAGACAGTGGGGATGATGTTTTCCTCACTTTAGAAGAACAAGGTTTCTTCTCCTCAGAACCAAAGGAAGATACATATGAGGAGTCTGAAGATTATAGATTGGGGTTTGAGAATGCAATCATGGAGGTACACAAACACTATGATCTAAGGAGCAAAGGGAACATAGATAATCCAAATGACAAAAACACTAGCTCTGTTGTTAGGAAAAATACAGAAAATCAGCCTAAGAAAGCAGCAGAGAAAACGTACGTTTTGGCTAAGAAAACAGATATAAATACAAAAAAAACAACGATGCCTTTCAGCCTCGAAGGTGAGATTGCAAAGATCAAAATTAACATACCTCTGGTTGCGTTGGTGACCCAGGAAGTGTACAAAAACCAGGTCCTAAAAGCTCTGAATATAAATGTTGATACCGATACTTTGAACTTGACAGATAACAAGCCAAAGTTGTTGTTTGGCCCTAAAATTGAAGGAAAATACCAGGAAGGGGTTGTGCCTCCCTTCTATGTCAGTCTAAACATACATGACAAAATCATACACAATGCCATGCTAGATTCAGAAGCATCACACAACCTTATGCCCAAGATGGTAATGGAAAGCCTAGGCTTAGAAATTACTAGACCATATAAAGACTTGTATTACTTTGATTCCAGAAGGGTCAAATGCTTGGGGTTAATTAAAGATTTGTGTGTTAACTTGTCTCAAATTCTTGCCAAGAACCTTGTAATGGATGTAGTAGTAGCTGACATTCCCCCAAAATATGGCATGCTCTTGTCTAGATCATGGGGAGCTAAGATTCAAGGCACCCTTCAAATGGATATGTCTTATGCCACCATACCAGTGTTTGGTCAAACCAGAAGATTATATAGGGAAACCCTCATGAAATACATGGTGAGCAACAAGGACAAACCTCACAACACTCCTGTTTATTCCACCCATTCAAATCTAGATTCCTTTATTTTATACAATGAAGATGAAGTCACCCAAACAAAGGAAGAAAACAAGCAGGAGGATAGTACACCTGAGCATTCAGAATTGTCTTCCTCTCAACCTCTAGATATCTCAACTCCTAATAGCCTTGAGCAACACAAAACAAATGAGAATGAAACAAAAACAATTTGGAGAATGAGCTTTGATGGCTCTTGCAGCAAAAATAGTGCAGGGGCTGGTGTATGGATACACAACACAAACAAAGGACATGCCTGCAAATTAGGTTTCTCATGCACTAACAACATTGCAGAATACGAAGCCCTTCTCCTTGGCCTGCACATACTTAAAGATTTAAAGGCCAAAAAGATATCAGTACAGGGAGATTCTGAGTTGATCATCAGACAAATCAAAGGAGAATATTCAACCAAAAACCCCATACTCAGAGAATACAGAAACACTGTGTTAGATCTCCTGAAAACTTTTGAAAAATATGAACTCATGTTCATACAAGAGCCCAAATCACCTGGCAAACGAACTGGATTTTGCTGCTAGTAACTGCCAGATACCACAAATCGATGAGTAGTTCATTATAAAGGTGAAAAACATACCAGCAGTGTCTGATAACGAAGATCATTGGCAAGTTTTTAACAATGATAAACATATAGAAGATTTCCTGTAGTCAAAAAATGAGTTTTCCACAGCTTCACCAAGTTTCATCCATGAAAAAGATTGTTTAGATGGGGAACCAATTCCTGAAATAGAGTCTTCCTCTCCTACTGATGTAAATCAGTTTGATCATCTTTTCAAGGCAAAATTATCTGATGATCCAAACCAAAGGGACCTCGAAGTCCTAGAATGTAAAGGTGATACCATACCCAAAGGCCTTGCTCCATTAGAACAACTCTTTGATTTCAACGATGTGGCTAAGGAACCAAAGGCAGAAACCATGGAAACTAATGTGGAAGAGCACAACCTAGGCAGCCCAACTGAGCCTAAAATGATTAAGTTATCTAGCACCCTTCCTGCCCACATCAAAAAGCAATACATAGCACTCTTCAAAGAGTTTATCGATGTTTTTGCATGGGACTATAAAGATTTGAAATCAATGACACTAGCATCATTCAGCACCAGATTCCTCTTAAGGAAAATCAGAAACCTTTCAGACAGAAATTAATGAGGATAAACCCTGTTTTATTGCCTGCAGTAGAAAAAGAAATTAGGAAAATGTATGATGCAGGGATCATTGTTCCTCTCAGATACTCAGACTGGGTCTCCAATCTGGTATCTGTCAAGAAGAAGACAGGGGAGATTAGGCTGTGTATTGACTTCAAAAACCTGAATAGAGCCTCTCTGAAAGATAACTACCCTTTGCCAAAAATGGACCACATTTTTCAAAGGGTAGTTGGGTCAAAAATAATATCATATTTGGATGGGTTCTCAGGTTATAATCAAGTGTTAGTCCTCCCAAGTGATCAACACAAAACAGCCTTTACCACACCTTGGGGAACATTCATGTATGTCAAAATGCCATTTGGTTTGATGAATGCAGGGGCCACCTTTCAGAGGGCCATGGACATAGCCTTCTCAGAAGACATGGGCTATTTTATAATCATTTACCTTGATGATATTACTGTCTTCTCCAAAACTGATGAAGAACATTTGAAACACTTAAGGAAAGTTTTTGAGAAATGCAGAAGATTTGGCTTGTCTTTAAATCCCAAAAAGACACTCTTTGGCCTCCAAGAAGGAAAGCTTCTCGGTCACATAATCTCTGAAGAAGGGATCAAAATAGATCCTAAAATAATTAATGGCATATTGAATATCAGCCACCCTAGAAATCTCAAAGAATTACAGTCTTTCATTGGAAAGATTAATTTTTTGAGGAGGTTCATCCCCAACCTTGCTGAGCTATTAAGAAACATCACTAACATGCTCAAGAAAGAAGTAGGTGTTAAATGGACAATGCAAGCTAAACAATCCTTTGAACTAGTAAAGCAAGCCCTTACTCAAACACCAGTGCTTATCAGTCCTGATTTCACCAAAGATTTCTATATTTTTTCCTTTGCATCTGAACATACAATAGCTGCAGTATTGTTGCAAAAGAATAGCTTGGGGCAAGAACAACCTATATCCTTCTTCAGTAAAGCCTTGAGAGATTCCCCACTCAAATATAATATCATGGGGAAGCAAGCCTTGGCACTGGTAAAGGCATTAAAGGATTTTAGGGTGTACATTTTACATTCACATATCATTGTCTTTGTGCCACACACCGTAGTTAAAGACATTCTAAGTCAGGACCCCGATGGTAAAAGGGGAAAATGGATTGCCACTATTCTAGAATATGACTTAGAAATCAGGCCTACTAAACTCATCAAGGGACAAGGATTAGCAAAACTCATGGCTGAGTCTAATTTCAAAGCTCTAAATATGAACATGGTTGATGCCTTGGAAGAAATAGAAGAATTCCCAACACCATTTACTGAAGAAACATTCATGAACTCTCCATGGTATGCTGACATCATTTATGTGTTGCTTTATTTAAATGTTCCTCCTTCTTTGTCAAAAACAAAAGCCAGATTTGTAAAACAGAAGGCTTTAAATTATTGTATGATAGATGGAGTTTTATATTGGAAAAATGCTGTTGGGATATTACTAAAATGTTTACTTGAGAATGATGCAGGAAAAATCATGCATGAAATGCATGAAGGAGAATGTGGAGGGCACTTAAATTGGAAGACCACAGCAAACAAGATCCTCAGATCTGGTTACTATTGGCCCGCCCTTTCTCCAGACACCCACAAACTAGTGATGTCTTGCCACAAGTGCCAAATCTTTGATGGTAGAAGAAAACTCTTGCCCTTAACCTTGAAACCTATTAGTGTTGAAGCACCCTTTCAACAGTGGGGTTTGGACTTCATAGGGGAGATCCATCCATCCTCCTTAGCCCAGCACAAATGGATCCTCACAGCCACTGATTATTTTACCAAATGGATAGAGGCCATACCCACTAGGAATGCTACTGACTCTATCATTATTAAATTCCTTGAGACCAACATATTGTCCAGATTTGTTTGTCCTAGAAAAATAATCACAGACAATGTTGTTGCCTTTAAATCCAAGAGGATGGTTGATTTCTGCCATAAATATCAGATCACCTTGGGCCACTCCACTCCCTATTACCCCCAAGGAAACGGACTTGCTGAATCCTCCAACAAGAGCCTAATCAACATCATCAAAAAGTTGTTGGAGCAGAATCAGAAAGCACGGCATGGTAAACTTGTTCATGCCTTGTGGGCTGACAGGTTAACCACCAAAAAGTCAATCAACATGTCCCCCTATCAGCTGGTCTATGGCATGGATGTTGTTTTCCCAACATCTTTAGGAGTTCCAATCATGAAACTCCTTCAGGAAGTCCAAGCTGAAGAAAATGACATGCAGAGAAGGATCAATCAGACCATCCATTTGCAGCAGACCAAAGAGGAAGTTTACCAGAGAACTCAGATAGTCCAAGAAAACATCAAAAGGTTATTTGACAAAAGGACTAAAGCAAATGACTTCCAAGTTGGGAATGTGGTTCTCAAATGGGATTCAAGGAGAGAAGAGAAAGGAAAACATGGTAAGTTTGAAAATCTGTGGAAAGAGCCCTACATTATTCATTCCATAAGAGGGCATAATGCATTTTTCCTGCAAGAGCTGAATGGTGAAGAAGTTTTGGGAGGTCCTGTCAATGGCAGGGTGCTTAAACACTATTTATGTCAAGAGTCTTAGTTTCAAAGTTTTTATCCATTGTACATACCATTTGCATAAAGAAAAAGGGAAAGAAAAATACAAAAACAATAGAAAAACAAAATAGGGCGGAAATAAAACAAGAAAGGTATAGCCCCATACCAAAAGGAAAAGAAAATATGAAAGTGTGCAAGCTCAAATGCCACTACTTTAAAGAGCACTACGGTCCAATCATACAGCCTAATCATGATTGGGTAGATTTCAATTTACTGCTGATAGGATAGTGAAGAAGATCGGCCAAACTGTTTAATCTAGGCTTATGAGTAGATTAGATTAGGACAGAAGAAAGAAATGTTCAAACATGCTGAAAACCTGAACCTAGAATCATAGGAAAACATGGCTCTAATTCTCTCAAAACTTGAGCCAAAGAGAAGAAAGAGAACTGGTTCTAACCTGCCCAAAACTTGAACCAGCAAAGAAAAATAAAATAGCTCTAACAAGATCAAAACCAGAGTTGAAATGAAGAAAAGGGTGACTCTAAAAAGCTCAAAATCTGAGTCACAAAAGGAAGGAAGGATGCTCTAAATTTCCAGAATTTCAAGCCCTCACAATTTTGTTTCAATTTTCTGCGAAGTTTCAGTTCATGTGCAGAGTTTCAGTTCATGTGCAGCTTGTCTTTATGCCATGGACCCATAGCAAATCAAACAGTCTAATCCTGGTTTGACTGTGTTTTCAATTTCTGTCTTAGAATATAGAGAATGAAAATCTGTCAGACAGTCTAATCCTGACAGATATTAGATTAGGTAGAGAAGTAAGAGTCCAACTGTTTAATCTAGGCTCTTGGAAAAAATAAGGGTAGCATTAGATAGGTTTATTTTTCTGTTTGCAAAATAATATGTAAAAGAAATGCCAGCCCAAGTGCACTCAAAGGAAGAAGAAAATGCTAGGACAAGTAGCTTGGGGTAGGTAGAAATGTTTGTTTCAAAGAGATCTCATGCTGCAGGTCATTGAAAGAACTGCCAATATGCAAAAAGTACCAGCAAGAAAGCAAAGAATTTTGCCCAATGGAAAGGCACTGGCCTGCTAAATACAGAGATTACTGAGGTTCTAGACACCTAAAGGGCAAGCTATCCTCCCCAAGTGGAGCCACTGTTAGCCACCTATAAATTCTAATATGCCTAATGGTGGCTAAATTTGTTGTCAAACCTTCAAGAGATATATTTCCTTTCAAAATCCATCATCTTTGAAGTCTTATGATGATTATTTATCCTCATAATCAATCTTCACTGCTGTTTCACTATAAGCCCTCAAAAACCTGCTCATTACCAAGAGAAAACTGCTCATAATGCTCCACTTCCCACCATTTACCTCTCCATTTCACTCCCACAAAATCTCTATTTTTCATCCTTGTTTCCTTCAAAAATCCCACCAAACCCCTCCATTTCACCTCTAAAACACCTTAACCCTCTTTTAAACCTTATATCATCCTTTTATTTGGTTTAAAAATCCTTTTCTAGCCTACCGAAACCCTCATTTGGCCTTAAAATCCCTATTTTGGCCTAAAAACAAATCTTCCGCTCTATAAAAGTATTAAGCCCCTGAGGACTTAAGTCACCCGCTAGCCCCAGTTCTTTCCCTTCGTGGGACCACACCCGAGCGCTTATCCCTAAGCCCTCCTCTCCTCATATTTCTTCGCGAATGCGCCTTTTCCTTTACAAATTTTTCGCCCGACATTTATTCCCCGATTGCAATCTCCACCGTTGATCTAACAGAGATCAACGGCCATCGGACTTTTCCCCCATCCGCCTTTCTATATACCTTCTGCTTCATCTTTTAAATCTCCACCGTTCATTCCGGAGATCCGACGATTCACACTTAAACTGTCGTTCACCCCGCGACAAAAAGATCATGTCATCTATCAGGGCCCAACCATACGTTCCACCCGCACACATTGCTACCTATTGCGTGCGATCCGCACTGTCGGATCTGCCGCCCATCATCCGACGGCTGACACTCCGTTTCGCAAAATTTTTGCGCCCAAGAGTTAACGTTTCAAAATTTCGCGAAATAGGCAATTTTTGAGAATCCACGTGTCGCCCAATGTATGGAATCGCATTCCAAACGCAAATTACCGCCTTCCCCCATTTTTCCGCGCGAAAACCATTACCGGTTTTCTGCCATACCGCTGCTCTCCACAACGTGCCTTTGCTTTTAATCCCAGTCGTCGATCTCTGAGATCGAACGGCTCATATTATATCGCAGCCCCATTCGTTTGCCATTCATCTATTCTCCCCTTACGCTCATTGAGAGATCTCCACCGTAGATTCCTGATCTAATGGTCCACATTCCTCCTCGCACCCAGACCCTCACTAAACCTGGTTAGCTGCTCTGCCAGGGTTTCTTCCCGATTTCTGCTGCAATCACCACCTCCTCACTGCTCCTCCACCACCCCAGAGCCTCTGCAAGCAGTCTAAACCAAGCCCGCAGGATTTCTTAACATGTTTTCGTGTGTTTGCAGGTTTTTTATGGCCGATGAAGGATAAACGTTGTACAGTCACAAAAGTGACACAAAGGCTTACATAGCAGTCTCAGGGCCAGGAATCAACGTCAAGAGGACCAGAAACAAAAGGCGAGGTCGTGTTAATCAATGGATCAGATCCATGAACCCTCAGTGACCCTCCAGCTCAGCGAAACCCTCCACCTGTACACAGAACACTTAGAAATGGTGGAGATCACATATCTAGTGGCAGAAGACACGACATAAAAGATTAACAAAGCCTTTGAAGACATCAGTACAGAAGCAGTTTGAGCAATCAGCAAAGTTAAAACATAAACAGAGCCAAAACAGGTTAAAGTACAAAGGAACAGAGCAGTTATTGGTGCAGAAGCTGACTGACACAGACATTACCCATATCCATGCACACAAGCCTGCCAAGCAGTTATTACACCCAGGAGGCTACTACAAACTGTCAGAAGCAGTTATTTGAAAGTACGGGAGTTCTCAAGGCCCATCTTCCACTTAACCCACACCAGAGGAGATAACAGTACCACTGCAGATAGTATTTCCCCCAAAGGACACCCTGTGGGTGATTTCTGTCATATCAAAATGGTCTCAACAAGCTACAAAGTTATTGATCCTGTCTAGAATTTAATGTTAGGTTTATGGCTCAGGATGGAGCATTCGAATGCACTCCTCCTGTCTCTGATGTTCATTAAAGCTTTCCTCACCTACTTTTCCTCATTTTTCCTATAAAGACTCTTTGAAGTCTCATTGTAAAAGGTTGGCATTTGGTGATTTCTAAAGTAATACATAGATTGCTGCTTTGAAGAAGCATTGGTGTTCTGAAGGAGTGTGGAATTCTCTGTTTTTCTATTGATGGAGGCTGGACCATTGGATCCCTGAGCCTGGTTTTGGTGAAGTACTTCTTATTGTTAATGTTATTTCCTGTTTTCCACTTTGTTCCATCATGCTTTGCTTACAGTAGGATAAAAAGTTTAGGCAGAGAAATGTATCTTAAAAGCACCTCTGACCTATTTATCCTTCACTGTTTATATGTTTTCCACTACTGAACATGACAGGGTAGTCTAATAGCTCTCTTGAATATTCAGTTTGTTTTATTTCAGAAATGGTTAATTCAGTTGTGCTAAACACTGTTTAGGCGTTCCCTCTTTCTTTGCCACTGAATATTGTATCTGAAATCTCCCTTTAAGTATTAATGCTTGCAATTTGACAGAGAGGCTTGTTTCAATCATACCCTATGTTTCTTACTGTAATTATTGTGTTGAGGGTCTCTATAATTGCAGTCCTAGATGTCTAAGGCGTTCCCTCTTCTTTGAATGCAATTGTATGTCTTTGTTGATTTAAGCTCTCAACAGTGAACATATAGGAGGAAATAGGGTGTTCCCCGAATCCTTCAAGTCATTAAGAGGGTTTTAGTCTGCATTTCTTTTTTCTTTGAGTGTTATATTGATTAAGTCCAAAACAGTGAGCTTACTGGAAGAAATAGGGCGTTCCCCGAATCCTTTAAGTCATTTGTGAAAGGGTTTAGTTTGCTTTTCACTCTTAGTCCTTAATGTTCATCCCATTTCACCTATATTATTCAACAGATCCTTGACCAAGTTAGATTTGCCCTTTGGTTTCCCTCCCTTCTCAGTCAGAACTATTTGGACTCTCACATGACTCCATTGCCCAATGGCTTGTAGATTCCCATGCTCTATCTATACTGAATGAAACCTATTTGTCCAACCAAACAAAACAAACAACCTTGCACCATCATAACTAGCCTAAAATCAACTACCAAAACTTTCAAGACACATCCTTATAAAAACATTGAGAGATCCCTCTCTGAGACTAGGAGGGCTAGATCCTAGAGCTCTAAAGATTGGTTCTGATGTTGCCTTGTCTTTTGATTAGCCAATCTATCAAAACACAGGACCCCAACACCCCGTGGGTAAAAGACAAGAAATTTTATGATGGTACGGTTCCTCTGATCAGTTCATCCATTTGACATGATGGTACATCCTGTATGTGCCCATGAGTTTTTGAACTCTTTCAAATAATCATCAATGTTCATAATCTCTTTTTGCAAAAGAAATCCTCTTAACTCATGCATAGTAGGGCCTTTGAAGCCCTTTCCAACAGCATATATGGCATCAAAAATAGGTTCATAATATGGTGAACGAGTAGCATTGAAGGGAATATCAGAATCATACCACCATCTAGCAATGTAATCACAAGCAACATCTCTCAATTCTTTTCTCCAATGAGCATCTAAAGTGGGTTGCACAGTTGGAGGACTAGGACCATGTGCAGTTGCACTATCAGAGGGAGAAGAGGGCACGAAAAAACTTTTGATAGTACCCCTATTTCTCATTGCACCCTTACCCTTTTCAGAAATAGACTCCATAGAGGGAGGAACATAGCGAAAGGGGTTTGATGCATTATTGCAAGGGATAGATGAAGAACCCTCATAATCAAAACTTGGGTTGGCAGCCATCATATGTTGTAGATTTCTCTTCCTCCCAATTTCAGCCTGTATTTCTTTTTGCCTAACTTTCTCTTCCTCAAACTTCTAAAATTGTTCTTTCAACTCCTTCCTAATTTCCGCAATGTTTTGTGCTTCACATGGAGTAATTTGGCCTCTAAGACTAGCCAAATGTAGTTTCAGTCTATGAATGCCCCCTCCACCCCCCTTAATTTTTTTCTTACAAAATTTGCAATACATTTGATCATCAACCATTTCAGCATATGCCCAAGCAGCATCTTTCGCTCTGGGGCCATTTTGGACTGAGCTTTTGACTTGAAAAGAAAAGTTTTAAATCTAAAAATGAAAACAAAAAAAGAATATTCATTCTATGTTCATTTCTTTCACCAAAAACTATGTTTAACATTTTCAGATTTGCAAAATAAATAAAACAAGCAAAGACAGATTTTAGAATAGAAAAAATAAATACCTCTAGCCTCTAGCCTCCTCAATGCAACTCCAACAAACCAACTTCTCAATGCTGCTCCAAAGCTTGCCCAAAAGACTCCTCAAAGTTGCTCCAAAACCAACTCCACAACTCTTCACAAAATCCTCACAAATGCTCAAGCAAATTCAATGAGATAGATGTGACGTATTGAGAGGGGTTGGGTAGATTAAATAGGATGGGGAGGGGTTAGATAAGGTAAACAAAACCTAACAGCAAAAAAAAAAACAATTTTCAAGTCCGTTGCTAGGGATTTTTTTGGGCCCACGACCAGCTGGAGCCAAGCTTGGCCGAGCCGGTCGGTTTGTGACCAAGCTGACCGAGTCGATGTACGACTCAGTCACAAACTGGCCGCCTGACCGGTTTAACCGCCGAGTCAAACCGACCATCCCTTTGGCTCGGTCGACTCGGCCGGTTCCGAGCCTGGACGACCGGTTTTTAAAACCATGGTTCAAACAGATCTGGAAGATATGATTTCTTCTAGGAGAAATTCATTCCTGAGTTGTCAAATTTTAACACTCTCTTTCAGCTAGGGAGGGATTTCTTTCTGCATCAAAAATCGTTGCTTCCTCTAATCTCTTTCATGCATCTCAATTCAACTCTGCATTGTAACATTTGTAACAATTAAATCACAATCTAAAGAAGAGTCATCCACTTGACACAAATCTGGAAAGGAAAGGATCATCACATGTCACATAGACAAGAATTACACTGAACCAATTTTCATCTCAAAAAAATAGGTAATAGAACACAAGAATCACATAGACAAGACTCAAACAAGTCACACAGACAAGAATCAACCACAACCAAGTGTCAAGTGGTGGAACACCTGCATCCTAGACAAGTCTTACTACACCTATTGGCCAGATAAGTGGCTCTTCCCACGTCCCAGACTGTGGGTTGGATGCATACTGAAGCCTACTCTTGTGGCACACACTACACAAGAGGTCCCTCATCCTCAGGAGATTTCAGGCATCATTCCCTAATCATGTGAGCTCTGACAGGAGGGAAATGTAGAAATTTGATAACCCAACCCCGATTTTTAGTTTCTCCTTATTTCTCCCATAAAGTTAAATGCCCATTCCCATAGCCATACATTCAACAAGCTGAAAAAATAAATATTTTCTGAAAACACTAATTTTGGAAATTTCACAATGCTGAAATGCAGAAATAAAAACTTAGAAAAATAAATCCGCCACACACATAATTTTGGCATGCTGATTTTTGGTCAATGTGACCCTGGAAAAACCCCCTACAACTCTTGGGGAAAACCAGTTCGAAAGCTCCTCCTTATTTCTGATAAATGCTTTTACAGTGAGACAGAAATTACACAGCAAAAAATTACAGCAACCTCATAAATGTACTTATCTCAAAAACCGTGCAAAACTCCACCTCGATTTTCGTGCCAAATACAAACATAAAATATCAGCAGAAAGTACAGCCTTAAATGTTGTACGGACAGCATTGAAAAAAGTGTCGAAACAGCTGTACGGCCTCCTTCGAAATTTGTGCAAATGCTGCATCGATTTCCGTGCTGTACGGCTGCTATATAGAACTCATTTTGCGTGTTGTTTGCTGCTATACGGAATCCAGAAAACCAGATTTCTCTATTGTACGGACCTCGATTTCCGTACCTCCTTGCTGCTATACGGACCTCGAAAAGCGTGTTGCAATAAATGTTGATTTTCCTCCCTCGAAATTCGTGCCCACTTGCCTTGAACTTCGTGCTCTGTCCTTGCTGTACAGATTTGCTGAATATAAGTGTTGTTGCCTTCCTTCTCACTGCTCGGAAATTCTCCCTTTCTTTCTCTCCTCCTCTCTCAATCTGCTCATGAAAGAATGAATGACTTTTTCCCTCGTTTTCCTCCTTTAACCCAACCCTAAGTGACTTTTGGGGAATCCCTAAATCCAATGGCTGAGATAGCTTTAGATCTAGGGCTGAGATTAAATGCTCATTTAAATCTCACTTTCTATTTTTTTATTCACCCTACTTTAATAAAGACCCACTTAGTCATTTATTTCCAAAGTCACTTTTCCTTTCTAATTTCACATTGACTTTATTAAAGTCACTTTAAAATTAGACTTTAGTAACTTTATCACTTAAAGTCACATTTAAATTAGATTTGACTTTATAACTTTATAAAGTCACTTTAGGAGAAAAATTAAATTCTTTGGACACTTTTCCCTAGACCAAAGATCAAAGCCTTAGGGAACCACCTGTCCTCCGGTAACCAAATTTCAACACTCCCTCTTACCGAGGAAGGTGTTCCTCACCACACCCATCTTGTCTCTGAAGTAGACATGCTTGCCCCGTGGTAAGGCTTTGGTAAGAAAATCTGCAACCTGCTCATCAATGGGAATATACTCAAGCTTCACAGCTCCCTTCTGAACAGTCTCTGATGAAATGATATTTGATCCCGATATGCTTTGACCTGTTATGAAATACTGGATTCTCCGTGAGTTTAATGCAACTCTAATTATCACAGTAAATCACTTAAGGTCTCAACGGCTGACCAAATAAGCCAAACAACATCTTGCGAAGTCAGATGGCCTCACAACTAGCTAGACTGGCTGCCATGTACTCTGCTTCCGCTGAACTCAATGCTACTGACTGCTGCTTCCGGCTGAACCACGACACCACTGCCGAACCCAACTCAAAACAACACCCTAAAGTGCTCTTCCTATCAGAAGCATAACCTACCCAATCAGAATCACTGTAAACTGCCAATCTCACTCCATCCCCCTGCCTATAATCCAGACCATGACCCGCTGTCCCCTGCAAGTACCACAAAACGTGTTTTGCAGCAACCCAGTGCACCCTCCTGGGCTCACACATGAACTGGCTCATCATGTTGACTGCAAAACATATATCTAGTCTGGTGTTGACCAAATACATCAAGGAACCAATCAGCTGTCTATACAATGAGGGGTCCACCAACTTGAAATCTGAAGCGTGAAGCTTCTTCCAGTTGGTGATCATTGGTGTCAACATGGGTCTACAATCCTCCATGTGGAATCTGCCAAGGATGTCCACAATATACTTCCCCTACCCCAGGAAGAAATGCCCCTCCTCCTGCCACACCTCCAAACCCAAAAAGTAATGCATCAAGCCGATGTCCTTCATCTCAAACTCCGACGCAAGATCTCTCTTGCAGTGCTCTATGAGTCTCTCTGCACCCGTAATGACCAAGTCATCCACATACAGCACCAGAATGAGAGGCTCCTCACCTATCACAATGAAGTATAGGTTCGGATCTGCATCACTCTTTGTGAAACCCATCTCCTGCAAGTATGTATCTATCTTGGAGTACCAAGCTCTGGGAGCTTGCTTCAGGCCATAAAGGGCCTTCTTCAGTCTGCACACATGGGACTCCTTCCCATGCACCTCAAAGCCCTGTGGCTGCTCAATGTACACCTCCTCCTGTATGAAGCCATCGAGAAATGCGGTCTTCACATCCATCTGGTGGATCTTCCAACCCATCTCTGCTGCTATCGATATAATGGAGCGGATCGAAGTATATCGAGCCACGGGAGCGAAGGTCTTCTCATAATCAACTCCCTCTACCTGGGAGAACCCTCTAGCCACAAACCTCGCTTTGAATTTCTCAATGCTGCCATCTGCAGCATGCTTTACCTTGTAAAGCCATCCGGAAGTAACCACGGATTTGCCCTCAGGCCTCGGCACCACCTCCCAAACATCATTCTTCATGATAGAAGAATACTCCTCCTGCATGGCCTCTCTCCAAACCTGTTGGCTAGCTGCCTCCTCATAGCTAGAAGGCTCAGAGTCAACGATGTTGGCAACCATTGCCATATAACTACAAAACCTATCAGGTGGTCTGCTCTCTCTGAACGACCTCTTAGGCCCAGCAACAGATGTGGCCTCTCTCAAGGTATCTTGAAGCCACTTGGGCTTCCTCTTCCCTGAGCACACTTCTCCCACTGGAGAATGAAACTCCTCCTCCTCATCATCAGGAGCCTGAACTCCTGACTGTCTGTCTGCTGTTCTCCTGCCTGAACCTGAACTTGTAGATGTTGAAGTACTGTGTGAACTGTCCATCAATGGACTCTGTTATGTAAATTTTATTAATTGTTAATTAGATTTAGTTATCTTGGGTTATTAATGTGGAAGGGCATGATCAAAGATCATGCCTCTTCACCAAGGGACACCTTGAGGCTATATTTAAAGCCTAGGCGATCCCTCATTGTAATCATCTTTCATCTATTATCACTAATAATATATACTTATTCAAGTTTACCAGAGTTTTTACACTCCATTGGTATCGGAGCCATCGCTCTTCGGGATCTGTGGATCACCCAGAATTAAGGAATTGAAGGAAATTCCAAAATTGCAGATTTTTTTTAATCAAGTGTTTGTGCACAACAACATTTGTTTTAAAAAAAAATAATAATAACCTTGCAGATTTTTTACCCAACCCCCTCTGTTCTCTCACCCCACTCTGCCTTCGATTCCCAAATTCTCCTCACGTAAAAAAAAAATTCGGTGAAAATCGCAGAAAAATTCAAGAGATAAGAAGAGGTCGAGGAAGACTTTCAAGATCACTGTTTGGGTTATTTTTTTAAGTTCATCATTAAAGACATATCTGTGGAGAAAACAGTGAACAGTCACAGCTCGAAAAGGCACAAAATTCTGTTTTAATTGCAGACTTCAGTCCTGTGGTGGCTCAGATTTGTCAAGCTCAGATTATATTACAGTTTTCTAAAGATCATTGCAAACCTGTGGAACTGCAAATTTCGGATTACAATGACCTGTGACAAAGTCTTGTGGGCAGTGTCTTTAGAGACCTCGGAACACCTTCCTACCCGCACGTCATTTTTTTTCCCGCAGCCAATTCTTATCCGCAGTCTTTTCCTTACCGCAGCCATTACTTCCGCCTGCCCTACCCGTCCGCCGTTTTCTGCACTCCGCCCATAAAAAACCGTAACACCACCAGCAGTCAACCATTTGGTAAATCGTGAAACAGGTTTACGTGTCGTGGCCCACTACAGCCGCAGCAAATAAAATACGTTTGGTAATTCGGAAACAGGTGTGTCGTTTCAACACATCGATATATTTAAAAAAAATCGATTTATTTAAATCATAAGAAACAGTGTGACACGGGCACATTTGTCATGGAACAATTTTTTTTTATTATATAAAATATATAATATATAGTTCAAATTGATAATTATATATATATATATATATATATATATTATAATTATATAATTCATTTATATATATTATAATTTTCATTTAATAATTATATAATTAAATTATATATATTATATAATTTTTAATTAAAAATTATATATATATATAATAATTATATAATTTATAAAAAAAATAAAAATAAAAAAAATAAAAAATAAAAAAAATTAATTAATTTTTTTTTTTTTAAAAAAGGGGAAAAGAGAAACTGGCAGAAAAATATTCCCCACCTCATACGCGTTCGATGTCGTCTTCGATGTCGATGGCTGAATTCCAGAAGAAATTGGTAGATCTCGAGAAACAGATCAATAACAATTCCGAAGAATTCGGAAAACGATTAGTCGACCTGGAAGGTACGGTTGTAGGGCATTCCAACGACATCAAAAAGGTTCATGATACAACAAATCGAATAGAAAGACAAATGTGGCTAAATCATCACGAGGCCACAGAAAAGCAGAACGAACTCTTCAATAAGCTAAATGATAAGCTAGATAAATTAAGTCAAACACAATCCCCAATATCTCCTAACAAGGAACAAGATCAACAAAACAATTCCGCAGATTCAGGGAACTCAGAAGAGCATCAGGAAAAACCGATTCCCCACATCATCAAGAAGATAGTAATGCAGATTTTCAAAATAAGCAGCTCTGGAATGCATTCGCTAATCAATATCCCCTTCTTGTTCCACCATTAGCATATCAGCGCAAAGCCAAGATCGACCTACCCAAATTTGATGTTAATGAAAAAAATAGCGTTGCATGGCTTAATAAAGCAGAAGAATATTTTGAGATTTATGACATTACTAGTGATGATGAAAAAATTAAACATGCTTCCATGAAAATGGAAGGAGAAGCCTATAATTGGTATATGTGGTGGAAAAAGACGACGCTCGCTATCAGTTGGAGGAAATTTAAGGATGCGTTCTTCAAAAGGTTTCAAGGCATAAAAGAAGAAAAGTTTTTTTCAACCTTTATCAAATTACGCCAAAAAGGAGATGTGGATGAGTACACTAGAGAATGGGAGACCTTGGCAACAAGAGTACCAGGATTGTCGGAATCTCGTCTAATCCAATCTTACATCTCAGGACTTAAAATCCACATACAGGAAGAGCTAGAACTACATGAAATTACGTTCGTAGAAGTAGCAAGGCAAAAAGCAA